>CM030183.1:17717117-17724617 GCA_017639675.1 Aplochiton taeniatus
CAGGGCCCGCCGCGGAGGGAAGCCTGGTGGAGGTGGAGGTGGAGCAGGGCTTTTCAGGAGGAGAATGGAGGGGAGGAGTTTGTTTGTTCACTGTCTGTGTCTGACGCTTCAACTGGGAGTGAGCCCGCTGCCGGGCTGGTGAGAGGGGGTTCCCACTGGGGTGCTGTGGGAAAGGGGGGTGACAGGAAGAGTGGTTAGGGTTAGGGTTAGATTTGATTCGATTTGTTTGATAGGGTTAGGGTTAGATTCCATTAGATTAGTTATATAGGGTTAGGGTTAGATTCCATCAGATTTGTTAGGATTAGGGTTAGATTCCGTTAGATTAGTTATATAGGGGTGTTGGATTCCGTTAGATTAGTTATATAGGGGTGTTGGATTCCGTTAGATTAGTTATATAGGGTTAGTGTTGGATTCCGTTAGATTAGTTATATAGGGTTAGTGTTGGATTCCGTTAGATTAGTTGGGTGTTCCAGTGTGAAAAAGTGGGTGAGCGGGGAGAGAGAGTTTCCCCATGTTTGCTCTGTCGGTCTTCTTGGTTGTCCACGCCGGTGTGCATGGGGGGTCTGTGGGGGTACGGTGTGCATGGTGGGTCTGGGGGGGTACGGTGTGCATGGTGGGGGCTCTACCAGGCCAGACGTTCCGTCGTCTGTGCCAGCCCTCCGCCAGGCTGTGTGCTCTCCGTGGGAAAGGGCCTTTAGTCAGCGCGCTGCCTTGGCACGTAGACTGTAATCCACCTCATGCTCTGGGTGGAGACCAAAACAAGCACGCCTTATCAGATGACGGCCAGGGAAATAAGCTGGGCTGGCTTCGCGAGAGACTGAGAGACTCAAGAGGCTGGAGTTGTTAGCATAACAAAACATGTACTTTTCCGAGCCACCAAATGACCGGAAAGTAAACATTTGGAGGTAAGTGAGAGGCACCAACCCAGTAGTTAAGCACTGTCTAATGGCGGCTTAGCACCACCTGTCAAATCAGCCCCTTTGGTCCCAGTGTCTCGTTGTTTTGGAGGCGCTTGGTTTCGTGACTCACCTGTAGTTGTTGCACCCAGTGGGAAAGTTCCACTGAGGGAGGGGCGTTCAAACAGTTCCACAGAGGTATTAAATCTGGTCTGTAGGAAACCGTTCAATGTGCCCTTCTTGTGTTGTTTACCTCGGAGCTGTGACATCATCACCAGTCGCCTGCCGGGGCGATTGGGAACCTCAAAGGCTCTGAGGACGCAGTGCGGGGCCCCGTATACTGACACAGACCGTCACGGAGGCCCGACTAACCCGTGGCATTGTGGGTGAAGGACCACACAGTGTGGTTGGGAAGTGACCAGGCCTTTGGTCAGGTCTCTGTGGGGCCGGCAACCACAGTCACTCACCATCCTCAAAGCTGTGCCGGCTTTTAAAGGGCTCTTTGTCGGTTTATTGTAAATGCTAGGGGCTCGAGTAAGCTTCCTCGTTGTGTGTGTGTGTGTGTGTGTGGTGTGTGTGTGTGTGTCTGCGTGAGAGACGTTACGGTAACGTGGATTCCTCTGTTGTTTGTCGAGGTACGGGGAACGATGTCATCGAGGAGACCAAGCAGAAGCACCACAAGAACTATTCCCATCACCATGGTTACCACAAAGACCTGAAGAGCTCCCAGATGCACAGCCGACGCAAGAGGAGCATTGGTAAGACCAGACACAGAGGCACCGCCTGGCACCGCCTGGCACCGCCGGGGATAGCCTGGCACAGCCTGGCATAGCCTGGCATAATGACATGGCACCGCCTGGCACAGCCTGGCACAGCCTGGCATAGCCTGGCATAATGGTCATAGCCTGGTATAGCATGGCATGACCTGGCACAGCCCGGCATAGCCTGGCATAATGGTCATAGCCTGGTATAGCCTGGTATAGCATGGCCTGGCACAGCCTGGCACAGCCTGGCATAGCCCGGCACAGCCTGGCATAGCCTGGCAGGACGGGGCACAGAAACACATGGCCTGGCTCGGAAATGGAACGGCGCTGGAGTTCTTGTTAGTGTGTAGATGGTTTGAATATGAGCCTTTTTGTTGATAATTGAGAGTCATTTTCAAACAAACGTAATTAGTGGTTTCACTGTGTTTTTTCCCCCCTGGTAATTAAACCTAATGAAGAGGCCTATTATTCAGTGTACTTAGGGAATCATGGGAAATTATAGAGGTGGAATGGGGGGAGGGGTTTTCTAAGAAAAAGCCTTTTGATTGGCTAAGGCCTTGTAGATGAAAGGAACACGCGTCAGGAGGGAAACATATCCTGGAGCATGGAAATTCCAGGCATTCGGGGATCAAGTCCCAGCTCGTTGGAGCTCCAAAGAGCGCCACGCGGTACCATATCTTATCAGGCCATGGCGTGGGCTTAGCGTGTGCTTAGCGTGTGCTGTGTTCATGCTCTGCCTGCACAACGTCTAGCTATTGTCCTGCCATAGTCATACCTGACGCCTGTGTTGTAAGGGCACAATAGACTTAGATTTCTCTGGAAGCCATTAAAACACTTTAATGACTATAACACACACACACACACACACACACACACACACACACACACACACACACACACTTCACTTTACCATGTAATGTTACTAGGTTTTTGTCAGATCTGTCAACATGACTGCCTTTCAAAGCCCTACCCCTGAGTCAATGCAGGCTGCCTTCTTTCCCTGCCCTGGCCAAGAGGTCTAGGCACCATCACTAGACTCTGCATGCAGACACAAGACTGTCTGTCTGTCTGTCTGTCTGTCTGTCTGTCTGTCTGTCTGTCTGTCTGTCTGTCTGTCTGTCTGTCTGTCTGTCTGTCTGTCTGTCTGTCTGTCTGTCTGTCTGTCGCTCTCTCGCTCTCTCTATGTCTCTATGTCTCTATGTCTCTATGTCTCTCTCTCTCTCTCTCTCTCTCTCTCTCTCTCTCTCTCTCTCTCGCTCTCTATCTATATCGCTCGCCCTGATCCCGGATCTGAGATTCCCTGTCAGGGATTTGTCTATGAGTGTAGGTCAGATGCATCAGGGAGGGTTTTGAAAGGACTTGCTGAAGACACTGCCAAAAGCTACGGATCAATAATCTCTCTCTCCCCACCCCCCCCCCTCTCCCCCCCCCCCCCTCTCCTGCAGTGGAGGAGGCGGTGCCAGCGGCGTGTAAGACGCGGACGGTGATCTACGAGATCCCCCGCAGTCAGGTGGACCCCACGGCCGCCAACTTCCTCATCTGGCCGCCGTGCGTGGAGGTGAAGCGCTGCACGGGCTGCTGCAACACCAGCAACATGCGCTGCCTCCCCTCACGCAAGCACCACCGCACCGTCAAGGTACCACACACACACACACACACACACACACACACACACACACACACACACACACACACAGCTCATACACACACACACACACACTCACACAGAGCTCACACAAACACACACACTCACACAGAGCTCATACACACACACACACACGCACACCTTGGCTGCAAATACACTCATTGGCACTTCCTGTAACATATGCTAGTTATAACACAGAAGTCATCAACTGAAATAAGCGCACTGACATAAACACACACACACACATACACACACACACACACACACACAGACTGCAGTGCCACACACTGTTCCACTGGAGAGATAAACACCCATCTGTCAGTCTCCGTCGTACACCTCATGAAAGTCAACAGAGCGCACTATGGAAAGAAACACACTCCTCACACACACTTCCCACCGACACCATCCCTCCTGACTCACAGACCGCGGTATACACACACACACACACAGACACACACACACACACACACACATTTTCCTTACTGTTTCTCTAAACAGGTAAGTAAATCAAGTTGGAGGTTACAGGTTTGCACACAGTAGGAATTGTCAGGTTGTTCTGCCCTCCTTCCTTCCATCCCTCCGTCCATCCATCTCTCGCTCCTTCACTCTATTCCTGTCCTCTGTTGCCTTCTCCTCTACCTTTGGCCTAGCGCACTTCCCTTCTTTCTCTCCATCCCTCCATCCCGGGGTTGGCAGGGGGCCAGAGTGTCTGTGAAAGGGGGAAGGAGAGGGAAAGGTAGAGGTCTTGGGAGGGAGGCTGGCTTGCACACACACACACACACACACACAGAGAGAGAGAGAGCGAGAGAGAGAGAGAGAGAGAGAGAGAGACGGACAGGGCGAAGTAAACAGTCCAAAAAGCCCCCGTTGCTGTCTGGAAGTCTTGAGAATGTCCGTGAGGGGCACCCTGGCTGTCAGCACTCCATCTCCCCCTCGGATACTCTCACAAAGGAAGAGGAGAGCGAGATGGGTGTGAAGGGGCCAGCCGGCGTTGGTGTAAACTCCCAGGAGGAACAACATGTCTGCTCTGGCACCGCTGTTTACTCTACAGACTGGGAGAGGGAGAGGGAGAGGGAGACTGGGGAGGGATGCACGCTGACACACAGGAACACGGGGCTGGCACTGGGCACAGCACTCCACGACTGGGACACTGGTGTGTGTGTGTGTGTGTGTGTGTGTGTCTGTACTCTGTCGTGCTGACTGTCTTGTCTGGTTATGATCATCGGCCATCAAACCTCACTGTTGTATATTCCAACAGGTCGCCAGTTAAGAGGTTCCAGTTAGCAACCGTAGAAGCACGACCCCGGTGCCCCCCCCGCCCCCCCCTCTGCCCCCCACCGACCCCCGCCCCCCCCCCTCCGACAGAGCGGCCTGGTACAGGGCGGACATTTTGTGCCCGAGCCGTGGCTTCCTCTGCGGCAGGTTGTTTCCAAACGGACCTGTCAGGGGCCATCAGGGAGCGGGCGGCTGGCGAGACAAGGCGGCCATTGTGGCGCCGGTGTCTTCCGTGGCTCGGGGAGCAGAAAAGCTGAGTCATGGTGGAGAGGACGGAGCGGCACCCTCGCCCTCGGGCACAGTGCCACCCTGTGTGCCCGCCCGCCACGAGCCTGTCTCCCTCCTCAATGGCAGCCCTTTGTACAGTGGGAGGGATGAGATGGAGGACAGGAGTGGTGAGGGGGGGGGGGGGGAGGTGAGAGGAGGTGAGGTGAGGGGGGAGGTGAGAGGAGGTGAGGGTGTGGAGTTAGCTATTCTCGTCATTTTTCCATTCTGCTGTGCGTGTGACCCCCCCCTCCTCTTGACACTCTTGACACCGCAGAACAAACACACACACACACACACACACACACACACACACACACACACACACACACCGCCGAGAACAGGGGCCGGGACTCTCCCTGCCCGCAGAAAGGTCAGCCCCGGGCAGCAGACACTCACCATACTGTGTGTGAGGAATATTTCTCTCACGCCAAGACATTTCTTCTCTCTCTGTCTCTTCTCTCTCTCTCTCTCTCTCTGTCTCTCTCTAGTCTGGACTGAATAGACGTTTAGTCCTAGCCTGTCTCTAGGTTTAATAGCTGGCTAAAAATGCTGCCCGTTTGCCTTCGGCCATCTTGTTTTCTTTCCTTGAGCGCTCTCTGATGGGTTAAAAAAGAATAGAGTCATGATGTTCTGTAGTGAGCAAAATGCACCGTTTATTTATTTTCCCCTCTCTTTCTGTCTGTCTCTCTTTTTTCTTCTCGTTTCATGGCAGAAGGAGAGCGTGCCTCTGCAGGCCTGCGCTGTATAAGCCCGGCCTGTTCAATGGCGTGGTAATAAAAAGCTACTTTATATAGGCTTAGCCCAGGGCAGCAACAGTGGAGTCAAGGCTCTCTCTCTCTCTCTCCTGCACTTTGGTCCATTGCTGCCATAAGCAGAGTCTTCCTGCGTCTTTGTGTGTGTGTGTGTGTGTGTGTGTGTGTGTGTGTGTGTATTTGAAAGAGTGTGTGTGAGCCCATTTAAAGAGAATTGATCTAGTAGGCATGTTGCATACTACAGCCTGTAGGCTGGATCTTCAGAGCTTCTCCTGCTCCAGTACGCTGGCCAGACATGCTAGCAAATGGCTGAGGGAGTGGGGCTGGGAGTGAGAGAGAGAGACATGAGGATAGAGAGAGAGAGAGAAAAAGAGAGGGAGAGATAAAAAGAGATATACAGGGAAAGGAAATACCTGCAAGAGGAGAGAGATTTGCTTCAAATCAGTCAACTCTATTATTCTAACATTCCAACAACTGTCTCTTAAACCTCTTCCCCGTCCCTCCTCCCCCCCCCCCCCCCCCCCCCCCCCCCCCCCCTCCCTCCCTCCCTCCCTCCCTTCCTCCCCCCCTCCCTCCCTCCCTCCCTCCCTGTGTCCTTTCATTGACTCGACAGATCCTCCCCGTCTTCTTTCTGGCTCTCTCGCGTCTGTTTTCCACTCCTCCCTTCTTCACTGGTTGTCTTTCCTCCGGGGCAGGCTGCGTCCTGGGGACAGGGTCCACAGGTGAAGGGTACTTCTCCAAACCCCCCCCCCCTCCTGGCCGCGCCTCATTCTGTCCATCATTCTTAAATCCATCTCTCTCTCTCTAACTGCCCCCCCCCCCCATTGCCTTTCACTCTCTGTTTCCTCCTGTATTTCATCCCCCCCCTGTCTGTTTTTCCATCCCCTCCCTCCGCTCCACGTGGTGCTGTGTCGGGGGCTCAGCGGTGATGGATTGCAGGGTACGGGATGGGATTCCCAGAGTTAGGCTGCACCCGCTAACCACACTCCCTCACAGAGCAACAGGTGCTGGGAGAGCCCGCCTTCAGGAGGCTAGCAGAAAGGGTGTGCCTGTGTGTGTGTGTGTGTGTGTGGGGGGGGGGGCTGTTTGTTTTCTGGCTTTGTGTCTATGACTCCGTCTGTGTCTGTGTCTGTCTCCCTCAAGTAAACGGCTAGCCGTTTAATGGAGCTGTCAGTCTTTCTCTACCTCTCATTAACTCATAAGGTTCATCGGGTGTGTGTGTCCCCCCCCACCCCTTAGAGCATCTAGCCTCAGCAACACGTGGCCCAGAGGAGAGTTTGGGAGACCAGTGGCTAAGCCTCGCTCTGACTCGGAGGACTTGGCCAGGGTTGGGAGTTAGCGTTGTCAACCTGTGTAGCAGGGACCTAGAGAGTGAGTGTGTGAGTGTGTGAGTGTGTGAGTGTGTGAGTGTGTGAGTGTGTGAGTGTGTGAGTGTGTGAGTGTGTGAGTGTGTGTGTGTGTGAGTGTGTGAGTGAGTGTGTGTGTGAGTGTGTGAGTGAGTGTGCTCCCTTCACAAAGACACATGTCCAGTAGTGTGAAGCAGCAGCAGCGGACACATGCTCTGTGTTGGGGGAGCTGGGGCTGGCCAGAGTAATGAGGTACTGCTGGCCACTGGATCAAAGATGGGGGTGGGGGTGGGGGTGCAGGAGGTGGTGGAAGGTGAGGTGAGAGGGGGGGGGGGGAAGCACTGTCGGGGTCCCCACTTCTCCCGGAAAGGGCTCTGCTGGCTTGTGATCCTTACACACGCATGCACCCAAACACACACACACACACACAAACACACACACACACACACACACACACACACACACACACACACATACACACACACACACACACACACACACACATGGGAGGATAATGAGACACACTGCCGTTGTGCCAGACGCACGTACGTATGT
>CM030183.1:17729617-17734617 GCA_017639675.1 Aplochiton taeniatus
CAACCCCCCACCCCGGTCTAGAGGCGAGCGCCGGCGGCTTCAGGGTTTTTATGAATCGACCTGTGAAGGACCAATCAGTCATGGTGCTACGCCTCACCATGTCAAAAGAGAGGGGGTGTACACCAAAGCAGCTGACTAATCACTTGTTCTGTTTCTCTCTCTCTCTCTCTCTCTCTCTCTCTCTCTCTCTCTCTCTCTCTCTCTCTCTCTCTCTCTCTCTCTCTCTCTCTCTCTCTCTCCCAGGTGGCTAAGGTGGAGTACGTGCGACGGAGGCCCAAGCTGAAGGAGGTGCTGGTGCGTCTGGAGGACCACCTGGAGTGCGTGTGCACGTCCCAGCAGCACCACGTGGCGGAGCACGCTGACGCAGACACAGGTGAGCACGCCGCGCCCGCCTCGCGCCACTCTGCCAGCCTGGCTCTCCGGTCCGTCCCTGTGCGCCCGCAGTGCCAGCTTGTGTTGTGTGCGCGGCGCGTGACCTTTGCTGCGGAGCTTGTGCCAATGTTTGTCTGCGTGTGTTTGGGGCGCGCGAGGACGTGTGCGAGGGAAGGAGTGGCGCCGCCCAGCGTGCCAGCAGGGGAGTGGCTCTGCCCAGTGTGCCAGCAGGGGAGTGCCGCTGCCCAGTGTGCCAGCAGCGGAGTGCCGCTGCCCAGTGTGCCAGCAGGGGAGCGGCCTGGCCCCTGTCTCAAGCCAGCGGCGCCCGATGGTGGACAGAGAAGACGTCGGAGATGTCCCCTGTCCTCTCTGCTCCAGAGCGGCCGCTCTGTCTGTGCTGCTGTGTGTCATAAACCCTGCTTCCTCCGCCTGCCGCTAACCCCCCCTCCCCCACCTATCCTCCCTCCCTCCCCAACTTGTGTTTTCAGGCCGTCGTAGGGCTAAAGGTAAAAAAAGGAAACCTAAAAAGCTAAAGCTCAACAAGGATTTATTGGCGACATAATAAAACTTTGCGCTCGTTACCCAAAGTCCATCCTCGGGGAGCTGTGAGAACAACAGGTAGGAGTTTAGCCCCCGCTCCCTGCCCCCCCCCCCCCCCCCCCCCCTCCATCGCCACCACCCAATCACCTGCTGGCCCACTCGCACGCCCCCCACCCCCCAATCAGGGCACAGAGAGGGCCTGCCAATCACAGTCACCGTGATGCCACACCCAATCGGTGCAAGCCGAGGGAGGGCTGAAGGGGGCCACGCTCTGCGCTGCATGTGTGATTGGTCTAGAGCCTTGCTGCACAATCGTCACCTTGTCATTGGTTCTGTGTGGTGTGTCTGTGTGTGTGTGTGTGTGTGTGTGTGTGTGTGTGTGTGTGTGTGTGTGTGTGTGTGTGTGTGTGTGTGTGTTCACTGGAATGTATTTTTGTTCTTTTTGCAGGGCCTCACCCAGTGCACAGATTTTGTCTTCCACTCTTGTTTCTTTTGTAAAAGAACTGATCTGTTTTCTCTTTTACTCTGACAATCTCTCTCTCTCTCTCTCTCTCTCTCTCTCTCTCTCTCTCTCTCTCTCTCTCTCTCTCTCTCTTTTTATCTCTCTCTCTCTCTCTCTGTCTCTCTTGTTATCTCTCTCTCTCTCTCTCTCTGTCTCTCTTGTTATCTCTCTCTCTCTGTCTTTACCCTTTCATTATTCCAGCTCCTCTCTCACCATCCTCTCTCCAGCTCCTCCTGACCTATTGTCCTTCCTGGTCTGTCTGTCTGAGAGAGAAGTTGTTTGTTATGTTATTATTATTCACGGGCATCCCCCACTGAAATACCTCCCTGACTTCACCTTTGGCCTGGATCACTTAGCATAGCATATGGAACTAGCATGATGATCGGTGTTATGATCAGCGTCGTGGAAATAGTGGTGAAGCATGATTTGATGGCTTGGGCACCGTGTGTATCCATTGTGTTGAAATGCATGGGGGCACAACGATCTGATTGGACAGTCCTGTTTGATGGCGGATGTCGTCCTAAATGGATGTCGTGTGTGGGGATGCTAATGCTAACGTTAGCCTTGTCTCTCTTTCCCCCCGCAGTGGACGTGAGGTGAAACCAATCATCGCCAGGGATTCAACCGTGGGCGGGACTAAAGAGAGGACACCACCAATAGTAGAGCTCCCCCCCCCCCCCCCCCCCCACCCCCTCTGCCCCCCCCCCCCCCCCCCAACCCGCCCACTGACCCCACGTCACTGCCTTCTTAAGACAAACTTTACTGTAAAAAGACACAAAATGACCGAAAAGTGAATAAGATGCCAAAGGTGCTTTTTTCTACCATAACCAGTGATGACTATGCTCTGTGGTGCGCTATAGAACCAACCAATCAAAGTGGGACGGAGGAGCGATGTGGAACGGTGCTGATCAGAGAGAGCAGGATGGGAGCTTTTGTATTGAACTGGCAAGTTAGGGTAAAGACTACACGCCAGTCGAGAGTGAGAGAAAAATACAAAAAACTACAAAGATGGAGTCAGCTTGGAAAGTTTGTTGATGAACCCTGACGGAAACAAAATGGCTGACACATGAACTTTCTTTTGGAGAAAGACGGGACACTTGGGGTTGGGGGGGGGGGGGGGGGCGGGGGCTGCGTACCCTGGCTGTTGTTAGAGTGACTCTTGATTGGACAGCCAATGAGGACAATGGGTTGAATCAATGGAAGGGTTTAGTTCCACAAACTGTAGAAACCCTACGGAGGCTCAGAACTTTGAAACGCCCCCCCCCTCCACTTCTTTAAGACTGCTTGCCAGTCGCCATGTACAGTACGACGAGAAAGAAACAGGCGCCCAGCTACTAATAAACTATTTATACACGTGAACGCTTGGTTTCTCTCTCTCTCCCAGCGCATACGAACGGGGGGGACGGGGACAGGGACGGGGGACGGGGGGGGACGGGGGACGGGGGGGGGGGGACGGGACGGGTCAGACCGTCATGTTTTTGGAGAATTCTAATCTTGTCCGACTGTCAGTTTCATGTACCTAGTCGTTTAAAATGTTGTTACTCTTGTCCATGTCCCTTCTTATTTCACAGTATATCATGAAACATGTCTCAAGTTTAGTGTACGGTCCATAAATGTGCGTGAGGCGGAGATGGGGTACACGCGAGTCAGTAAAGGAAGATGCTTTATTTTTGTTATGAAATATATTATGCTTACTTATATTCAAAGCAAGAAGTCTGTTTATTTCTTTTGTTGTGGTTGAATGCTTGTATTTAATCCATGGAAACGTTGCAAACAGGGGTAGGGGTCAAATGGGTTCCCATTCATAAAAGAGAGGAAGACTGGTCAGGCAGGGAGCGGAGCAGCAGTGGACTACAGTCAGCTACAGGGGCCCAGGCTAACTACAGTCAGCTACAGGGCTGAAGAGCCAGGGGCCTAGCCTACCTACAGTCAGCTACAGGACGGCAGTAGAAGAGCCAGGGGCCCAAGCTAACTATACTATTAATTTACACTTCAGACAGTGTTCACTACAACAACCTAACCAGAGGGCTATAACCGTAACCCACCCACATACTGAACAATACAACACTCTCCCAGAAATACACCTACCACCCCGTGCACCCATATTATTGAGCTTGGTGTGTGTGTGTGTGTGTGTGTGTGTGTGTGTGTGGGCGTGGGCGTGGGCGTAGGTGAGTGTGTGTGAAGCCACTTTTCACCCACATCCCAGTCTCATTGATAAGATGGTGTCCGGTCAGCCCTAACAAGCACACAAGTTGTTCCAGGTCCAAAGTCCAACTGGAGTGAAGGGAAGGGAGAGAGCGAACCAACAAAGAGAATGAAAGGGCTGCTTGTGATCCCACTGACGTCTCCCTGACAGATGGACCCCCCCCCCCCCCCCCACACACACACACACACACACACCCCACAGGCCCTGCACTAGCTCCCTCTGTGGTCACACTGCCATGTTTTGCCCCTAGCGGCGCGTCCAATCAGAGCGGCCGAGCTTCAGTGAGACGGCATGTAAGCGAGCTAGGAGGAGTGAGAGAGTGAGAGAGTGAGAGAGTGAGAGAGAGAGAGAGAGAGAGAGAGAGAGAGAGAGAGAGAGAGAGAGAGAGAAGAGAGAGAGACCGGTTTGTGACGCCATCGTCTGGGAAGGTGCGGTGAGCCACTGGGCTGTCAGTGTGTGCCCGGCGAGTCACCTCCGTGACTACGGATCCTCCTAAACCCCACGTGTTGGTGCTGTGATATCTCTCGGGGGATTCTGAACGCTCAACGCTCACGCCCCCGTAACGCCTACGTGTGGTTTTCAACACGCCAGGGGCCGTGGCTCCCAGCGAGACACGATGACATTCAAATCAACCACACCATCGCTGGGGTCTCTTTTAGTTTGGGGGGGGTATTTCATTTGGGCCTCCGTTGGTTGAAAGACGGCGGCGATCATAATTTATATATTTATGTTTTCAATAATAAATATATTTCTGCTTCTCAAACTGTAAAAACAAACCTGCAGAGTTCTTTTCGATTTGTGGATGAATGTTGTGGCCTGCTGTGTGACGGAGTACGGCTGCTCAGGGTAGCAGCAAGCTGGGCAAAAGATCTCAAATTGAAATCTGAAGCTGGAATCCATGCGTTCAAAAAGGCATCGTCAGCACAAAATAACAAAACAAAATTATCTACACACACAAACGGTAATAATAATAATAATAATAATAATGACTTGGACTTCTATAGCGCCTTTCATGATCTTGTATGTATGGAGTATGTATGTAATCCACACATTCTTAGTGTTGTCAGGCAAAATGTGCCTCAGTGCAGGTGAATGATGACCTTAGTCTGGGATTGTACCTTGATGCTTTACCTACATTGATTAAAATCTGAAATACTTTTATTAATTTGTTTTCAAGATCCACATCGCCGAGGTTTAGTATAACACCTCCAGCTGTGTTGATAGCAAAATACAGAGATATTCAATCTATACCAAATGTGTGTGTTTTTACGGCTGAGGGCAAAGCACGGTGGCTGGGTAAGGGGCCGGTAACTCGGGGCCAAACCACGGGGACAGCGGGTGGAGGCGGCCGGGCTCGACTTTTATGGAGCAGCTCCG
>CM030183.1:17744617-17757117 GCA_017639675.1 Aplochiton taeniatus
GTCTCCACACGGCTCCAAGTCCAAGGATGATGTGGGGGGGGGGGGGGGGGTTGCGTACGAAGACGTCCCGCAGGCACGCATGGCGACTTGATGGATGGGAGACTACACCTGTGTGTGTGTGTGTGTGTGTGTGTGTGTGTGTGTGTGTGTGTGTGTGGATGTGTGTGTGGACACCGCTCCCCGTGGTGTGTGTTGATTGCCGTGGGTCCCATCCCCTGTGTAGGGCGGGGTAATCCCTGACCCCTAAGGCTGGGTGATGAAGTAGTGAGATGGGGGGGCTGAGCCCCACGACTCCGGCCCCCCGCCCCTCGGCCCCTATCCCCGGGGGGGGCTGCCTTTGTGGGGACAGACCCTGGCACACAGGGGGGGGGGGTACAATAGCACTCACACTGTCATAGCTTTCCATTGTTGGTTCGTCTCCACTCTCCCCCCCTGAAAGAGCCTTGGGGTGAGTCTGGAGAGAAGGCGGCCAGTCCAGAGTGACATCTGATTTCCTGCTGGATCTGAGCCGACCATGCCAGGCGTTCTCCAACGATTCCGTGGCCAGGCCACACACTGCCACCCAGCACCCGGCCGCTCCGTCTGGGTCGGGTATCCGTGGCGCCCGGGCCGCCTACCCCCGAAGAACGGCCCGGACGCAGGGAAACGTTCGTCAAGGCGGTGAGTTGGCCTCCGCAATCAAGAGGCTCCCCCAGCGCCAGCCTCTGTGTCAGGCACCGCTTCCGCCAGAGGGACCTGGGGCTGTGCAGGCCCCCCCCCCCCGCCTCCCCTGCCCCCCCGCTGACGTAATGTTTTGGTTCACCTGCTGTCCCGCGGGCAGGAAGTGGAGAGAGCGCTTAGATGAAGTGCCATGAGGAAACAGGAAGTCGTTGCAAAATAAACAGAATCTGTGAGCTCCCACAAGCCCCCGTTACCAACCAGGGAGGGGGGGGGGGGCTGATTCAACAAAGGATAGCGCCATACAACATTACACGCCTTTCAGTGGATAATTGTTGTTTGCTTAAGAGAATTAGCCGACGCTAGGTTGAGACGGCCTTGGGGGAATTTACAGTTAGGGTTCTGAAAATAGCACAAGAGTTATGACACACACTTAGCTTTGCTAGAACGTAAATTAGCTGGTTTAGTCACTGAATAGGTAAAAAAAAGAAAACTTACTTTCGGGCCTGTTACATATAGAAAACATCATCCCTAAGCGGTTCAAATGGCTCCTGTTGACTTTATTCTGCACTGTTTTTATTCCCCCCCCCACTACCCCCTCAGCCCTATCAAAGGCCCGGTCTGGTTGTGTCAGCGCGGTCGGAATCCAACGGTTTTCCGAAGCGGGACGTTGCTGACGTCGGATGGCAGCGTTTCAAATCACCTCAGGTGCGGACAGAAAGACACCATTCATCCGCGGAGCGCTCTCTGTTCCCCTCGGAGCTAGCCAAGCCACTGCACCGCTAACAACAGAGCCAGTGTAGCCCGTTGTTTCTACCACTGCCACGGGGCTAAGTGTTTATTTCAGCCTCATTCGAGAACATAAACGCTGACGGCCCCTTGTGTGTTTGTGTGTGTGTGTGTGTTTGTGTGTGTGTGTGTGTGTGTGTCTACATAAGAGGAAGAAAAACAATGGTTGTGATTGTTTGTACGTGAGGAATCGGATACACTGATGAGGCGGTTCTGGTGTGGTGGATAATTGGATGATATCACAGGTACAAGGTAACGCCGCGTCTGTTTTGTTTTTTTCCCCAGAGCGCACCGGGACAAAGGCTTTTTCTGGAGCACAACAGCGGCAGCGCTGGAGGCCCTGTAACACTCCCTGTGTGTCCTGGTCAGGACGGGAAAGCGGAGAGGAGAGATGGGCGGGTGAGAAAGTGAAGTGATAACGGCAGGGTGAAAGAGGGATCAGATAAAAAGCAGAAGCGAGGGGAAAAGAAAAGATCAAGGAGCTCCAAGCCCCTGTGAAGAAGACAACGCTGGGGCTTGTGGGAGACAGAGAAAGGTTAGGCCAAGTAGAGTTAGGACAAGTCTAAGATTATAAAGGTTAGGCCAAGTAGAGTTAGGACAAGTCTAAGATTATAAAGGTTAGGCCAAGTAGAGTTAGGACAAGTCTAAGATTATAAAGGTTAGGCCAAGTAGAGTTAGGACAAGTCTAAGATTATAAAGGTTAGGCCAAGTAGAGTTAGGACAAGTCTAAGATTATAAAGGTTAGGCCAAGTAGAGTTAGGACAAGTCTAAGATTATAAAGGTTAGGCCAAGTAGAGTTAGGACAAGTCTAAGATTATAAAGGTTAGGGTTAGGACATGTCTAAGACAATAAGGGTTAGGGTTGGGACACGCCTAAGACAATAAGGGTTAGGGTTAGGACATGCCTAAGACAATAAGGGGTTAGGGTTAGGACACCTAGGACAATAAGGTTTAGGGTTAGGACAAGCCTAAGACAATAAGAGTTAGGGTTAGGACACGCCTAGGACAATAAGGGTTAGGACATGCCTAAGACAATAAGGGGTTAGGGTTAGGACACCTAGGACAATAAGGGTTAGGGTTAGGACATGCCTAGGACAATAAGGGTTAGGGTTAGGACACGCCTAGGACAATAAGGGTTAGGACATGCCTAAGGCAATAAGGGTTAGGGTTAGGACACGCCTAGGACAATAAGGGTTAGGGTTAGGACATGCCTAAGACAATAAGGGTTAGGGTTAGGACATGCCTAAGACAATAAAGGTTAGAGTTAGGACATGTCTAGGACAATAAGGGTTAGGGTTAGGACATGCCTAAGACAATAAGGGGTTAGGGTTAGGACACCTAGGACAATAAGGGTTAGGGTTAGGACCCTGCCTAAGACAATAGGACGCTTGTGCCACTCTGGCTACTCAGACACTGTGGATTTTACCCGAGGTTAAGGTAACCAGTGCAGGTTAAACAAGGTCATCGGTTTGAGAAAAGCTCTCTCTATCTCACTCTCTCTCTGTGTGTGTGTGTGTGTGTGTGTGTGCCGGGGGGCGGAGTGTGTGTTTGAAGAGCCAGCTGCAGTCTCGGTTCAGTGGAAGCTCGTCCTCCCCTAGCTGAGTGACTGAGGGAGAGAGATAGAGCCACAGGCAAGCAGACATGTCCATACCACTCCTCCCTCCCTCCTCCCGCCCTCCTCCCTCCCCCCCCTCTCCCCCCTCTATCTCCTCCACCACGCGATAACACACTCAACGACCTGAAATCAACTTCTTCCCTCCTCCGTCTCCGTTTGTTTTCTTGGCGTTCTTCCCTTGTTCCCGGCTCAGAGACGAGGACAAGGGCTTCATCAGTGGGGCTGTATAGAAGCAGAGGGCTCCGGGGCGGGGCACTGCCAGGCCTTAATGTGGGTGGCGTGCACTGCGGTCAGGCCCCACAGGGTGGCATGGTGCATGGGGGCCGTCACGGAAGGACGGAGGTCACGGAAGGTCAGAGCCCCCAAACAATGGGGCCCGGCTCTCCATGCAGGCCACTCCCAGGGGTCTTCTCTTTTTTTCAAGATACTTTTTAGAGGCATTTATGCAGTAGGGGGAGAGAGAGAGAGAGAGAGAGAGAGAGAGAGAGAGAGAGAGAGAGAGAGAGAGAGAGAGAGAGAGAGAGCGAGAGGAGGACATGCAGCAAAGGGTCCGGGCAGGAACCCGGTTCCGCAGCGTCGAGGACCAGCCTCTGTGGTGCCCCTTAGTCCGGTGAGCCACTGCCTCCCACGGGGCAGAACAGAGCAGCAGGGCCCCTCCCATGGGGCAGAACAGAGAAGCAGGGCCCCTCCCATGGGGCAGAACAGAGCAGCAGGTAGCTGCATGGCCCTGGAGGACACGGTCCTGGACGAACGAGAGGACTCTGTTAGGACACTCCTATAATTCCTGTCTCAGAAGACATTGTCCGCACAGTTTCTGTTTCCGTTGCACTCTCGTGCTCCACTGTTCCGACTCCTCGCTCAGCTTGGGAATTCTCTTCTCAAACGTCCGCCACCACAACGACCTCCTGACACCGGAAGCCAACTCAGCGTCCAGACCTGAAGACGCTTCCATGATCCCTCCGTGTCATGCTCCCCCAGCCTGCTTCAGTGACCTCACTGGACGAAGGATGAGGGAGCTACAGAGGAGGCATTGTGCCTGAGGCTCCCGACAAACTGGCTGCTGCTTTCTGCGTGTGTGTGTGTGTGTGTGTGTGTGTGTGTGTGTGTGTGTGTGTGTGTGTGTGTGTGTGTGTGTGTGTGCGCCCTTCACCGTCCGCCCTCCACCACGGGGGGTCCCATGCGCTCGGCCGGAGAGCAAACAGGTTTTAGTGTGGAGTCAGGATGGGGTTGGACCGGGAACACTCCCTCCTCCCTGTCAAACAGAGTGGCACTTCATTGCCCCCGGACCCCCTGACCCCCGACCCTCAGGAAACCGAAAGGTCGCCGCTCGAGTGACAGCAGCTCCTGTTGGTACAGACCAGTGTGTCAGCCCGCGTTGCTAAGGCAACGGTGTGTCCTAAACACTGTACAGCACATTCACACACGCACACACACACACACACACACACACACACACACACACACACACCAAGATGCCTGAAATGACTAGTTAATCACTGACAGGGATTGCCTTGGCGTCTGAGAGGTGAGAAGGAGCTGCTGAGAACTCGGCTGCTGGTTTGCCCTCCATTACCTCTTTGATATCAAGGTGATGGCCACCCAGAATAACTCCCAGTTGGCCCTGAGTTTAATCTGGTCCATACACAGCTGTCTGTGAGGTATTAAAGGAGACATACTCTACCTACAGAAAGCGAGAGGGAGGAAGAGAGAGAGAGAGAGAGAGAGAGTATAATATGATATAAGGAGGGAACAATAAGGTCAGAGCATGTGAGAACAGATGGACAAAGACAAAGACAGACAAAGGCTGAGACACACACACACACATACACACGCGCGCACACACACACGCTCACACGCAATTTTGTCACGTGCAGAGGTGTGACACAGCTCACCATAGCTCATCTCACTTACCTTTCCTCCTACGTCCTAGGCTGTGTTCGGAACCACATACTTCAATGCTACTATATACTCAATGAGTTGATACTGCATACTGTTTACTGAAACCCAAATCTAGTGTACTCCCTTTTACAAAGAGTTGCTTAAATGGTTAGTATACTCAACTGGAACATGTGACCAAAACCCTGCACCATTTCGTATTCTGTCGATGCGAGAAGGAAGTTGGCACATTGCATTTTGGGAATGTGAAGCATAGTCTAGAAACTATCTCTCCGCTACTCAAGATTTTCCCCAATTGAGTATGTCATCCGGGAACCTTTTCCATCGTTTTTTCCATACTACGTACCGTTGGCATCCTGTCTACTTGTTTTTTGTCAAATGTAGGTTCAGGATGCATAGTAGAAGATTCCCAATACATTGTGCCCTCCTCATAGCCTCATAGCCAATCACAGCCCTCTGCCTGTCTATCCCAAATGCTCCCATCGCCGTCCGTTTCACCTCCTCTCTCTTCACCTCCCTCTTCACCTCCTCCCTCTTCACCTCCCTCTTCACCTCCTTCCTCTTCACCTCCCTCTTCACCTCCTCTCTCTTCACCTCCCTCTTCACCTCCTCCCTCTTCACCTCCCTCTTCACCTCCTTCCTCTTCACCTCCCTCTTCACCTCCTCCCCCTCCCTCTTCACCTCCTTCCTCTTCACCTCCCTCTTCACCTCCTCCCCCTCCCTCTTCACCTCCCTCTTCACCTCCTCCCTCTTCACCTCCCTCTTCTTCACCTCTTCCCCTCCCTCTTCACCTCTGGCCTCTTCCCTTGTGTGACAGCGTCGACCCCTCGTTCCTTTCCTATCCTATGCCTTGTGATTCCTTGTTGTGGCTCTTTTGGGCTGGTTTCTCCTTACAGAGACAGGAGTCTTGTTAGGAGAGCAGGTGGCCGCAGCGCGTCGGAACGCAGCTAGACAAGAAGCCCTGTAGCGGAACTCTGTCTGTCTGTCTGTCTGTCTGTCTGTCTGTCTGTCTGTCTGTCTGTCTGTCTGTCTGTCTGTCTGTCTGTCTGTCTGTCTGTCTGTCTGTCTGTCTCTCTCTCTCTCTCTCTCTCTCTCTCTCTCTCTCTCTTTCTCTCTTTCTCTCTCTCTTTCTCTCCTCTCCTCCTCTGAGTCCTGGCCTCTCTCCAGCAAATGTTACCAGCCATCACGGCGTGCTGGGCACCGTCCAACAGATGCCCTTGAGGAGGACATTCCTGTCTGGCACAGACCCTCTTTTCACGCTATTTATATCCAACGTCTTTGCCCTGCACCAACACCATTGAGCGCAGCATGCCACAGCCATTCTCCTCGGTAAAAAGGCCCTTTCTCTTCTCTCCTCACGTGGTCATGTTGGAGGTTGTGCAGCCCAGGGGTCATTAGTGTCTGTGGAGCCAGGGGTTCTGACTACCCGCCACCACTAAATCTACATTTGGTTGCAGGTTTTAGAAAATTTGTGACAAAACGCCTGCGTTGATGTAAAAAGTGAGCTCAGATTCCTTTTTATCACGCAGTTCAGTCTAAGAAAGCTTGGAGTGAACCACTTTTAAGCGGGGGGGGGGGGGGTCATGAGGACGGAATGTGCCATTATCAGAGGCCGCAGAGGAAAGTCAAGAGGGGCAACTAAAAGGGCCCAGTGAAGAAAAACGTCCATTAAGAGAACACTGCTGCTGTTTCTTTCATGTGCAGGGCCTCACCAGACGGCCGCCTTCGAAACCCACTCCCTGTGTGTGTGTGTGTGTGTGTGTGTGTGTGTGTGTGTGTGTGTGTGTGTGTGTGTAGTAGAAACCCACTCCCCGTGCAGCTCCAAGCCTCTCCGAGGAGCTCAAATGAAAAGCGGAGAGACAGGGGAGGAAGAGAGGAAGAAACCGTAAGCCTCGGGAACACCCTGCCGGCCACTTCTCCTCCACACATCAGGGGTCTTTGACTAAGTCTCAAACTGCCGTGTCACTGCTCCATTAACTGCCATCAATGCCCTTTGACGGTGCCGCTCAACGTTTTGTCTCCCGACCCCTCAAAGTAGCCACAGACTGGAGGAGTGTCTCGGTTTATCAGCTGGCCTCTGAGACAGCGTGCTCTTTGCAGTTGTATGTTTGCCTTGGGCTGGCGCATGCTTGTTTTCCCGTGCGCGTTCCACGCTCGCGTCGGGGTTGGAAAGGAGTCCGTTCCCCCGGCACGCCGTTAGCGCCCGTGGGCCGCAGAATGGTCCCCATGTGTTGAGCACCGACAAGACCAGGGCAAACATGAGCGGCTATACTTATAAACACTTGATCCTGTCGTCGAAGCCTGTCCTGGGGGGGGCTGGTCGGATGTTGTGTGCTGTGTGTGTGTGTGTGTGTGGGGGGGGGGGGGGGGGGGGGGGGGGGGCTGGGAATGGAGGGAGTAGGAGGGTACGCTCAGAGGGATCCAAAGGACAGGGCGGGTTAGTTTGAGTTCGTGTAAAGTTGTCCTTTCAGATAGCAGCACGTATTCACCTAAAAAGCCCCATAAGCCAAATGACGCATGAGGCCTCCACCCTATTTTGACTGGTTCCCTATCAAGCGGCACCCTGTTACAGAGAAAGCTACCCCCCCCACCCCCCACCCCACCCCCCGCACCGTGGCGCTAACTCACCCATGAGCCTGGGCCGTCTCGCTCCCGTGTCGCCGTGGCAACCGAGGCGCTCCCCTGACTCCCGTGTCGGAGCACAGAGGTCAGGTGACCCAGGGGCGGGGCCGTGACCCTATCGACACCCCAGACATGTCCCAGCGGAGCCCAGGGCAGGACGAGCCGTTAGAGGCCATTAAGAAATCACAGGCGGAGGAAAGAAAGAGGGCTGTGTGCTTTTTAACTGGGGTTAGGGGAGCCAGCCGGGGTCAAAGGTCGGCAAAGTTAAACAGCGCGACCCTCTCAGGTTTGTTGTCGGCTCCCTGGGAGTCTTGTTTGGCTTTAGAGTCGTATCGACACAGCACCTGTCGTGGGTGAAAGGGTTAACGGCTAAACTGGGGGGAAAAAACACAATTGAAGCCATTTTGTGAGGAGCCGATGCAGCTGACGATCAGCAAAGGCGTTTTTTCCTGGGAGCAGGGTTTGTGTAACCAGGCTGGTGGGAGAGTAGGTGGCTTTGGGTTTATTCAAGGCAGCATTTACAGAGCCGGACCGCAGGCATAAAGCTGTCAGCATGTGGACTGGCCAGGGGAACACTGAGGACTCTGTGCCCACAGCGGCTCCAGAGGAACGCTGCAGAGGGACGCTGTAGAGAGCCGCTGTAGAGGAACACTGTAGAGGAACACTGTAGAGGAACCCTGTAGAGGAACACTGTAGAGGAACACTGTAGAGGAACACTGTAGAGGAACACTGCAGAGGAACGCTGTAGAGGAACACTGTAGAGGAACACTGTAGAGGAACGCTGTAGAGGAACACTGTAGAGGAACACTGTAGAGGAACACTGTAGAGGAACACTGTAGAGGAACGCTGTAGAGGAACACTGTAGAAGAACGCTGTAGAGGAACACTGTAGAGGAACACTGTAGAGGAACACTGTAGAGAAACACTCCAGAGGAACACTGTAGAGGAACGCTGTAGAGGAACACTGTAGAGGATCACTGTAGAGGAACACTGTAGAGGAACACTGTAGAGGAACACTGCAGAGGACCACTGCAGAGGAACACTGTAGAGGAACACTGCAGAGGAACACTGCAGAGGAACGCTGTAGAGGAACGCTGTAGAGGAACACTGTAGAGGAACGCTGTAGAGGAACACTGCAGAGGAACGCTGTAGAGGAACGCTGTAGAGGAACGCTGTAGAGGAACGCTGTAGAGGAACGCTGTAGAGGAACACTGTAGAGGAACACTGTAGAGGAACACTGTAGAGGAACACTGTAGAGGAACACTGTAGAGGAACACTGTAAAGGAACGCTGTAAAGGAACGCTGTAGAGGAACACTGTAGAGGATCACTCTAGAGGAACACTGTAGAGGAACACTGTAGAGGAACACTGTAGAGAAACACTCCAGAGGAACACTGTAGAGGAACACTGTAGAGGAACACTGTAGAGGAACACTGTAGAGGAACGCTGTAGAGGAACACTGTAGAGAAACACTCCAGAGGAACACTGTAGAGGAACACTGTAGAGGAACACTGTAGAGGAACACTGTAGAGGAACACTGTAGAGCAGGGGTGTCAAACTGAAATACCCAGTGGGCCAAAATGTAAAACCTGAACAAAGTCGCGGGCCAACATTGAACAAATTAACCTTTTAATATGGACCCAAAAAAGTTTTGCTTTAACATTGAATATAGAACAAGCATCGCTTATTACCATACAATATATAATTTAATAGTGGAGACATGCAAAATCGAATTTCAAATGAAAAAACACATCAATGGCATTCATTTATTAAATTAAAAGTAGTAATTTGGTATTGTCTCGCGGGCCAAATATAATTACCTCGCGGGCCAAATTTGGCCCGCGGGCCAGAGTTTGACACCTATGCTGTAGAGGAACACTGTAGAGGAACACTGTAGAGAAACACTCCAGAGGAACACTGTAGAGGAACGCTGTAGAGGAACACTGTAGAGGAACACTGTAGAGGAAGACTGCAGAGGAACACTGTAGAGGAACACTGTAGAGAAACACTCCAGAGGAACACTGTAGAGGAACGCTGTAGAGGAACACTGTAGAGGAACACTGTAGAGGAACACTACAGGCGTTGGTCTTCCTCTAACCAGTTCCGCCGTATTCAGCAACGTTTTTCCTTCAGCCGTCGACATGTTTTATATGCAGGGTGAGTTCCACCCCTGCCCCCCCTGCCTCATTCCAGCGGATAAATCAACAGTCTAGGAATGATCTCAAGCATGGCCGTTCAGACTTGTTCGGAAATCTGCGCTTTCATCTCGGGCCTCGGACCCCTTGTGGACGGCGTTTTAAGTGTCGCCTACAGACATCCCAACACTTGTGGAAAGGTCCCTGACGTTTCAGAGAGAAGGACAGGAAGGGGTGTGTGCGTGTGTGTGTGTGTGTGTCTGGGGGGGTTGTATGTCCTCATGGGTGAGTGCACGTGCTTGACGCTTGTGCTCAAGTCCTTTTTTTCTCAGTGCCTTTTATGTGCGTACTTGACGAGGGGGCGGGGGGGGGGGGGGGGGGGGGGGTGTGCTCTGTCTCCACGGCGATGATTAGCCTTTGATGTGTGATTAAAGGACACCTTATGTAATCAGCTCCCGGGCTGCCCCACCTCACAATGCAACACTTGTGAGTGGACGGGATCATCTTCTCCAAAACACACTGCTATTATCCCGCCCTGGCTTTTTGATCAGCCGTCTGGAATCTCATAACACTGTCAACGGCTGGCAGAGGACGTTACAGACTAACAGAGGTACAGCGATAAAGATGTCCCTGGGCGATAGGTGGCTAGCTTAGCTATCTGGGATTAGTAACTAATTGAGAGATCAATGAACAATGTTTGGATACTGTGTTTGGACCTTGAGGGAGAGATCGGGGGGGGGGGGGGGGCCCACAGATGAGAAAATAGTGAGATGAGGCCACGAAGGACCAAAACAGGGCTAGAGAGAGAGAGAGAGAGAGAGAGAGAGAGAGAGAGAGAGAGACTGAAGACACAGAGAGAGAGAGAGAGAGAAGAGAGAGAGAGAGAGAGAGAGAGAGAGAGAGAGGGGGGGGGGGGAGAGAGGGAGACTGAAGACACAGAGAGAGAGAGAGATGAAAAAGTAATTCTAGACCAAAATGTGAAACCATTGAATCAAGAGGGTGGTAGTAAATTCAAGGGACATTTTTGTCAAAAGTCAAAGAATATGAATAACTCCCAAAACAGAGTGGAAATTAACACCGAATTCAAGGACATGAAAGAGAGGCAGAAAGAAAACAAGGGAGAGAGAGAGGACGAGTACAGACATTCCCGCCAGATAAAGAGGAAGACCATTCCATTAAACACACCTGGAAATCCCTGTGGACCCAAGCTGGGGTAGTACTGGCGTGCGGCAGGAAACTGAGGCGGGCAGCCATGCACCCTGCCACCCTGCCACCCTGCCACCCTGCCACCCTGCCACCCTGACCCAAATAACAATCGCGGCCTTAATAGTCCCGCCGCGATAGCATCAGGGGTCGCGGTGTTCAAACGCTCCCACCAAACTTCTATCAACATGGCCGCCCGCCAGCGCCAGGCCCTGCAGCCATGCTAATTCTGTTCCGCTCTGTCCTCCCCGCCTTGTTTGTTTTCTTTCCTAATTCTCACACTTAAAAGGAAGCCGGCACGCACGCACGCTGTGCCCGGGTCGGCTTCCTGTGTTTGCAGGAGCCGAGTAGGGCTCTGGAAACACGGAGAAAGGCTGAGAGGGCTAGTGAAACACAGGGAAAGGCTGAGAGGGTTAGTGAAACACAGGGAAAGGCTGAGAGGGTTAGTGAAACACAGGGAAAGGCTGAGAGGGTTAGTGAAACACAGGGAAAGGCTGAGAGGGTTAGTGAAACACAGGGAAAGGCTGAGAGGGTTAGTGAAACACAGGGAAAGGCTGAGAGGGCTAGTGAAACACAGGGAAAGGCTGAGAGGGTTAGGGAAACACAGGGAAAGGCTGAGAGGGTTAGGGAAACACAGGGAAAGGCTGAGAGGGTTAGGGAAACACAGGGAAAGGCTGAGAGGGTTAGTGAAACACAGGGGAAGGCTGAGGGGGTTAGTGAAACACAGGGAAAGGCTGAGAGGGTTAGTGAAACACAGGGAAAGGCTGAGAGGGTTAGTGAAACACAGGGAAAGGCTGAGAGGGTTAGTGAAACACAGGGAAAGGCTGAGAGGGTTAGGGAAACACAGGGAAAGGCTGAGAGGGTTAGGGAAACACAGGGAAAGGCTGAGGGGGTTAGGGAAACACAGGGAAAGGCTGAGAGGGTTAGGGAAACACAGGGAAAGGCTGAGAGGGTTTGGGAAACACAGGGAAAGGCTGAGGGGGTTAGTGAAACACAGGGAAAGGCTGAGAGGGTTAGGGAAACACAGGGAAAGGCTGAGAGGGTTAGGGAAACACAGGGAAAGGCTGAGAGGGTTAGGCGTAAAACAGAGCCAGAGGGAGGGGAGGGGGGGGGGGGGACTGGGTCAAGCCGGGGGTAAACCCCAATGCAAACGCCCAGCCTGGAGTCACCGTGGCCCTTGTGTAATCAGACCCATGTACTTACGCAGATCTTGCACAGACCACTGCACAGGAAAGTCTGGAGGTGCCATCTCGGCGAGCAGGGCGATATCTCAGACACCTTCCACAAGCCAGACGACGGCAATCGGTTTCTATGCAGAGTGCCTAGGACCTTATCAACTCCCGATGAGCAGATTTCACACTCTGCCGTCGTTTGGCTTGTGCAAGGTGTCTGAGATATCGCCCTGCTCTCCGAGATGGCACCTCCAGACTTTCCTGTGCAGTGGTCTGTGCAAGATCTGCGTAAGTACGCGGGTCCGATTACACATTCTATAGAGTCATGGTAACTGGCAACCTAGATAGGCCCAGGACATGTTTATACACTTGTGTGGGTGCTAAAAAGCAGTTAGGGCTTTGACTTAGGGAATG
>CM030183.1:17764617-17821878 GCA_017639675.1 Aplochiton taeniatus
CTTCTGTCTCAGAGCAGCTGCAGCAGCATCACCTGGTCGATCGCACATCAGAGAGGGGGTCTCTGTAACCCCCCCTCCCCCCAGCCCCCGCTCCCCGGGCCCAGGCACAGGTGTGTGTACTCTGGGGAGAGGGGAGGACTGCGCTGGGCTGGGGGGCTGGCTGGCGATGGTAGGCTACTGGACGGTTGCCAGATCCACCCGTTGACCCCCTGCCGGGGCTCCAGGCTCCCTCCAATCAGCAGGCGGGGAGTGAGCGGGCCTGGGGGGGCGGGGGGGCTGCGTTGGGCGACACATCTAAGGAGCAGGGCTGAGTGTGGGCAGGGATGATGGAGCCTTTCAGATAGCTTTGGCAGATGGCCTCCTATCGCCCTGGGCACACAACAGGCAGCTACACAGTTTACACGGGCTGATTTGAGTGACATTAAGTCTCCAGAGGGGGGGGGGGGGGGGTTCACTCAGTGGTACCAGTCGAAATGAAAGGCGAGGGGGCTCCAGGCCTCCCTCCCCAACCCCTCTGGCCAGAACGGTGCGCTGCCCTTGGGGGGAGGTGGAATGCACCTTTGGCTCCCCGCCCGGATCCTGAAACACATGAAATGGTTTGACAGTGAAAGGTCTCCTCATCACAGCAGGGGGGCGGCTGGCCGGGCTGGCCAATCAAACGGAGCCCCAAAGACGAGGAGGCCGCGGAGGACGCTGCCCTGACAGGCACGGCTCTGCTCCAACAGTGCGGCCCCCCTATCCCGTAAGCCCCCCCCCCCACACCCCCCTCCATTTACTTTTCCATAGTATTCCAAAAGAAAAGAGAAAGGTTCAAAGGGCCGTGTTCCACAGGGAGGTATGGCGTAAGGCAACACCAGCCTGGGGTTTTCCCCCCTTCTTCACAAGCGCTGCGGTGGAACAACCCGCCCGGAGCTGCACCCAGCAAGGAGAGGAGCTTGTTACGGGGAGAGGCTGAAAGGTGGATTGTGTGGAGGCTTCTCTGGGGAGTGGGGGTGGGGGGGGCTAACATTCAGCGGGCGGAGGGGGGGGGGGTTCTTCTCTAAACAGGATATCAAGGGCTTGAGTATTAATCCCAGGCATTGTAACCCCTGGCCTGTTTCCCCCCCGCCCCCACCCCCCCTGCTCCGTTCTGAGGAGACGTCAGTGGAGTTGCCGGGGGGGAGATTCGTCGCTCCTCCCTGTTGGCTTTGATGCCCCTCCAAGCCCCATGCATAAACACACGCAGAGTGTTGTTAAACGACAAACAGGCAAGATCCCTCTTCCACACACAAACATGTGCCAACACACACACACACACACACACACACACACACACACACACACACACACACTCAACCACACACACACACACACACACACACACACACATGTAAAATCTTACAGCATTAACACACACACACATGAGCACACACACACACACTCCGTTGCGCTCTGGATGTCAGTAGCCGTGCTGTAGCCGGCCAGTGCTGCAGACACAGACAGGGCTGTTCAGGGTGTTCACAGGCTGGGCTGTTCAGGGTGTTCACAGGCTTGGCTGTTCAGGGTGTTCACAGGCTGAGCTGTTCAGGGTGTTCACAGGCTGAGCTGTTCAGGGTGTTCACAGGCTGGGCTGGACTGTTCAGGGTGTTCACAGACAGGGCTGTTCAGGGTGTTCACAGGCTGGGCTGTTCAGGGTGTTCACAGGCTTGGCTGTTCAGGGTGTTCACAGGCTGGGCTGTTCAGGGTGTTCACAGGCTGGGCTGGACTGTTCAGGGTGTTCACTGGCTGGGCTGTTCAGGGTGTTCACAGGCTGGGCTGGGCACTGTTACCTAACGGCTGGATGGACCGGTGAGAGAGCCGTGAGCGGAGCTTTGTCCGTCTCCCTGTTGGCTGACGGGCTGCCCCTGGCGAGAGGGAAGCACTGGACGCCATAATTTCCCACGCGTCGCCCTCACGTCGCTCCAGAGCGGGGGGTAGAAATGGTGGCGGGTTGGGCAGGTTTGCATAACGTGACGCTGCCGAGCGGGCTCCACCGCCCGCGTTCCCGCTGAGGGGGCCGCTCGGGGTCGCTCGGTCGGCCAGGTCCGACGCGGTCGTCGCCGGGGGCTGCAGCCAGACTCCTGGGACGCCAAGGCACCACAGCCCCAGCCTGCCCCTGCAGCCCACTTCAAAGGGGGGGGGCCAGTCAAAGACGCCATTCATGCACTCACTTTTGGGGGGGGGGGGGGGGGGGGGGGGCAAACCTCCGTCCCACTCAGCGACCTTTCCAACCCCCCACCCCCTTTCACGGCGCCCCACCCCTCTCCTCCGCTTGTTTAGATGAGCGATTAAGGCGAGAAACAAACGTGGACGGACAAGTGTGTCTCCCCCACCCCCCCCCCCCACCCCCTCACCCCTCGCCTACTTTTAGCCATAGCTGCATGTCAGCAGGGTGAGGGGAGGCGAGGGTCCACAGAGAGAGGCCTCAGTTCTGGGCACAGGGAGCCGTTCACCACCCCCCTTCCTCCGATCACTCCATCCACTGGTTGATCCAGAAATAAGAGCCAGCGGAGGGACGAGGGGAGGGAGGGGAGGAGAGGAGGGAGGAGAGGGAGGGAGGGAAGGAGGGAGGGAGGGAGGGAGGGATCCTGCCTCAGCCATGCTCTCCATGCCAGCTATTAGCCGTTCAATGAACAGGGTAACGGATAGTGTGTCGTGTCAACAGAGTGCTATGTCACCAGGCATTAGGCTCAGCAAACCCCCCCACCCCACCCCACATCCCCTCCTCTGTTCTCCAGCCACCCCCTCCCTCCTCTCCCCCCTGAGGTAGGTAGGTAAGTAGGCCAGCTACTTTACCCGTCAGTGACAAATTTAGTCGAGTGTTTATTCACTGGCTGTTCCGTTGTTTATTTGATCTTCTGGAGCGGTGTGCAAGTCCGGCACTAATAACACTTCCTAAGAAGGTGTTATTGGAGGAGGGGGGCAAATAAAAAACACGCAGGGAAAGAGGAGATATGAAGAGAGGGGTGTAGCGGAGGGGGCCAGCTGGCGTGTTCCATCCATATTTCCCCGTTTATTGGACGGGCATCACGTAGCATATAAAATGATGTTGCTGCAGAACATTCCTGCCGTGCTGAATGAGTGGGCCATCTGCTGCCGGAGGCCATTGGTCAGTCTTGTAAACGGTCGGACGCCACATGCCACCAGGCACCCTGCTCCAAGCTATTAGGACCGACTCTGGGACTACAAATCCCACCAGGCACCTTGCTCCAAGCTATTAGGACCGACTCTGGGACTACAAATCCCACCAGTCACCCTGCTCCAAGCTATTAGGACCAACTCTGGGACTACAAATCCCACCAGGCACCCTGCTCCAAGCTATTAGGACCGACTCTGGGACTACAAATCCCACCAGGCACCTTGCTCCAAGCTATTATGACAGATTCTGGGACTACAAATCCGACCAGGCACCCTGCTCCAAGCTATTAGGACCGACTCTGGGACTACAAATCCCACCAGGCACCCTGCTCCAAGCTATTAGGACCGACTCTGGGACTACAAATACCACCAGGCACCATGCAAGGTATAGGACCGATTCTGGGACTACAAATCCCACCAGGCACCCTGCAAGCTATAGGACTGTGTACATATATTTGTATGTATACATGCACAGCATATAGAGAGAGAGGGGGTGTACTGCATATGTTCATTAGGGTGTGCTGTATGTCAGAGCCCAGGAGTGTGAATCTGAATGTGTGTGGCTGCAGGAACACCAGACACCCCACAATGCGGCTTTGGGGGCTCCACTGTCACGCCCTCGGGGATTCTGCAACCGGACCCTGGGAGCTGGCAGCCAGAGTGATGAGGGGGACCCACCACGCTGGCCGTGTTACAGCCGGGCTCAGGTGTCCCATTCGTCACACCCTCCAGGCCCACCCCCCCCTGCCCGACCCCCGCACCCCAGCCACGGAGTTCTGTGGCTGGGGTAGAGTGGGCAGACGGCGGCCCCCTGGTATCATTCCCTTGGGTCCCACATAACACACTCTGGTCTGGCTCCTCTTCCCTCGTTAAACACACACACACACACACACACACACACATACACACACACACACACACACACACACACACCTGGTGGGACTCGTATCCCTGTGGAACAATAGCTGTCACACACATAGACACACACACACACACGCACACATAGGACAGACAAGTGAGGGTGTTATAGGGCCAAAGTGTTCCCTTCAAGCTTTCACAAAGAGACGTTACACTCAAGAAAGCAAGGTACCGGCTTCTCCCCTTACAAACATCTTTTTATCCATCTTGTGCGCGCGCACACACACACACATGCTCACACACACACACACACACACACACACACACACACACACACACATACACACACACAAACTTTTGGATGTGTCAGCAGAGGTAGGGGCGGCTGGTGACAGTGAGACCACAGTGAGTGGGTCCGCATAGAGACAGCTTTGTCCAGGATCTCTGTGCTCCAAATACCACAGGGCTCCCTACACCACCATAGCTTACAGGACAGACAGACAGACAGACAGACAGACAGACAGACAGACAGACACAGACAGACAGACAGACAGACAGACAGACAGACAGACAGACAGACAGACAGACAGACAGACAGAGAAACAGACAGACAGACAGACAGACAGACAGACAGACAGACAGACAGACAGACAGACAGACCTCTGGGCCTATGGAGAGAGGGCCGGGGGAGCTCTCCCTGGTAGAACCATGGTTTGGAGGGACACTTCTAAAGGCTGCACACAGAACTGTTTACACTCAGTCATCAAATAGCACAAAAGAAGAATCGCATGAAAGACACACACACATTTGTCATGGCCATAGACACCTACACACACACACACACACACACACACACACACACACACACACACACACACACAGGGTCTCGGTATTCCCCCTCATTCCCGTCCAAGTGTGATCACAGAGTTCTCTCTCGTTCCCTCTCCATGCCTAGCCCATCCTTGACAACCTGCGGAAAGCTGCAGATCATAACTTCCTCACTCACACACACACACACACACACACACACGCACGACTCTCCCTCCCAGTCTTGTCGTGGTCTTCTCCCCACTCCTTGGCTCCTCTCCAGGCTCTGGGAGGAGATAGAGCTAACATCAAGCTGTCTCCCTCTCTGCTGTACAGAGCTAACATCAAGCTGTCTCCCTCTCTGCTGTACAGAGCTAACATCAAGCTGTCTCCCTCTCTGCTGTACAGAGCTAACATCAAGCTGTCTCCCTCTCTGCTGTACAGAGCTAACATCAAGCTGTCTCCCTCTCTGCTGTACAGAGCTAACATCAAGCTGAGTGGACATGGAGGGGACAGTAGACATGAAGGAGACAGTAGACATGGGGGAGACAGTCTACATGGGGGAGACAGTCTACATGGGGGAGACAGTAGACATGGGGGAGACAGTCTACATGGAGGAGACAGTCTACATGGGGGAGACAGTCTACATGGAGGGGACAGTAGACATGAAGGAGACAGTAAAACAGAAAAAAACTCAAACCTCAAAACGAGTCTTCACTGGAAAATAGAGCGACAGGAGAAAACCGTCCCCCCCCCCACCCCCCCACCCCATCCACCTCCCTTCATGGCCGTGTCTCTGGCGGCATTGTTAACATCCTCCTCCGCTGGTATGCAGAGTGTGTGAACGGAGGGAGGATCCTGCACAGCTTGAAAAAGCATGTGTGTGTCTATGTCTGTATGTGGGTATAAAAGCGTCTATCTCTGTGTGTGTGTGTGTGTGTGTGTGTGTGTGTGTGTGTGTGTGTGTGTGTGCCGCTGCGTACGTTAGCACTTGGCAACACCTAGGTGGTCCTGGAAGAAAGAGGAGTAGAGGGAGGGAGGGAGGGAGGGAGGGAGGGAGGGGAGGGGAGGGGAGGGGAGGGCAGGGGAGGCTAAGAGGCCGAGAGAGACTGTCAGGTTGTCTGTGTCAACAACACGGAAATAATTGCCCTGTGTGTCGCCTGGGGGCCTCACCGCGGCGCACCAGGGGCCCCCAGGGCCGAAAGAGTGCACCGCCCCGGGCATTACACACAATTAGGGCGGCGAGAGGGTCAACCAGGGCAGCAGGGCCTGTCATCCAGGGGAGGGATGTCCCTGTGGCCCCGGGGTTAAGCTCAGGAGAGGCCCAGGTCAGGGGGGCAGGACAAGGCCCCGGTCTGGAGATAAAAGCTTCCTGTGAGTGACACCTTGATTTGAGGGGAGGGCTGGCACCACCAATTACAGAGGAGGGGCGGGCCATGGTCAGGATAAAGGGGGATGGGCTGGAGGATGGTGGGCAAGGTGGCTTCAATGGCTGGCCTCGGTGTTTTTGGAAGGCTACTTGTTTTTGTTGTACTGGCTCTCTCATCCACTAATCGCCCTCTGCTCTGAATCTGTGGATCACAAAGAACAAAAGGACTCTGACTCTAATTCTAAACCCTAACTCTAACTCTAATCCTAAACCCGAAACCCTAACCCTAACCCTAACCCTAACCTTAAACCCTATCCCTCACCCTAAACCCTAACCCTAACCCTAACCCTAAACCCTACCCCTGCCCCTAACCCCATTGCGTTGGTTCCCCTGGCGGTGGCTGAGGCTGGACAGTGTTCTGTCCCATAGCCCGCTAGCCGCCCCCCAGCGGCCTCACCCCTCACCTTGACATCTCCCAGGCCGGGATAAACACTCCCAGTCAGGGGAGGAAACAGGGGTGGAAGTAACCTGGGGGAAGAGAGGGGGGGGGTTGTGTGACCTCCTGGTGGGGCTTCAAACGGACCGCCATTGCCACTGTTTACACCCTCACCCAACTAACCACTGGGGGGGGGGGGTGAAAGGATTGATTTGATTTGTTTGCCGAAGTGAAGGAGAGGAGGGAGGGGAGAGCGGTCTGTCGGAACGTCTTGTGAGGGCGGGTCGCCCCCCAGGAGACTCCCTGGTCAGGCCGTCTGAAGGCCCGGGGGTTACGTAACACCCGGGGGCTTTATGGCAGCATAGCCAGACCCCCAGTCTCCTGAATGGCTTCCATGCCATTCCTCACTTCTCTCCACGCACGCACGCACACACACACACTCTCACACACACACACACACACACACACACACACACACACACTCTGTTGGGGGGGGGGGGGGGGGGGGGTGCAGCTGTGGACTTTGTGACAGGACAGGCCCAATGGAGCAGGCTGAAATTAATGGGGCTCCAACCCGACCAGCGCTGTTTAGACTGGGACTGGGACTGGGACTGGGACTGGGACTGGGACTGGGACTGGGACTGGGGCTGGGACTGGGACTGGACCTGGGATTGGGACTGGGACTGGGGCTGGGACTGGGACTGGGACAACGCTCCCACTCGCCCAGGCATCTCTGCATTACCAGCGCGGGGCTTTCCACATTCTCTCCTTTGAGCAGCGGCGTTCTGGGTGCCTCGCACGTTCTGCTGGGACGTCTCCATGTAACAAGAGAGGATGGAGGGAGGGAGGGAGCAGGGAGGGAGGGAGGGAGGGAGGGAGGGAGCAGGGAGGGAGGGAGGGTGGGAGGGAGGGAGGGAGGGAGAGGTGGAGCAGGGAGGCCATGTTGTACTCTTTCATTGGGGTCTCTGTTGGATGAAGTGGTGGCAATCCAAAGTCCAAACAAACAACCACCCAACAAGCTCTGCTCTCCTCCTCTCCTCCCCTCCTCTACTCCTCCTCTACTCCTCCCCTCCTCCTCTACTCCTCTCCTCCTCTCCTCCTCCCCTCCTCCTCTCCTCCCCTCCTCCTCTCCTCCTCTACTCCTCCCCTCCTCCTCTACTCCTCCTCTCCTCCTTCCCTCCTCCTCTCCTCCTCCCCTCCTCCTCTCCTCCTCCTCCCCTCCTCCTCTCCTCCTCCTCCCCTCCTCCTCTCCTCCTCTACTCCTCCTCCCCTCCTCCTCTACTCCTCCCCTCCTCCTCCTCCCCTCCTCCCCTCCTCCTGACCTCTTCTCCTCCCCTCCTCTACTCCTCCTCTCCTCCTCTCCTCCAGCCCCCCTCCTCCTGTCCTCTCCTCCCCTCCTCCTCCCCTCCTCCTCCCCTTCTCACCCTCTGTTGTCCCAGAGCCCGCTGACTGTGTGTAACGATATATCCCCAAAAGCCACTTGTGACATTTTAATTGTTTAGGTTCAAGGGATTGGCCCGCATGTAACTCTATCCATTGTCAGTTCATGCCATGCACACACACACACACACACACACACACACACACACACACACACCCTCATAACCCTTCTCACCCTCCCAGTCTGCTCCCAGTGCCACTTCACTCCCTGACTGCCCCCTCATACAAATCCCCTCTGCCTGTCTCGTCATGCACCTCTACAGGCATTGGGGGGGTGGATGTAACAATATATATGTCAGACCTCTCCATTTACTGTACCTGCCCCCCCACCCCCCCCTACCCCCGGTTACAGTATGGTACAGAACAGTGTGTGTGTGTGTGTGTGTGTGTGTGTGTGTGTGTGTGAGATGCCTCGGGTTTCGGGGAAACGGACCAGGGGACACCGCGGGGCTCGGGTTTTGTCAGCGCGCATCAATCTTCTCCGTCTGTCAGCCCTCACCCCCGCGACCCCTGACCCCCGACCCTGCCCCGCCCTGCCCCGCCAGAGCCCTGGCCTGGGTTACATGGGCTCCATGGCTGCTGGTTGGCTGGTGGAGGAATCCAGCAGGAACACTGTGGAGGGGGAGAACGGCCCTCCTGTTGCTGGGGACTGTGTGTGGCAGCGTTCGGTCCGCTCTGTGGGGGGTGTGGTGGTAGGATACATATCTGTGTGTGTGTGTGTGTGTGTGTGTGTGTGTGTGTGTGTGTGTGTGTGTGTTTGTGAGGAAGAAGGGGGGGGTGATACAGTAACAGTATGTTATCGTGAGAAGGAAAGTGTACGTGTGTGTACATGTGTGTGTGTGTGTGTGTGTGTGTGTGTGTGTGTGTGTGTGTGTGTGTGTGTGTGTGTGTGTGTGTGTGTGTGTGTGTGTTCAATCTGGTGGTTGACCCTAGAGATAACGTGACAAACCACAAGTGGTATGGCTCCTCAAGTCTCCCTGAACCTTCAATCCACTCTGAGCCTGCATGTAGCAGACTGACTGACTGGCTGACTGGCTGGCTGACTGGCTGGCTGGCTGGCTTACTGACTGACTAACTGGCTGGCTGGGTGGCTGGCTTGATGGCTGACTGACTGACTGACTGGATGGCTGACTGGCTGGCTGGCTGACTGACTGACTGGCTGGCTGGCTAACTAACTGGACGGTAGGCTGGCTGGCTGGTTGACTACTTGGTTGAGTGGATGACTGGCTGGATGATAGGCTGACTGGATGACTGGCTGAATGGATCGATGGCTGTTAGGATGGCTGAATGGATGACTGGCTGGATGGCTGACTAGTGGAAAAGGCTGGCTCACTTGGCTGGTGTCTCCTCCCTATCTCTCCCCCTCGGCTCAGTGGAACGCTGGGGTCAGGGAAGAGGCAGCATTTCACGGGACATCCCTCACTTCTGCTCCCCGACTGTCACCCCTTCCCTTGCTCCTGCTCCGTCTCTCTCTCTCTCTCTCTCTCTCTCTCTCTCTCTCTCTCTCTCTCTTTCTTCACCCCTGTCTTTCCCGGGCCGTGGGTTAATATGCAGACAATAAAGGGATTCTGAGAGAGGGGTGAGGGGGAGGGAGGGGGGGTTCATGAGGCCCTCCAGCTGCAGCACGCCTCAGGCTACCCCCCCCCCCCCTCATCACTCACTGTCCCTCGTCCATCCAGCCGTCCCTCCATTTCAAAGGGCTCCCCTCTCTGCCCCCTACCTGCTGCAGCCCTTGGCCCCTCTTCCTCCCTCACTCCATCTTCCTCTCTCCTCTCTCCTCTCCCCCCCCTCCTGTGAGACGCCGTGGCTCCTGACCATCAGCTTGGCTCAGAGTCTGCGAGCGGAGGAATCCGGAATGCGCCCAGCGTGCCGAGGCCAAACGCTTTTCCATTCTACCCCCCCCCCCCCCCCCCGGTGGACGTTGAAGACGTTGCGGACGTTCCTTTCCCACGGTGCAGGTGGCGCCTGGCGGGAAGGATGGCCAGCCGAGCGTCGTTTGCCCACTCATAGACGACGAAACCTTTCCTCTCCTTTTCTTTCATCCTCTCCTTTTCTTTCATCCTCTCCTTTTCTCTCATCCTCTTTTCTTCTTCGGTCACACGTGCTTTCCTTTGCGTGCGGTGGGATGACGAGCCGGTCCATTGGCTCTGCCGGCCAAGGATCTCTGCAGAGCAGCTGAGCTCGGCGCTGCCACGGCACTTAGCGGGGCCCTCGCATTGAAGAGAACAGCACGGTCGCATTGGTCTGAGGGTACTTTCTCTCCCCTATGGAGGTCTAAGCAGGGGGGGGGGGGGGGGGGGGGGTAGGGGGGGGGGGGGGGGGGGGCGTTCGCTTAACCCTGTCACAGATCCTCGTTCACAGGCACCAGCTTGTAGGTCGCTTTGCATGGAAACACCTGCTAAATGACTGAATGTAATGTAGTGTAATGTAATGCAATGTTATGTTATGTAGTGTAATGTTATGTAGTGTAATGTAATGTAGTGTAATGTTATGTAATGTACTGAAATGTAAAGTAGTGTAATGTAATGTAATGTTATGTAATGTAATGAAATGTAATGTAGTGTAATGTAATGTTATGTAATGTAGTGTAATGTAATGTAGTGTAATGTAATGTAATGAAATGTAATGTAGTGTAATGTAATGTAATGTTATGTAATGTAGTGTAATGTAATGTAGTGTAATGTAATGTAATGTTATGTAATGTAGTGTAATGTAATGTAGTGTAATGTAATGTTTTGTAATGTTATGTAATATAGTGTAATGTAATGTAGTGTAATGTAATGTAATGCTATGTAATGTAGTGTAATGTTAGGTAGTGTAATGTAATGTAATGTTATGTAATATAGTGTAATGTTATGTAGTGTAATGTAATGTAATGTTATGTAATGTAGTGTAATGTTAGGTAGTGTAATGTAATGTAATGTTATGTAATGTACTGAAATGTAATGTAGTGTAATGTAATGTAATGTTATCTAATGTACTGAAATGTAATGTAGTGTAATGTAATGTAATGTAGTGTAATGTAATGTAATGTTATGTAATGCACTGAAATGTAATGTAGTGTAATGTAATGTAATGTAGTGTAATGTAATGTAATGTTATGTAATGTAATGTAGTGTAATGTAATGTAATGTTATGTAATGTACTGAAACGTAATGTAATGTAATGTAATGTTATGTAATGTAGTGTAATGTAATGTAATGTTATGTAATGTAGTGTAATGTTATGTAGTTTAATGTTATGTAGTGTAATGTAATGTAATGTTATGTAATATAGTGTAATGTTAGGTAGTGTAATGTTATGTAATGTTATGTAATGTACTGAAATGTAATGTAGTGTAATGTTATGTAATGTAATTTAGTGTAATGTTATGTAATGTAATGTAGTGTAATGTAATGGTGTGTAGTCACATACTAGCCCAAGGGGTAAGGGTTGGAGTAGGGGTGAGGGGTGAACAGGGTTGACGTGAGCACAGGGAAGAGTGAAAAGTTCCACGTTGCACAATGAAGTGAAAAGACGTCAACGGTGCTTTCCCAGAGAAGCGCCCACTTCTGCCATTTTGCTTCTCCTTTTCAGCGTGACCTCATTTCTCTCTCTCCTCCCGGTCACCTCTCACCTCTTCGCTGAGGTCAGCTCACTCTGCATGTTGCTGGTGCGGCTGGATCTCATATCAACAAAGAAAACAGAAAGTAAATAAATAACTGGCCACAGTGTGTGAAGTCTGTGGCCCCCGCTGAGCTGGGCAGGACTGAGGGCGGGCCTGCAGGCAGCTTAGCTCAGCGGTCCATGGCCAGGACAAGCTGGCACCAGTGCCCTGGCAGGGGGGCGGCCAGCCTGCTCCGGTCAGCTGTGTCAATGTGGCCTCAGACGCCAGCTTGTCCCCTGGGGGCCTCCTCTGCTGCCTGGCCCGCGAGGGGCACACAGGCCTCTTTCATCCCCTCCGTGTGTGGACCCGGCCCGGGGGAGCCGATCCTGGAGCCCAGCGCCCAGCAGAGACACGGCCAGCTTGGGAGTGGCTTCTGGGGGAACAGGAGAGTCATATTCTCCCCGTGCCAAATCAGTGTTAAGATGGTGGCGTTGTAAAGAGGTGTGTGCTCCTCCTCGACACTGCAGTGACACACACACACACACACAGACACACACACACACAGGCTTGTATACGTGTGAAAGGCCTGCGCACACAAGCCAACATTGGCACATACACACACACAGAAGTGTCAAACAAAGCCAAGTTGTTTTGGCCTGGAAATATTTTCCCTTTGGAAACAAAAACAATAACCACTGTTGTCTGGTGCTGGTCTTTTCCACTTTAGGAAAGACATGGGTAGAGTGTTTCCCTCTCATTACCTATGTATACTGTATATACTCTCTCTTTCTCCCTCCCTCCCTCCCTCCCTCTCTCTCTCTCTCTCTCTCTCTCTCCCCCCTTCTCTCTCTTTCTCTCTCTGTATCCATCTCTCTCTCTCTCTCTCTCTCTCTCTCTCTCTGTCGCTCCCTACCTCTCTCTCTCTCTGTCCTCTGTCTAGCCCTGTGGCTTGACTCGTGGCTCCTGCCGCCCTCTCTCCGACCACAGGAGCACTTCTTTAGCACGCGTCAATATTGGCTCAGGAGTATTTGAGGGGCTGAGCGGGTCAAATCCCGTCACCAATTACAGGCCCGATGTCAAATAATGAGGAAGAATCCTAGGAATGGAGCCACTAATGACTATGTATTATTTGCACGATAAATAAGGATGATTTAACTCGGGCATCCTGCGGACGACTAAATCAGGGTGTGGTCAAAAAGGGGTCCTGGGTAACCTCAGCTTGGAATAGCTCTAGGTGGGGGACAGGACTGTCTGTGGTGTGTTAGGACTCCCAGGCTTACAAGTGTGGAAGGAAGAAGGGTTACAGAGAGGAGACAGCGTGACAATCCCTCCCTGGTCACAGGCACCAGACCAGGGCCGGGCAGGAACACGCCAGCAGGTCTGGGGGATTTGGCAGCTCTTCCTGGGGCACAGGGACCTCTGAGGCCTGGGGGTTGTCAGGGTGTTGGGTGATGGGGTCCCTCGAAACAGAGCCTGGGCCAAAGGTTCCGGCTGACCCTCTTCTCCTGCTATGACATCAGAGATGCCAAACGTGTGGGTGGAACGTGTTCGGAGAGATGATTTTATTTCCATAACTCCATAAGATCCCTGGAGGAGCGCAAAGAACAGACGTGAGTCTGGGTTTCCGATGGCTGGGTGGCAGCTGTGCTTAGTCACACGGTGGTTTCAGAGGTAGGATGCGTCTCAGCCGTGTTGTCATGAGGGCCCAAACTACTCACCTGGCTCGGGTGGGACTTGTGCTGCTGCCTGTGGCTGGCTGGGCTGAGCTGCAGGGTATGTAGGGATCCGTTTAGGGCCTGGCTGGGCTGAGCTGCAGGGTATGTAGGGATCCGTTTAGGGCCTGGCTGGACTCGGCCAGAGCAGATTGGGCACGGACAGGTAATTCAAGTCCACCTAAGTCTCCATTGCCCACTGGTTGAACTCTGAGCGGCCGGGCCTTTTCTGGAGAGAAAACGGCATTACCTGCAGAGCCAGGGGGATTTCCCTTACAGCTTTGGTGGATAAGTGTGTGTGTGTGTGTGTGTGTGTGTGTGTGTGTGTGTGTGTGTGTGTGTGTGTGTGTGTGTGTGTGTGTGTGTGTGTGTAATATAAGGCCCTGTGATGTGACTCCAGCTTAGCCTGTCGTGAGTGAATGAGTCTGTGTGTGGGCTTCTGGTGTGTGTGTGTTCTCTGCTCCATAAGCCCCTCACACACACACACACACACACACACACACAGACACACAGACACAGACACACACACACACACACACACACACACACACACACACACACGCGCACTCACGCACTTATTAGACTTTCCTGCCATACCAAGCTCCCACCCCACCACACACACACACACGCTTATTAGACTTTCCTGCCATATCACCCCCCACCCCACCCCACCACACACACACACACACACACACACACACACACACACACACACACACACACACACACACACACACATACACACACACACACAGACGCACACACACACACACAGACACACGCACACACACTTCCAGGATTAAGCCAGAACAGGGAAGGTAACCCAGTTGTCATTTTTCCACTCCCAGAGGGCAAATTCCAGCTGTAGAATCCTGCAAAGTTTAGCTTACCACTTTGTTGGGCTGCATTTATTGATATCATACAGACTGCGTTGGTTCAAACAGTCATTTCCTGCATCTGCGCCATAGTAACTCAGCGAGCACTTTGCTATTGGTCTTGGAAGTGCACGGTACAGATGTCTTGGCCTTTGAAGTGGTGGCTGTGGCCGTATCAAAGAGCAGGGCTCTGGGCTTCAGAGGCCCTCTTGTTTGTAAAGCCGTTAAACGAATGAAGCAACGCATGCCAGAGTTTCCAGGTAAAGAAATATCCGCTCTGGGGCACGACGAGTTCAAGAGTTCAAGTCCCGCCCAGGATGTGAACTTGATGGCCTGGAAAATGAAATGTTTGCCTATTAATGTGCCAGGTGGAGGAGGCGTTGCTTATCGGTCTTTATTTGCTCTGCCAGCCGGGAACAATACGGTGGGGTTGGGGGGGGTTCAATACGGTGGGGTTGGGGGGGGTTCAATACGGTGGGGTTGGGGGGTGTTTCTACGCTCTGTCTGGGCCGACCGTGAGTGCGTCACCCTGATGGTATCTCGTGCGGTCGACACAGGTTTAGATCTGCAAACATTGGCATCGTGTCTGGGGTGGAATCAAATGAGAGAGGCGATCGGAATCCTTGTCAGGGGCCTACCTGGAAGCCCTTGTATAAGTCATGGAATATGTAGGCGTGTGTGTGTGTTTGTGTGTGTGTGTGTGAGTGAGTGCCTGGGGTGGTGTTATCTGTCTGTCTGCAGTCATCAGTAAACTCTCCTCCCAAAGTTGCCCCCCCTCCCTCCCTCTGTCCCTCCCTCTCTCTGACAGCCCCCCCCCCCCCCCCCCCCCCCCCATTGCACGTCAACACAGACGCACTCATATACCAACACACTGACATGTACATGTAGTCACACAGTCACAGAGGGTGGCTGGGGAGAAGAAGGAAGAGGCTGAATGGGGAGAGAGAATAGAGACTGGGAGGGGAGAGGGGGTAGAGGCTGGGGAGAGGGGGTAGAGGCTGGGAGGGGAGAGGGGGTAGAGGCTGGGAGGGGAGAGGGGGTAGAGGCTGGGAGGGGAGAGGGGGTAGAGGCTGGGGAGAGGGGGTAGAGGCTGGGAGGGGAGAGGGGGTAGAGGCTGGGAGGGGAGAGGGGGTAGAGGCTGGGAGGGGAGAGGGGGTAGAGGCTGGGGAGAGGGGGTAGAGACTGGGAGGGGCCACTGTTGATCCTGCAGTTTACAGCTGACGTCAGCCACCGCGGCACAAAGAGGGACAGAAAGCCCCGGCCAGCTCCTCCTAATTGGCCAGCCGCTCGGTATGTATGTAATTCACACACACACACACACACACACACACACACACACACACACACACACACACACGTGCGCCGCAGTCATGCGCAAAAGCTAACGAGCGATGTCATGTCAGCACACAGACGTGCCATCATACGCTACGAGCGCACGTCCAACCTATGCAATCCCGTCACAGGGTAGGAACCCCCCCCCCCCCACCCCCACCCCCCAACCTCCCCCCCCCCCCCCCATTCGGCTGTGTCCCTCTCTCTCCTCGAAATACCACGGGTCCGGCCTCACGTCCGCCGGTGACATCGCGCCTCCACATGGCTCCCATATATCCCCCACTGTAAAGGTGTGCTGGAACGGAACTTCCCAGCATAATAACTCCGGGGTAAAGCTGTTCCCTACAGGAGGTGTTGAGCTGAACACAAGAAATCACATGCCGCTGCTCCCCCCGCTAACCAGCCGTCTGCGAGTAAGTTATCTCCCCCCCCCAGGCCTGGACTTTGATGTTTCATAAAGTTATGGATACGCTTCTAAAGTGGGGTTGGAATGGGCTTTGACAGCTAGATCCACCGCCAGGGCCCTGGGCGAGATGGGCGGCTCTGATTGGACGGTGGGAGGTGTGTGTCCGAAGCCTCACGTTTTCTGCCCGTTCCAGTCTCACCGCAACCAACACACACACACACACACACACACACACACACACACACACACACACACACACACACACACACACACACACGGTAGGTAGCATATCGTCGACCATATTAGCCGGATGGACCAGACTGATGTCTCATCACTTCCATGCATTCAGAGGCTCTTCCTCCTAACTATTACCCCCCCCCTCACAGAGTCAGCATGCAGACACGGAGAGGCAGTGTGTGGTGTTGGGGGGGCCAGGTAGGGGGGCGTGGGGCGGATTCCCCAGACGTCCGACTTACTGCTGCAGCCCGCTCTCACACACGACCTCCGCGGGGTCACGGGGTCACGGGGTCAGGTCCTGTGATGATCCAGGGCGACATGGCTGCACGCTACTATGTTTGTCCTCCTCTCCTCGTGCTCCAAAGGCAGAGGGCTGTGTGTGTGTGTGTGCGTGTGTGTGTGTGCGTGTGTGTGTGCGTGCGTGGTGTGTGCGTGTGTGTGTGTGTGTGTGTTGCCGTGGTGGACCACTCCTTGGCCTGCTACCCCATGGCTAACACTGGAGACGGGGAATGCTCCACTCCTTCCCTCTGTGTGTTTTCAGGACCAGGAGGATTCCAAATATCCTGCTTGCTTTCTTTGGCGCATTGCTTCCCTTTCTGTCTTTCCTCCCACTCCATCTGCCCTTAAAGCAAAAGGACAATAGTTGGTGTGTGTGTGTGTGTGTGTGTGTGTGTGTGTGTGTGTGTGTGTGGTAGTCCAAAACCTGTTTATGTGCTTGAGCAGCAAACTTTTGTGTGTGTGTGTGTGTTCAGCGTATCTGTGTGTTCAGTTTATCCCTAAGGTGTTAGAAACAGTGCACACCTGCAGGAGATCTGCAGAGCACATCACACATCCTCCGAGGAAAAGAGAGAGAGAGAGAGAGAAGAAAGCGAGCAAGGAGATGAAAGAGAGAAACCGCCCCGAGGCCTTGTTACTCCAAGCTCTTCTCATCATATTGAGGAAGACGAGAATAACACACACACACACACACACACACACACACACACACACACACACACACACACACACACACACACACACACACACACACACACACACACACACACACACACGCGCCCTGCAGGTCTTTGACTCGGAGCACCGCTGGGTTCAGCACAGTCAGCTCTTTCAGCAGGCGGAGTAAAAAGAGGAATCAAAGAAGAGAGAGAGCGGGAGGGAGGGAGGGAGGGAGGGCAAACAGACTTCATAAAAGTACCCTTATCCACCGAGGCTTCTCCTCCTCTTATCCTCCTCCTCTCCTCCTCTTCTCCTCCTCCTGTGAATGTTGTTGGGGCAGGGCCCTGTGTTGACATGGCCTAGTTACAGGCAGGTGTGGGCTTTGGTCCTAACAATGTTCAAGATGGAAGAGAGAGAGAGCTCCCGACGTCAACGTCCCGAGAAAGGAGTCTTCGTGCTGGACAACGCTTCTCGTCTGTCTCTACTCTCTCTCCAGCGCGCCAAACTAGTCCTTGTCTGTGCTGCTGGAAACGCTTGCCTCTGGCCCGCGTCAGGAAGGCTGTTAGATCCGCCCGGGGCTTGGCTTCTCTCTCTTCTCTTGTCCTCTCACTCCGCTCCCTGGTCTTCAGGTCCACTGTCGTCACCCATGCCTTGGCATCTCCACGCCGGCCTCACCCAGAGTGGGCCAACCACCCACTCCGGCGGCCATACTCCTCCTTCGCTTTAAAAGACAAGCGGGTCTGTAGATTTAGAGGAGCCGTTGGGATGATTGATCAGTGGCAAAGAGACAAGAGAGTGTGTGTGTGTGTGTGTGTGTGTGTGTGTGTGTGTGTGTGTGTGTGTGTGTGTGTGTGTGTGGGTGCTGGTGTATAGGATCTGTACGTACTGTGTGTGTGTGTGTGTGTGTGTGTGTGTAGTGTGTGTGTATGTGCGTGTGTATGTGCGTGTGTATGTGTGTGTGTGTGTGCGTGCTCACGTTTGTGTGCATCTTTTTGTGTCCATAAATGTAGTTTTGCAGCATTGGAGACACCACCAGGACGCTTGGCACCACAGTGACCCTGCAGGGAGGACTCTACTGACGGACGGCCAGGGGGGCCGAGCTAGAGCAGGGAAGGACTCCCACCAACCAGCTCACTCACTCCGACTGTGCCTTCTCTTGTGTCCTCTCATGGCTTCAAACAGCCCATCTGCTTCAGGGTGAAATAGTTCACCTGCTCAATTTCACCTTTATTGTATCGGCAAACTGGCAAGTTTGTTGAACTTGCAAAATGCACAAGCACGGTGGTTTGGCAGCGGGGATGTATCAGGCAAGTCTCCGTCCTGCGTACCACCGAAAGGCCCGCAGGTGGGTAGCAACTCTCAAAAGCGATCACTTTGACCCCGACTGACTGTCCTACAAGGACAAGAACAAAACAAAAAGAGTCAAACGACAGGCAACTCCAGGAAGAAACCTGATATCTGTGTGCATATTCCTGTTGGCCGACGTCCAGCTTGGAGGCCCTTTGATGCTAGTGTCATCACTGGCTGTGATAGGCTTCTGTGTACACAGTACTCCTCCGTTGGCCAATGGGCCCTCTCCTTCACTTGAATTTTCTTCTCCTCTTTTCCTCGCTCAAAGAAGTATTTGTTTGAGGCATTGAATAAGAGTTTGAACAAGCCTCAATGGGTCTGAGTATTTGGCAGGCCTCCATTGGGCCGATCTAGGCTTGCAGGGCACCCCCATCTATAGGCTCGGCCCCTGCTTGCTGAGGCGTTCATTGCAATTGTATGGTTGGGAGCGAGACTGTTACACTTTGCGGAGCTCGGGAACTGGAGCCGTCGACAACGGGAACACATCCCGGGAATATCCCTGCTGAGTCCGACGTGCCGACCAAATGTCTGGACTGAATACGGGATAAGAGACAGCAGTCTCAGGGCTTCATGGCCTGCTCTTCTCCCTGGGATCAGGCTGCTCTCCTGGGCTAACGTATGTTGAGTCCCCCTGCCAACCGGCCAGGGTGTTTAGTGGTCAGCCACTAGATGCTGCAGCATGGTGGTTACAGGTCCGGGCTTTCTGGGTGTCGCTGCGCTCACACACCTGTCCAGGGCAGGTGTGTGTCTGGCCCTAACCCCGTCGCCTTGGCGGAGAATCCAAAGTCCCATAGGGAGCAAACAACAAACTCACACACACTTCCTGCGCCAGGTTGGTCTTTCAGTAGGTCGTCGGGAGTTTTCGATTGGCTGAAATAGAGGCGGGAAACAAGGGTCTCTTGTCGGTGAGTGGCAGGTGGTTCGACGTAGTGCAGCTCAGTGGTTCCATACGGGGCTCATCCCACAGCCTGGCGGAGCTCAGGCCTGGTCCCCAACATAACAACCCACAGCCACGGAGGCTAGCTCTGGTACAGCAAATATTGATATTGAGCTGGGATGTTTGGGGCCGCAGGTACGTGTGTGTGTGTGTGTGTGTGTGTGTGTGTGTGTGTGTGTGTTTCCAAATTCACCAACTCTCTCTGGCACGGTAGCAGCTGATAAGGTTTCGCATCATCAACCCCCCCCAACCCCCCCCCCCCCCCCCCTCCCAACACAAACCCCTCTGCCCCCCCATCCTCTGGTGCTGTCATGTTTAGTTTTCCATTTGGCTTCTGCACGCCACCTCTCCTGTCTCTCCCAGCCATCCATGGAAACAGAATCAATCAGCTGCTCCACTCTGGCTCTTTCTGTGCTTACAGTGGAGCCCGCGGAAGACCACAGCTCCCAGTCAGGCAGTCAGTCTATCAGTCAGCCAGCCAGCCAGCCAGTCAGTCATCCAGTCAGTCTATCAGTCAGCCAGCCAGCCAGCCAGTCAGTCAGTCAGTCAGTCAGTCAGCCAGTCAGTCTATCAGTCAGTCAGCCAGCCAGTCAGTCAGTCAGTCAGCCAGCCAGCCAGTCAGCCAGTCAGTCATCCAGTCAGTCTATCAGTCAGCCAGCCAGCCAGTCAGTCATCCAGTCAGTCTATCAGTCAGCCAGCCAGCCAGTCAGTCAGTCAGGCAGCCAGCCAGCCAGCCAGTCAGATAGCCAGTCAGTCAGTCAGCCAGCCAGCCAGCCAGCCAGTCACCTACTGTATAACACTGGTCCTAGACTTGAATGCTAAAGAAATGACTTTGTCTTGTTTATAGTTTGTGCGTTTCCATATGGACATTGTCCGAGGAAGTCCCTTCCTCTTACACACTCAGAACTTTCTCTTAATTCAATAATTATCAAACATGTTTTCTTACTTATATACCTATCTATGAAGTAGTCTGTATATCCTTGATTACACAGTGGTGACATCATCCGTGTATTTTTCTGTGTGTGTATGTGTCTGTGTGTGAGAGAGAGAGTGCTTGTGTGTGTGTGTGTGTGTGCGTGTTTGTGAGAGAGTGCTTGTGTGTGTGTGTGTGTGTGTGTGTGTGTGTGTGTGTGTGAGAGAGAGAGTGCTTGTGTGTGTGTGTGTGTGAGAGAGAGAGAGAGAGAGTGCTTGCGTGTCACAGGACAGGGAATGTGTCAGTGTTTTTCTCCATGAGTCAGCTTCCCTCTTAGACGCAGTAATGAGTGACCTGTCTGCATAGTAGCCAGGGTGATCCACTTTCTTTCCCTAACACACACACACGCACACACACGCACACACACACACACACACACACACACACACACACGCACGCACACACACGCACACACACACACACACACACACACACACACACACACACACACACACACACACACACACACACACACACACACACTGATTAGAAAGGTGACACAGTGATGCAGAATGCAGAAATGGCAGATTTTCCCACTACAATTACATAATTAAACAAAGAGACAATTTACCCCAAAGGCGCTCTCTCTCTCCATCTCTCTCTCACACACACACACACACACACACACACACACACAGACACACACAAACTCATTCACCAAGTAAGATTGTCTGCACTCCTGGATGACACCTGAAATTCCCAAAGACTCAACTCTGGTTAAATGGCGCCATCTGCAGGAAATGCAATGTAACAGGGATTTGCTCTGCGAATTGCCTACTTCTACTCCTGGAAAAACTCAAAGGTAAGGTCACTGGAACACGTCGCTCAATATGATGGTGTTTGTACAGTAGGGTTATTTATATAGTTATTAGAGCCAGTAGTTATTACAGCCTTGTTTATCCTGCTGAGGCACGGCGAAGTGGAACAGGAGGAATTAGACACAGACACCCTCCCACAAACACATTGGTTCACTGTCTGCTGAGCACGGGCACACCTACACAAGGACAGGGGGCCGTTGACACACACACACACACAAACACACACACACACACACGCAAACCACCTGGCACACACTGGCACCAGACTTTGAACCGTGACTCCTCAGCTCGGCCTGTTCCAGAGTGAGGGAGGGGTGTGGCATGTGGGACACTGAAAGGTAATGAAGGTAATCCCACGGGCACTCAGTCAGTGTGTGTATGTCTGTCTTTCTGTCAGCCTGCCTGCCTGTATATGTTTGTGTATGTTTGTATGTGAGTGCGTGTCTGCCTGCCCGCGTGCCTGTGTGTGAGCGCGTGTGTGTGTCTGCGTGGGTGCCTGTGTGTGTGTGTGTGTGTGTGTGTGTGTGTGTGTGTGTTTTCAGAACCCCCCCTTCTGACCGTTTGGACTCCCTCCACAGCCTCCCAGTACCCTGCTTGACTTTTCCTAAAACACGGATTGGAAAGTCTTAAAAAAGGCCAAATGACTCCAAACACAGTTGTATTTCCAGGCTGGGGTTCTCTCTGAGTGCATGAGGCGACAGAGCCGACACTTTGTGTTCTGTGTATGCTTTTCTGCCACATGCTGGTGTTAATATGTTTTCCGATGTGATGAATAAGTGTGGCTTTATTTGGAGTGCTAACGACCGGGGGGAGGGGACGACAAGGCGGAACAGCGAGGAATAGAGGGAGGAGCCGGGGGCAAAGGGAAGGGAAAAGCCGGGGAATGAATGGAGCCCTTACTTGAGCCGTGAAACAGGTTGCTGGGCAGCTAATCTGAGTCAATCTGCTCTTCTCGCCCAGCTGACCAATTGTTTGGTCTTCGTAATGTACTTAACATTAAACACTAAACACTAAATACCTCCACAAATACACTTAATAGAAACACTTTAGTATTACAACTGTAATGTAGTCCTCACTTCAATCTTCTGTTGGTGATACCCAGGTTTTGTCTATGCGGTTTTAACGCTGCTTTACGTACTGTGAAATGTATCTAATACAGTTTTAATTTTACATTACTTTTCCAGTTGAAGGTTTGATACCCTCTTGCTCATGGTTCTAAACTTCTCAAACTTCTGTCAACGTCTATGGTGGCTCTCCAAACATTTCATCTTGCATCATGTTTTATGTGTTTTTTGCTTCATGGGGAAAAAAGAAATTCAGTCCTTCTTGTCTTTTTATTTTATTCTAAAACTTTTAAATATTGGATCAATAAAACCACATAAATGTATGTTTTAACAATTGACTCAATCATTTTCAAAAGCAAGATACGGTGTAATTATTGGAAATCACTAGAAAATCAGTGGTAGCATGGTAAAACCATCGATGTATGCAAGTTATAGATCAGAAAGAGTTCATTGCAGAAAGTGCACAAATCCACCACTGAAATGCCCAAGTCAAGAGGCTCCTGGAGTCAGTCATGTTTACTGTCTGTTTCCAGTGACAACCCAGCCAGACTAGCATTACAAATGAATGGTACAGATACCCTAATTAAGGGGAAGGTTTACAAAATTGATGGTACATATAACAGAATAAAAGGAATACATTTCTATATCACCTTTCTTTTTCCACACAGTTCTTCAATGTCAACTAATTTAAACAATTTTCTAAACATCTGCAATATTTATTTTGCTTCATTGCACAGTTAGGTGCATTTGATCTGACACAATCTTTTTCCATTGGCTACGATTTGCTACACCTCACATGTTATATTAGCAAGCAGGCTGACATTAGCTAGAAAGAATTTAACGCTATTGATACCTATAGATTAAAAAGGTAGGAGAACAGAGTGACAGATAAAAAACAAACATTGAAGCTAAAATCAAAACACTGTTCCTCTTATGAATGCATTCATTCAGTTAAATGCTTTGAACAAGTATTATAATGCATAATTTCATATAATGCATAAAACATTTCATAGATAAATGTAATAATAACGTGTAGAATATTGCCATGCACTGTCAAGCGTGATTTGGGGCCATGCAGAGACCATCCTTCCTCAGGCTTGGGTGATCAACCTTTCAGCGTCTTGGTTTGCCTGTAGAAATGCAATGAAGATATCAGGAAACACCACCAGAATGCATGGAATAATCATTCAACTAAATCCTATTAGACGAAAGGAGCAGCAACATCATCTCTTTGTATAAATTGGGTTTGCTGCAATGTTCCCTTCTTCCAGACGGCTCTTGGGCTTACACTTAGACAAAGGAGACACCTGTTAGTACTTCACCTGCTCAAAGCAGTGCCCACCCAGACCAAACCAGCCCTCCTCTGGTGTTTGGGGGAAATACAACCATGTGGAAGTGTATTTGAAGTTGAGGTTCCTATATTTGGAGAGCCTTGGAGAGAGCAGATGTTGCTGTAGCCCCTGCTGCATTCAAAGCAATTAACGGCCCCACCATTCTATCCTGATGAGTTGAAGCTCTACAGGATTTGACATGGAGCTCATCTGTGATCACATCCACCATAAACAGGTCATCTGCTATCCTCAGTGCCATCTGGACCCTCTTAGTTTTGATCCACAACGACCGTAGATACACCAAATAATAAGAGCACTGCCCGAGGCCAAGCTGGTGTGCGCTAAGAGGCTAATAGGGAAGGCTACAATGGAAGAAATGTACACTTCGATCTGTCTTTCATTATTCTATTCGATGTAATGTCATTAAACAGCTAAATATTTCATTAATGAACACATTAAAGAACATTTTATATTAGTTTCTTCAAAACCTGTGGCAGAGAAAAGTAAAACAGTCATAGGATCCTTTCAAAATCCATATTCTCACATACAGCGGGATGTGAAATCTAACCTGCAAAAGTTACTTTCCCATTCCAGATTACATGGTTGTTGTTGCCTCTGTCCAAAAGGGCCAGACTCACGGTCGCTACTCCAGGATTGATAATCACCTCGAAGTTTGGGGGTTGGTTTGCCCCATAGTCACAGTCAAACGGAGCACTCTGAAATATGTTAAGAGGTATGTGAGGAACAGCTGTATTGTGATGGAAGGACATTTTGCACAATACACCTGGCATTTCTTATGAGGATGCATACATAATAACTAGAGATCTTGTATAAGCATATAGAGAAATTAACCAAGGCAGGTATTCAACAGACACAGGGAAGACCACGTTGTGACTATACACAAGTCTTAGAAGACCTTGGTCAGGCTCATCGTTGTTTCTATGCCGACAGCCGAGTCACACCAAAGGCCATATCTTCCTTTGGGGCTCAAGGTGCAATCAGAACTGGTCTGATGTGTTTCATTTTTATAATTTCCCACCTAGGGAGAAATCACAGAAAATAACATAGCATTCATTAAAATCATGTTCCCTACATTATGCTAAAATATTTACCCCACAAAAATATAAACATTACCTCAGAAAGTGGGACATTTTTGGGTCGCAATCGTACGTTCATTTTTTGATTTGATGAGCACTTAAATATAAGTACTTGACTCCGAACTGGGAGGGAAGAGAAACCAATTCTGGCAAGACCGTACAGACCGCAATCTGTGATGTTCAAAATCACATGTGTGGCAGTCTTCTGGTCGGGCTTCAGCTGTTGTAGCTTGCCATCTGCTATGTGGGCCACCAATAAATCTGATGAGCTGTCTGTTTAAAATAGTGTTTGTTAACAAATCATGTGACTTTACGTATAAAAAATGTATTCATTTATGATTTCTAAAATTGGGGGAGGGCATGGAAATGCTGCAAGGGGAGAAAGAATTTTAGACAGAGGTAAATGCAACAACTGACTCACCGGATTCAATTTCGCAATGTGGTAGGTGCAGCTGCAAGACCCTCTGCTGGGGGCACTGAACGTGAAACAGGGGGCTGGCTGGTGTCAGGTTGTGATGTGTCAAGAGGCTGCTGTCCCAGTCAACCATGTTGTATTTCACTACTCCCTTCATCTTCATTTTAAACACCAATCCAGTCGAACTGCACTGAAAGAGGCCTGCCTCAGGGCAGTCAAGTCTACCAGACAGTTATTTTGTGTTGCAATAGTCTTTGTTTACTTCTGTTCCACAAACTGAGAGCAATGTATGAGACAAGTGAAAAAAATGTATTACCTGTAACAGCACATATCGATTTGCCTGAGCACGTTTGGAGTCAACATTTTTGTACGCGTTTGGTTCTGTATCAAAAAGGAAACATTGTATACCATATTAGTCTGGCTAAGCATATGACCCATTTAAGCCTGAATAGGAAAATAGGAAGACCTTAGACTACTACCTGTGCATTGAGTTCTAATTCCCCAACGGAATGCAACTGCACAGGGTGTCTGGGTAGTTCCTCACTAGGAAACAAAGAAAGTTAGCATGGACGAAAAATCTGACCCTCCTTCAAAATAAGTTAGACTTATCACTCTAGGACAAATGCACAGCACCAAGGATCTACAGGGTAAGCAGCTGGCATACATTTGAAGACATCATAAATATATTTTGTAATCATGAAAACATACAAATCATTGGCCGCCAAATCAATGACAAAATTGCCATAATTATTTCGTTAAATAATAAAATGTAGATAGTATTAAACGATTGACGTCTATGTATCCATACCTTACCGGTAATATGATTCACTGAGTCTCTAAAGTTAACGTTTCACGATGTATGTAATAATAATTGGTTGGTCATGGACATCAACAGGCCCGAGAATATATTGCGAATGTTTATTTAAACTGTAAATGATCTAGCCTAGTTTTGTTTTACACTCTGCCTGATACAAATGTTGCAGTCGCGTTGTTGTAACATTGCCAGTGACTGACTAGCAATTAGGGCGCGTTAGTGAATGTGTGTGTGGTGGGCCGCAAATATTTTCAACATGTTAAAATTGGGCTGCCAGTTGAAAAAGTTTGGGAACCGCTGCTGTAGAGGACATTAAATGAAATATGTTTTACGTGTTCACTGATGTCTCTTCGCTGTGGCTGCCCTTCAGTTTCTCATAGCAGTTCTTCATCCTTGTATACTCCTGAGAAACATCTAAAACAATCAAAGGGTGTGTGTGTGTGTGTGTGGGGGGGGGGGGAGGGGGGGGGGGACAAAATTAGTTTTAAAATCTTACGATACAGCATGTACTTAGTATCATATTTATATCTAAAACATTTATCGTTCATCTGTTCTAAATTTGGCATTATATGACTGAGGAAATTTGGACTACTGCAGAGCGGGCAGGATTGAAACATTGCCGGTAATTAAGGCCAGGTGCACTCCACTGTAAGGTAACGTGAAGGAGGTATGGTATCCAACTGTGCGGTAGCGAGTCGGCGACAGAATGAGTTTAATCTGACAAGCGTTTTGAGGGATATTTTTTTATCTAGCTTTTCCTTTGAAATGTATAGTTTGTCATCCTACATTATTATTTTATACTTTGTGGAAACGACCGAAAGGTAGAAAACAAGTAGTTAAGGAGCGCAAATCCGCCACTGCAAGAAGTCTAACAGCAACTTACCTACACGTTTTGAACCTACCAATCTGTGCATTGATTTGGCTACGTGAAAACTTCAGCCAAAACGGAAAAAAGCACTATCTTCATCCAACCATTATTTTCCCTGCGATTTAGTACATTTTATGGTTCCTGTCAAACAAATGATGATACACTTGGAAGTTTACATCGCATTTCCTTTTACCTGGGAGTGAGATTGCAGGGGTCTTGAGTGACAGCTCAATTGATTCCTTCAGACTGTTTTCGAGTGTTTGCAAGATGTTGGTCTATTGAGAAAATCATGAATAGAAGTCTCAGTCAAATTAAATGAAAATTCCAGAAATGTAGCTGTGCTGTTAATTAGGTAGTTCTACTCCGGTGTATTATAGTATTTGAGCTTTTACATTTTTTTTTGTCTCAATTGAAGTTGGTACAACCCTGTAGTTATAATCTAACAGATTGATTTGTGTTGAACCAACCAGTTAGTTTGTAATGCAATGCCTTGTCTTTGAAACTCAGCAAATGAGTTAGATTGCTTATTAGTTGGGCAAAACCTTCCAAACCACTAAATCAATCCAGCACTGAGCCAAGAGTTTACCAGCACCACATTGCCAAAATGACCCCTTTTGGATTCTTTTCAACCCAGCAGCTTTAGGAATGTGTTGTTTCGTTTCCACTGAACATTTATGAACCATATTTTATAATGGAAGAGAAGTAGTGAAAGATAGTCATTTAGGCAACTTGAGAGTGTGCGCAAACAACTAAACTGAAAGCCATGAAGGTACCACACTCTTGACAAAGCATTTGGGCTACATAATCCATGCGGCTGAAAAATGTAAGGCTGTTTGATTAAAACATTAGATGCCAAACCGTTAGTTTCTCAATGTGCTTGAGCATAGCCGTTTGAGCTGTTTCAAACATGGTGTGCTTTGAATCCTCCACATGTTCCTCAATGGTTATTCTCATGTTTTTTAGACTGTCTTTTCCTGAGAAACTTCTAGCTTCTATAAGAAAACAAAAGTCTCTTATCAATCTAATTCATTTTGGCCTTTTGTTAAAGAAAATGTAAAGATGCATATGATGAGGACATTAGGTTGCAATCTAAATCTTACTTGTGTAACAGTCAAACATGGATGTCATGATTGATTTTGTTAGACTAGAGTAGATCTTTTTTTTTTTTTTCCCGGATGGTATCATCAAGATCTTTCTTCAATATCGCTTCCTTACAGAAATAAGAACAAAAGAGAAGTAATGTGAAGATTTTGGGGGGGAACCAAATGTAAACAAAGTATAACCCTATTCTGAGTTGTGAAATACGCACAACAAACTATTTGATCATTTCCTTGTAGAGGTTAAAGGATTTGGAAAAAAAGTTATAAATATACAGTTGCAGTGATTTTAACAAGATAATAAGCATAAGCAAAGGAGTAAAACAATGCTAATCAAAATGTCTATCCAATCCATTTTAAATAATTGTCTGACACCACCTATATTCCTATACTAGACACTACACTATATGGTGTAATCATTATATAATCGTTAAATAATTCTGTCTAAACAGACTGTGTACCTCTGACTCAAGAAATATCAGTACAAGTTCCAAGTCTTTGTGCTTGTCCATCAGGTTCTCTGTGCCAAGGGTGAACTGGTCTATCATCCCTCTTATTGGACCATACTTTCCTTCATTTCTGAAATATAAGGCTTGATATATTATAGTAGTTAATGTTGTGTGAGATATTTTTTTCAAAGTCATTTTGCAAAGTGAAACTATTGCCACTTGTTTTACAATACAGAATTATAATATATTTTTGTTTGTTTAAGACCGGCATCCCCATAGCAAAAAAAGAAATTGGCGGTTGCAATTCATTCAATTCTTTTTAGCAAAGCTTCATTATTGTGGTCTCATTAAACTGTGTAAAAAGCAACAGCCATATCAATCCTTAAATTCTGTCATACATCAAATTTAAGTGTGCATTCATACATCGTACTGTAAGTTACTGAACAACTGTGGAAGGTCAGTAGCTAGAAAGATCATTTGGTTGCTTACGGAAAGTTCTCCTTGAACACTTCATCAATGGAATTTATCAGATGTAAGGCCAAGCTCTCGTTTAAATTGATTTCTTTTTTTCTTCGCACTCCCTTTTTCGGTTTTGGTTTCCAAATTCCATCATTCTTGACTAAGGACTTCACAATAGCATAAAAGCCCCTGCCTTTTCTTCTTTTCTTAAAAAAAAATCGGATAAACAAAACACACAAAATAACCACCAAATACCCACACATATAACACTGTTTTAAATTATCACTAAAACACAAAGGATCACCGGCTGGTGGGTAATATTCAAATGATTTGCTAAACAACCAATCAATTATGAAACAATAAAATGTCTTAAAATGGTTAACTTACTGGAGCAATCACATCAGTCACAGTTTTACTGCATGTGTCTTTAGACTGCTGAACTCCTTTTGAAAGGCAGTTCTGAAAACGCCTGTAAGAAGTTTCCATGGATTGACTAATCTTAAGGAGTCCATCTTTAAGCCGCTGTTCCAGAACCTTGCATACATCTTCTTTGTCACCAGTCTAGAATAAGATTATTCAAATGAATTAGAAAATTACCCTTTATTTCACCATATTCACAAAGAGATAACAGTAGGAAAGGAAATCATATATGTAGTGACAATACCATTTCTTTATTGGTACTGTGGATGAGAGCGAGGATACCATGGGCTCTGGACAAATAGTTTTCTGCTTTTGATTGCTGATCATTAAGAGTTCTTAGGAAATCTTGAAGTTTGGGTATTTCTGAAACAAGTAATAGGTCCTCAAAAACATGCAACATGGTAACATGATATAACTAAAATCCTTAAACTACATTTTAAACCTTAAACCACATGACATCTAGTTGGCACCAGATATGACCTATGACCACTGCAGATACCTTCAGTATAACAGAGTTGTAGTAACTCAAGTTAATTGACTAGAACTAGACTCCACTCGAAAGGGCTATTTTGACTGTTTTGTGTATTAAACTATCACCTCTTCAATTGTCAGCTTTGGGAAGCATATTGGTACAGGTTATTCAGAACTTTCTATGGAATCACAGAGCTGAAAACTATGTTCAACTTGTGATAAACTTGCTGGAAGCCTACCGACTAATGGGCTGTAGAATGTCCCTGAAAGTGCATTTCTTACATTCTCACCTAGATTTTGTCCCCACCAAATCTGGGGGATGTCAGTGATGAACACAGGCAGAGGTTTTACCAGCACATTTACACGTTACCAGGGGACGGTTAGACCCTAATATGATGGGGGATTGCTGCTGCTTTCTCCACCGAGAAACCAATGGCAATCACAAGTGAAAAACCAAATGCCTGAAATACTTTGACAGTTTTGAGATGTTTTGTGTGTGCATTGAAATGAATGTCTACATGTGTATAATATTTAGGATGAGATGAGAGATGAGAAGTTTTGGTATTCCTGAAACAAGTAACAGGTCCTCAAATGTATTATATCATGTAAGAACTACATATGTTACATAACAAAAATGATATACTACATTTTAAAATATGGTAAAGAAAAACATTCATACACCATTTACCAAAAAAATCGAGACATTAGTTTCTACGGAGCCCCTACAGGGACATTGAGAAAAAGAAAATGCTTCCTTGGGCTCACCACGACATCTAGTTTGATCACACAGATATGATCTATGGTGCATGCACACCAGATATGATCTATGGTGCATGCACACCAGATATGATCTATGGTGCTTGCACACCAGATTTGATCTATGGTGCTTGCACACCAGATATGATCTATGGTGCATGCACACCAGATATGATCTATGGTGCTTGCACACCAGATATGATCTAAGGTGCATGCACACCAGATATGATCTATGGTGCTTGCACACCAGATACTTTTCGGATTGGAAATGCCTTCAAAAGACTCGATTTGAGTCGGTGCATGAAATTACTTGACTTGACTCTGAAATTGTATGCAACTCGAATCATTCAATTTCACTTTCGGAATAAATAAAGTGCTCTTATCTCCCTCTCAATTCAAGTGATGGCAGAACATGAAATAGCATGCTTCATATGTTAAAAAGCGGTGAATCTTTTCAACGTCATGTCTTTCATGTTTCCATTCTGTTATCTTGATTACAGCAAGTCACTAACTATATACTGTATCTAACATACATTTATTATATAATAATGTATTTCACACAAAAACGTACACCATATTTGCCTGTTAAAGATAAGGAGTGTGTTACTGTGTTTAAAATTGTGTTTTTAGGTACTCTACCTGTCTGATCTTTATTTAGAAAATGACTCCTTTGGAACTCACTGGAGCTCACAGTAAACACTTGAAAGAAGTCTTCGTGGAAGTGTTTCTAGAGGGACACAATAGAATTAGCAAGGTACGGTTTGTAAGTGTTACAGTATTTACATGTCGCGTACCTTTATCTCTTTTTGTCTGTTGAATTGTTCTTTGACTTGTTTCTTGGCTTCATTGTTCCTTCTGACTATGGAAGCACAACCTTCTTCCTTAGTCCTGCTGAATACATTTAGTCCGCAAGAAAGTGTATTAGTATTCATTTTGTACTTCAAACATTATTGTTGTAAGATCAATGATCTACTTAGATAACGGAGGCTATTTTATTTGAATATATTACGTAAAGTCTTCAATTAGATCTGATTTGGAGCAGATAAAACTGATGCTTCGACACTCTCCACCATTTCCCATGAGGCTGATGGTGCTGTTCAAGATCTCCCATGGCTCCTTCTCTGAGGCTGCTCGATTGGTGTCAGTCACAATCCACACAGCAGAGACACTTCCTAGCAACTAAAGATTATACATGATAATGAAATTAAGATTCCCAAAGGTGTGAAATCATTAAGTCAGCGGTTGAAAAGAGAAAAACATACTGATTTCCACATCTCATCTCTACTCTTGTTCCAGTCTCCAGTCCCAGGAAGGTCCACGAGGGCAACATGCTCCAAAAGATCTGCAGCATCTGGCAGCTTAATGGTCACACACTTCACAAGAGGCCAATAATATCTCTCTGTATCGTTTGCATTCTGCGAGGCAGTGCGAATGTACTTGACCATTCCAATGGATAGGGCTGATGCCTATAAATGCAATTATTTTTGAAGATTAAAGTAGCTTATGTAATACAAAGTTAATACAAACGTAACGTTCCCAAAGCTTGCCAAAAAAATGAGTACATTTATTAGTGTCCGCTCTAATCTAACCTTGTTTAACCTGCAGAAATTGATATTACATACATTTACATTTTTTCAATTGTACCAAAAATGGTTTGGTTTACAGAAAGCATTTAATAAAAAGGTTCTGCCTTTCAAGATAGCGTGACATGTAATATTGTTTAAAAGTTCATATATTGCCAACGGTTACCCAGATGGATGCTACATTTCCACACCAGATCCTTAAGCTGTGCCTACTAATAAAAAACATAAGCCTCTATAAACCATTGATATAATGCTCAAACATTACTTACAGTTTCAAATGAGAGTTTTTTCTTTCGATTTTCAATTAGAACAAACTCAGGAATTTCGATAAAATATTTGCAATTCATTAATTCCTCTGGAGATTCCCTGATGTTTTTTCCATAGACTGCAGAGATCCTTTCATCACCATCATCTTCATCACCATCATCACTTTGTTCGTCAGACATTTCTTCTGAAGAATTGTTTTGTAAGGAACATAACTGCTCTTCCCACTCCTTAATAAAACAAAAAAACTTTACAATCACATTCCAGTAACTCACCTTCTTAATCCCGTTTGAGAATTACTTAAGTATTCATTAGATTTGGTTTAAGAACCAATAAAGGTACTGATAGAGGAGATTAGACCTAGGCTGAAATAAATGAGTTACCTCTTTTGTAATAAACTCAATCTCTGCCATGTATTTTGAGTTGATCATATTTGCCTCCACTTTAACCATGACCGAGGTACATGCCGTGATACCTCCAGATGGCAGTAAATCCTTTTCACCCAATACGGCATTTATCAAAGAGCTTTTTCCAGCACCGGTCTTACCAAAGACGCCAACCAACTCTTGTTTGTTTGTTTCAGCAGCACTGATTTTCTTTCTGTTGTTAATGAGAAAGCAGCTTTCTTTTAGAAGAGTTTCCATTACTATTGGATGTTTTTTTTAAGCAATTATGCTTCGTTGCTGTGTCGTCAGACATAGATTAATGTGAAATATGGTACATTCTTCTTGAGATTTGAAAAAAGTTGGAATGAATATCTGCAGAAACCACAAGTGTGTGTGTGTGTGTGTGTGTGTGTGTGTGTGTACTCCATTTTACTACAGTAAAGCAGTTAGACTAAGGGAAATAAACAATAAGCAAAAAACCACCATGACCTTCCACAGACCTAGCTTTCTGACACTGCTTCACACTGCGGACAAATGACCCTGTAATTATCATAATTCATGGTAACATCCCCACATTAAAGTAGCGTCAACCCTAAAACATCAATAAACCTAATCTAGTACTAGTAGATTAGGGTATAGTGTAATGGTATTTAAACATTCGGATAACACTACATACAGGATAAAAAAATGTACATTAACGAGAGAGTACTTTTTTGAGAAATAAGACATGCCCCTACTTAACCCTAATAATTATGAGATAATTAATATACATTTTATGCTTGTACATCCAATATTAAGTTAGTTAGGTTGTAGGTTAAATATAACCTAGCCCCACACAGCTTTAAGCTAGTGGTAACCGGCAGCATGGCTCCGTCAGACAAAAGGGACAAAGTAAACCTTATAAAAACTCAACCTTTTGTTATTTACATGCTGTATCTTTTATTTGGGCATTTGTCCAAATGAAAATCTACAAGCAAGACGTTGTTGTTTGTTATTGAAACAGATAGATGGTCGTGCTATTATATAGCGAGACTGAACCGTAGTTTTACCTCATCTCAAGTAGAGCGTTGACTGCATTGACAGACACGCTGATTATCGCTCTTCGATTTATCTGGTAATGGACGTTACCGTGTTGGTAGTTGTGCTGTAAAGATGTGTGAAATTAAGCCCCCAAAAAAGCTTTGGAATTTTTAGAAGGTGTATTTTGTCACTTTTGTCTGACGGAGTGATGCTGCCGGTTGCCACTATCTTACAGCCATGGGGCAAAGCTACATTTAGCCAACAACCTAACTAACTCAATATTGGACACACAAACATAAAATTGATGTCAATGAACTCGTCTGACTAGGGGTAAATTGGGACATATCTTATTTATCAAAAAAGTGATCCAACACTTTAAGGTCTCCATTTATTTGTAGCCTTGACAATTTGAATTGTGACCTTAGCAATTTTGGGGGAGCATTTTCCCTATGCCCCTACACACATTGAGGAACAACAGGAGTCCTCACCGTATGATATAATTCACTGTGTTTTGTTTAAGTTAAAACAAATATTGCAGGCACCTTCAGACACCATGAATGAGGTATATTACAATGTAAATGTTGGAGAGTCCCCTGATGGAAAAATTATGAACCCTTAGCACCTTTAAATATGTGACCTAATATAATCCATGCCGTTTAAGGATTTATTTGTGGAATAGGCCAAGACCTGGATCCTATTTTTTTGAATTTCACTGGAAACCAACCAATAATACAAGTGCGGATCGTAACAAATTTTTATAACAAAAAAATGTATTACCTGTAAAATGTGAAAGGAAGCAAGTATGTTTTGGCCACAACTGTACACTGTTTTTTGTAGAAGGATGCATCAGCAATGTGTGTATATAGAGTATCTGACATTTTCAGTCTGCAAGCTCAGCAAATTTAATAGGCATTCTGCTTTAGTAGAGCACAAGAGTTCAATTATGTAAAAAATAAAATGAAGGGTGGATATTGTTGGCTTCTAATTACAAGCACCTACCTCAAAAAACAATTGAGTTTGTTAGCGCTCTCGGTTTGAAGTTTGACTTGGACTTTTTGCATAATTTCCCTTCCCTCATTTGTTAATTGAACTTCTGCCAGAGAAAAAAAAATTACAATTCAGCTGTAGCATTGTTAAAAGTAACTTGTTGTTCTACTGTAACTGTCTTTTACAGAAAACACAAAATTACCTTCAGCTGTTCTTGGTCTAGGGTCACATGATCGCTTCTGTGTTCTTGGGTTGGGATCAGATTGATCAGATTTCCTTTTGCCTAAAGATATAAAGAGATAAGATCATCCATCAAAACAACCTTTATTGTCAAATAGAAAGATGGCACATTTTTGCTAACTTGTCATTGGTCCAATACTTTGCTAAAGGGACTTATTAACCATAATCATACTATCATAAAAATAAGTATTTTCCCCATGTTACATTTTTTCACAATTACTTGGTCAGATTCTAGGTAAAAGGGAGCATTATTAAACATAATGGACCATGTATTTGAAACTGAATTTCTACTTTAAAAAAGTTTAGGCTAACACCCAATTCTTCTGTGTGAATAAACAAGTACCCCTTATACTCAATAACAGGTTTTTGAGACACCCCTGTTGCTGATGTACTAATACAAATCCAACAACTGATGCAAATCATTACCCGCAATTTGTATGCAAATAATGTACTATACATTTAATTTCCTTTTCCCTGAATAAGGGCAGACAACAATAGGGTTTAATGGCTATTTTCTTTATAACTTGACCTAATGTCAATCATACTGTCTTTGTGATTATCAATAGCTATCAGGATTTAAAGTGTCTGTAATGTAGAACACTAGAGATGTTTTACCTTTCAGTTGAGCAAATTTCATCTTACTGGTGGAGGGCTCACCCTGAAAGTCACAATAAGTATAACGATCAAGGACATTGTTAGAACTTCGCTCCTATCCCCATCACCATGTACACTATACCAACCATTTCCATATTAGTTTTTCCACAGGTTGTGTTGGTCTTTTCGACTCAACCATCACAAAACAAAAGTCATTAATAACCACCAAAATGTGTTACAAGATTGTTAAAACTGTTCCAATTAAAACTATTGTGTGCTATTCAGTTTGGTTTACATTTGAATTTAAGAGGTTTGACTTTGGGGTACATACTTGTGCACATACTTGTAAATGTGTTCTGATTCGACGGCTAAAACTCTGGAAAAGCAATTATCAACTACTTCAATAAGGCCTTGTAAAGCAAATGCCATTATTGCCTAGTGACCAGCACCAACAGTTGTTTACTGAGCAGTTGGCCTATATATAATCTATGTACATCTCACGTCTTTACACAGTAGGTAGTAATTCACATACCTTCAGCTCTTTAAGTCTTTTTTTAAATTTAATCTTGTGTCCATATTTTGGAATCAGGATATCGATGTCCGTCTCTTCAAGGCCCAGGAAACTTTCTTTGTCAAAACTTTGGTCTAAAATTATCATCATTTACATACCATTTTAATATCACTGCGTGTTTCAGAAATGAATATAATCAGCATACCCATGCATAGTAATATTAAGAATTAACCTTGAAATGTCTTTATACATTCATGTAGACCCCATCCAGTTAGGGTGTCCCTGACAAAGTCAAATCCTGCCATGCCTCTGTGAAAACAGATTTATAAGAACAGTTGGTTATTCTGGTTAAGATTTTTAAGAGCAGTTGGTTATTCTGCTAAGTCTATAACAAATGTATGTCACACGACCTCAAATCTATTAAAATATAAAATATCAGGAAGGAAAATATTTTAAATTATTGTAAAAAGTTACTTTATAAATAAATAAAGAATTCTGTGTCACATGGGACACCCCGCTGAATATTTCAGTTTTTATTTTATCGGATGAGACGCTATTGAGGTTTTAGATATTAATTACATTGTTGATTTGTTAAATGTCCATAAATAGCATTGAGGTTTAAAAAACAAAATTCATAATACACATGAGTTTCGAGCAAGCCAACTCCAGATACTCCTTATATTTGGCCCGCGAGACAATACCAAATTAGTACTATACAATTTAAAATTCAATATGAGAATAATGAAAATTCAAATGAGAATAATAAAATTCAAGTGAGAATAATAAAATTCAATATGAGAACAATAAAATTCAAAATGAGAATAGTAAAATTCAAAATGAGAATAGTAAAATTCAATAAGAGGTTTATTAAAAATAAATTTTCATTTGAAATTCGATTTTGCATGTCTCCACTATTAAATTATATATTGTATGGTAATAAGCGATGCTTGTTCTATATTCAATGTTAAAGCAAAACTTTTTTGGGTCCATATTAAAAGGTCAATTGGTTCAATGTTGTTCAATGCCCGCGACTTTGTTCAGGTTTTACATTTTGGCCCACTAGGTATTTGAGTTTGACACCCCTGATCTATATGATCTTACCTTTATTCTACGAGTACGACGTATCCTACTTTTTCTAACATTTCTGACCTTGTTTATTGCAACAGCCTACATTTCAGCAATTTAGGTGAACAATGTAGAGTACATTCAGATTTTCAGATGTTATTAATAGTAAACTATTTTTAAATGACAAACTGCCTTACTTAAGCCCTGTGCTTGCCGATTTCCATTGTTGCAACATAGTCTAGCCTTGAAAAGACAACCCGTGCACTTTCATACCTTTTTTACAAGGTAATGAAATAAGAAATCAAAAACCAAAATAAAATAAAGAAAACACTTAAAATAAACAGATACATACAATATACAGGCCTTCCCATATAAAACCTAAAAATAGTAATATTACTTTTATAATTACTTACGTGCTATGTATTAGTTCTTCCTCAGTTATAGGCGTTGAAGGGAAATGACTGCCTCTCCTCTTTTTTAAATGATTGCTGAGAAACGATACCAAAGAAGTTTCTGAAAGGGCGGGGAAAATAACTGATCTTTGCTGGCATCTGGGTTGGTTAAGTTTCATAGCAATCATTTAAAAAAAGGAGAGGCAGCCATCTCCCTTCGAGGCCGATAACTGAGGAAGAACTAATACATTGCACGTAAGTAATTATAAAAGTAATATTACTATTGGTGTTTGGGTAAGAACGTTGGCAGGTAGTGAGGGGATTTGACCACATCTTCCCTTGGTAGTAAGGACATGGAGTCAACTCTGTCTGGTTAGCTGGGTTTGACTTGTTGTACAGTGTTCGCGGCTCCCCCCCCCCCCCCCCCCCCCCCCCCCCCCCCCCCCCCCCCCCATTCTCCCGACCAAGACACGGCAATCATTTCTTGCATAATCATACATAGTGACCACCGTAGCAAAGACAAAAATTGTGTATTTTGATCTCGGCACTAGGAAACATCAAAAATGTGTGTGTTTGAATGATGGTGTCTTACCTCCGCACCCCCCGCCTCCTCAGCTCAGCCTCCCATCTGTTCGCGCCTCTTTTTCTCCTTATCTTGGTTTGGACAGTCCAGTGTTTCCCACACAGAATTTACTTGGGCGGGAAGGGGAGCTTGCTTGACTGGCCGTTGTCTTGACGCAGCCAAGTTTCTTTCACTGCAAGGTAACGAGCAAAACGTGGTATGGATTTTCAGAGAGGTGGCTATTCTCATGTAACTATGTAACTAATTTAGCCCATGTTAAATTGCTGATTGTTTGCTGGTTTCCAGATTGATCGAGAATTTTGTAGCTTTGTACAGACTGTGTGGGCTGTGTACAAGAATCCTACCTCTCATTTACAATAATTTACTATATGTTTACAATCGGGTAATGACAAATTCATTAAAATATGCAATAACTAAGACCAGTGTATATGATGAAATAGTGCCATTAGAATGTGCCAGAGGCTAAGTTGGGAGCACCAATCCAGCAGAGTAAAAAAGTTAATATTGAACCCTGCAGGTAGATCAAATCCAAATTTCTAAATGTTGCCCAATCAAGACACACAATTGCATAATGCACACAGACAATGCAGCCGACCTTCAGCTACTTCCGTCCCCCCACCCCCACCCCCACCACAAGTAAATTCTTCACCTGTGGCAAACACTGCAGTCTCTGCCTACTTCCTGTTTTGCAGCAAGCAGTTGCATTGTGGTTAGCTGTAAGCGTGTCTTCATTGCCAGCGGTGTAAAGTGTGTGTGTGTGTGTGTGTGTGTGTGTGTGTGTGTGTGTGTGTGTGTGTGTGTGTGTCTTACCTCTGCACCCCCCCGCCTCCTCAGCTCAGCCTCCCATCTGTTCGTTCTTCTGTTTGGACAGTCTCTGGCTCGATGCCCTTTTTCCTGCCGCTGGTTTTCCATTGTTGTGGTTTCCTCTTCCTCTGCCATGGCCTCTTCCTCTCCCTCTGCCATGGCCTCTTCCTCTCCCTCTGCCATGGCCTCTTCCTCTCCCTCTGCCATGGCCTCTTCCTCGTTCCCCTTGGTTGGGTAAGGTCTCGACGGCAACATGGTTAGCTGGGCGGAATGCTGCCGTTTGCCGTCAGCTTCAATTTTCTTCTTCTTTGTGGTCTTGATCTGTTCTTGGGCATGTTTGACTGTGGTCTTGATCTGTTCTTGGGCATGTTTGACTGTGGTCTTGATCTGTTCTTGGGCATGTTTGACTGTGGTCTTGATCTGTTCTTGGGCATGTTTGAATGTGGTCTTGATCTGTTCTTGGGCATGTTTGACATGTCGTACTATTTCGTATAGTCAGACGTCCTGCTATCCATCACCATCGTTGCCCCTTCAGGGCCCACAACTTCAACCGCTGGCATGTTTGTGCCTTGGACCTTGTCTGACGTTTTGGTGGGCTCATGACGGAGTCTTCCTCCGACTCATCGTCTGCTAGGGGTCAAATGTTGGGGAAATGCGAGGTCTTGTAGGTCTTCCTGTGCTGGAGCTGTCGCTGTTGCAGCTGAATGTGAGGCTGGCTGAATGTGAGGCTGGCTGAAGCTTGGCATATGCTGGTGGAGATCTGGCCTGCCCTTGGTAGAGAGGGATGGAGAGACACTTTTTCAGGAGCTTTGTCTGCTCTCTAGTCATCAGTTTACGGCAACAACTTGTTTTCTTTCTTTCACTAAATTCCACCTCATCCTTACACATTTTGAAACTTACACGACGACGCTCTCTCTTATAACTCCTTCACTTTACTCTTTCTTTTCTGCCTTATCTCTTTCCTTTCTTTCTAACACTTTATCACTTGATGAACACTCAATAAATCTCCCTCTGGGATCCATACTCTTTTAGCCATTCACGTAAATAGTCACAACTAGCCGGTCCATACTTCTTCATCATAATATCAACTATCGGATTTTCAGGTAGAGGTTCCCGATTCTTACTATTGGTCGACCCTTTACTTTAAACACGTTCTCTATTCATTTTTCAAATTCAGGCAGTAGCAGCCAAGCCCCGAGGGCTCAACCCTCCGTAACTCTGACTTTACACCTGCCCAGTCGTTGGCGGTAATGCACCAAATAAGATGCTTTTCCGAGTGCTTTCATGTGATATGTCCTCTGTCTGGTGTGATAAAGTACAAAAAAAACACTCCATATTCAATCTGTCGCCACAGATTACACAGGGCAGACTGTGGTTGGAAGCCGATAGGTGACTGACGAACAGTCTCGTTTCAACAACTTAACATCGAGAACATTAACATCTAACACATACATTTCTCTAACACACGGTACATTTCTGTGGCAGGGTTGCTACTATATTTTGGTAGTTACTAATGACTTGTTATGTGACTTTAATTATGTCTCCGCAGGGTCTTTGAAAAGACCAGCAGCACACCCTCTGGAGAAACTAATATGGAAATGGTTGGTATAGTGTGCATGGTGATGGGGATAGGAGGGAAGTTCTAACAACCGTGTTTGAAAACAAACAACTTCCTTGATCGTTATTCTTATTGTGACTTTCAGGGTGAGCCCTCCACCAGGAAGAAGAAATGTGCTCAACTGAAAGGTGAAACGTCTCTAGTGTTCTACATTACAGCCACTTTAAATCCTGATAGCTATTGATAATCACAAAGACAGTATGATTGACATTAGGTCAAGTTATAAAGAAAATAGAAATTAAACCCTACTGTTGTCTGCCCTTATTCAGGGAAAAGGAAATTAAATGTATACTACATTATTTGCATACAAATTGTGGGTAGTGATTTGCATCAGTCGTTGGATATGCATAGTACACCAGCAACAGGGGTGTCTCAAAAACCTGTTATTGAGTATAAGGGGTACTTGTTTATTCACAGAATTGGGTGTTAGCCTAATCTTTTTTTAAAGTAGAAATTCAGTTTCAAATACATGGTCCATTATGGTTAATAAGGCTCCCTTTTACCTAGAATCTGACCAAATAATTGTGAAAAAATTGTAATCTGAAATGTAACATGGGGAAAATACTTCTTTTTATGATAGTATGATTATGGTTAATAAGTCCCTTTAGCAAAGTATTGGACCAATGACAAGTTAGCAAAAATGTGCCATCTTTCTATTTGACAATAAAGGTTGTTTTGATGGATGATCTTATCTCTTTATATCTTTAGGCAAAAGGAAATCTGATCAATCTGATCCCAACCCAAGAACACAGAAGCGATCATGTGACCCTAGACCAAGAACAGCTGAAGGTAATTTTGTGTTTTCTGTAAAAGACAGTTACAGTAGAACAACAAGTTACTTTTAACAATGCTACAGCTGAATTGTAATTTTTTTTTCTCTGGCAGAAGTTCAATTAACAAATGAGGGAAAGGAAATTATGCAAAAAGTCCAAGTCAAACTTCAAACCGAGAGCGCTAACAAACTCAATTGTTTTTTGAGGTAGGTGCTTGTAATTAGAAGCCAACAATATCCACCCTTCATTTTATTTTTTACATAATTTAACTCTTGTGCTCTACTAAAGCAGAATGCCTATTAAATTTGCTGAGCTTGCAGACTGAAAATGTCAGATACTCTATATACACACATTATTGATGCATCCTTCTACAAAAAACAGTGTACAGTTGTGGCCAAAACATACTTGCTTCCTTTCACATTTTACAGGTAATACATTTTTTTGTTACAAAAATTTGTACAATCCGCACATATATTATTGGTTGGTTTGCAGTGAAATTCAAAAAAATAGGATCCAGGTCTTGGCCTATTCCACAAATAAATCCTTAAACGGCATGGATTATATTAGGTCACATATTTAAAGGTGCTAAGGGTTCATAATTTTTCCATCAGGGGACTCTCCAACATTTACATTGTAATATACCTCATTCATGGTGTCTGAAGGTGCCTGCAATATTTGTTTTAACTTAAAAAAAACACAGTGAATTATATCATACGGTGAGGACTCCTGTTGTTCCTCAATGTGTGTAGGGGCATAGGGAAAATGCTCCCCTAAAATTGCTAAGGTCACAATTCAAATTGTCAAGGCTACAAATAAATGGAGACCTTAAAGTGTTGGATCACTTTTTTGATAAATAAGATATGTCCCAATTTACCCCTAGTCAGACGAGTTCATGGACATCAATTTTATGTTTGTGTGTCCAATATTGAGTTAGTTAGGTTGTTGGCTAAATGTAGCTTTACCCCATGGCTGTAAGTTAGTGGCAACTGGCAGCATCGCTCCGTGAGACCAAAGTGACAAAATACAACTTCTAAAAATTCCAAAGCTTTTTTTTTGGCTTAATTTCACACATCTTTACAGCACAACTACCAACACGGTAACGTCCATTACCTTAGGTGCCTGAAATATTATTTTTATAATAATAAACACATTGAATTATATTATAAGGATAGGACCTATTTCTCAATGTGTGTAGGGGCATAGGGAAAATGCCCCCCAAAAATGGCAAATGAGGTCACAAACCAAAATGTCAAGGCTACAAAGAAATTGAGACCCTAAAGTGATGGTTCATTGTGTTTTTCTATATATATTTTTAAATATGATATGTCCCTACTTACCCCTAGTCAAATGAGATAATAATGCTGCCGGTTACCATGAGCATACAGCCATGGCTGGGCTAGGCTACATTTAGCAACCTAACTAACTCAATATTGGACGTTCAAACATGAAATTGGTGTTAGTCATCTCCTCTGACTATGAATAAGTAGGTGCATATCTAATTTCTCAAAAAAGTGAAATATCACTTTGTTAATTTCTCTCTGTACATCATGTTATCCGAAAGTTTAAATACCATTGCACTATAGCCAACTTTTCTAAACATTGAAAAGGATCACCTCAATCAACCGCTCTAAACTGCACTAAATTAGGTTTATTGATGTTTTAGGCTTGCTCATACTTGAATGTGGGGATGTTACCATGAATTATGGTACTTAGAGGGCAATTTTTGGGTGCAGTGTGAAGCTAGTGTCAGAAAGCTAGGTTTGTGGAAGGTCATGCTTGTTATTTATTACCCTTACTGCTATACTGTAATGGAGTACACACTTGTGATTTTTGCAGATATTCACTTAAACCTTTTTCCAATCTCAAGAAGTATCATATGTTCACATTTCCATATGTGCTGTAAAGGTCTGACGAAACAGCAACAAAGCATAATTGCATGAAAAAAATACAATTATAATGGTAACTGTCTAAAAGAAAGCTGCTTTCTCATTAACAACAGAAAGAAAATCAGTGCTGCTGAAACAAACAAACAAGAGTTGGTTGGCGTCTTTGGTAAGACCGGTGCTGGAAAAAGCTCTTTGATAAATGCAGTATTGGGTGAAAAGGATTTACTGCCATCTGGAGGTATCACGGCATGTACCTCGGTTGTGGTTAAAGTGGAGGCAAATATGATCAACTCAAAATACATGGCAGAGATTGAGTTTATTACAAAAGAGGTAACTCATTTTTTTCAGCCTAGGTCTAATCTCCTCTATCATTACCTTTATTGGTTCTTAAACCAAATCTAATGAATACTTAAGTAATTCTCAAACGGGATTAAGAAGGTGAGTTACTGGAATGTGATCATAAAGTTTTTTTGTTTTATTAAGGAGTGGGAAGAGGAGTTATGTTCCTTACAAAAAAAAACTTCAGAAGAAATGTCTGACGAACAAAGTGATGATGGTGATGAAGATGATGGTGATGAAAGGATCTCTGCAGTCTATGGAAAAAACATCAGGGAATCTCCAGAGGAATTAATGAATAGCAAATATTTTAAGCAAATTCCTGAGTTTGTTCAAATTGGAAACTCAAAGAAAATACTCTCATTTGAAACTGTAAGTAATGTTTGAGCATGATATCAATGGTTTATAGAGGCTTATGTTTTTTATTAGTAGGCACAGCTTAAGGATCTGGTGTGGAAATGTAGCATCCATCTGGGTAACCGTTGGCAATATATGAACTTTTAAACAATATTGCATGTCACGCTATCTTGAAAGGCAGAACCTTTTTATTAAATGCTTTCTGTAAACCAAACCATTTTTGGTACAATTGAAAAAATGTAAATGTATGTAATATCAATTTCTGCAGGTTAAACAAGGTTAGATTAGAGCGGACACTAATCAATTTACTCGTTTCTTTGGCCAGCTTTGGGAACGTTACGTTTGTATTAACTTTGTATTACATAAGCTACTTTAATCTTCAAAAATAATTGCATTTATAGGCATCAGCCCTATCCATTGGAATGGTCAAGTACATTCGCACTGACTCGCAGAATGCAAACGATACAGAGAGATATTATTGGCCTCTTGTGAAGTGTGTGACCATTAAGCTGCCAGATGCTGCAGATCTTTTGGAGCATGTTGCCCTCGTGGACCTTCCTGGGACTGGAGACTGGAACAAGAGTATAGATGAGATATGGAAATCAGTATGTTTTTCTCTTTTCAACCGCTGACTCAATGATTTCACACCTTTGGGAATCTTAATTTCATTATCATGTATAATCTTTAGTTGCTAGGAAGTGTCTCTGCTGTGTGGATTGTGAGTGACACCAATCGAGCAGCCTCAGAGAAGGAGCCATGGGAGATCTTGAACAGCACCATCAGCCTCATGGGAAATGGTGGAGAGTGTCGAAGCATCAGTTTTATCTGCTCCAAATCAGATCTAATTGAAGACCCTCCGTAATATATTCAAATAAAATAGCCTCCGTTATCTAAGTAGATCATTGATCTTACAACAATAATGTTTGACGTACAAAATGAATACTAATACACTTTTTCTTGCAGACTAAATGTGTTCAGCAGGACTAAGGAAGAAGGTTGTGCTTCCATATTCAGAAGGAACAATGAAGCCAAGAAACAAGTGAAAGAACAATTCAACAAACAAAAAGAGATGAAGGTACGCGACATGTAAATACTGTAACACTTACAAACCGTACCTTGCTAATTCTATTGTGTCCCTCTAGAAACACTTCCACGAAGACTTCTTTCAAGTGTTTACTGTGAGCTCCAGGGAGTTCCAAAGGAGTTGTTTTCTAGATAAAGATCAGACAGGTAGTGTACCTAAAAACACATTTTTTAACACAGTAACACACTCCTTATCTTTAACAGGCAAATATGGTGTACGTTTTTGTGTGAAATACATTATTATATAATAAATGTATGTTAGATACAGTATATAGTTAGTGACTTGCTGTAATCAAGATAACAGAATGGAAACATGAAAGACATGACGTTGAAAAGATTCACCGCTTTTTAACATATGAAGCATGCTATTTCATGTTCTGCCATCACTTGAATTGAGAGGGAGATAAGAGCACTTTATTTATTCCGAAAGTGAAATTGAATGATTCGAGTTGCATACAATTTCAGAGTCAAGTCAAGTAATTTCATGCACCGACTCAAATCGAGTCTTTTGAAGGCATTTCCAATCCGAAAAGTATCTGGTGTGCAAGCAACATAGATCATATCTGGTGTGCATGCACCTTAGATCATATCTGGTGTGCAAGCACCATAGATCATATCTGGTGTGCATGCACCATAGATCATATCTGGTGTGCAAGCACCATAGATCAAATCTGGTGTGCAAGCACCATAGATCATATCTGGTGTGCATGCACCATAGATCATATCTGGTGTGCATGCACCATAGATCATATCTGGTGTGCATGCACCATAGATCATATCTGGTGTGCATGCACCATAGATCATATCTGGTGTGCATGCACCATAGATCATATCTGGTGTGCAAGCACCATAGATCAAATCTGGTGTGCAAGCACCATAGATCATATCTGGTGTGCATGCACCATAGATCATATCTGGTGTGCATGCACCATAGATCATATCTGGTGTGCATGCACCATAGATCATATCTGGTGTGCATGCACCATAGATCATATCTGGTGTGCATGCACCATAGATCATATCTGTGTGATCAAACTAGATGTCGTGGTGAGCCCAAGGCAGCATTTTCTTTTTCTCAATGTCCCTGTAGGGGCTCCGTAGAAACTAATGTCTTGATTTTTTTGGTAAATGGTGTATGAATGTTTTTCTTTACCATATTTTAAAATGTAGTATATCATTTTTGTTATGTAACATATGTAGTTCTTACATGATATAATACATTTGAGGACCTGTTACTTGTTTCAGGAATACCAAAACTTCTCATCTCTCATCTCATCCTAAATATTATACACATGTAGACATTAATTTCAATGCACACACAAAACATCTCAAAACTGTCAAAGTATTTCAGGCATTTGGTTTTTCACTTGTGATTGCCATTGGTTTCTCGGTGGAGAAAGCAGCAGCAATCCCCCATCATATTAGGGTCTAACCGTCCCCTGGTAACGTGTAAATGTGCTGGTAAAACCTCTGCCTGTGTTCATCACTGACATCCCCCAGATTTGGTGGGGACAAAATCTAGGTGAGAATGTAAGAAATTCATTTTCAGGGACATTCTACAGCCCATTAGTCGGTAGGCTTCCAGCAAGTTTATCACAAGTTGAACATAGTTGTCAGCTCTGTGATTCCATAGAAAGTTCTGAATAACCTGTACTAATATGCTTCCCAAAGCTGACAATTGAAGAGGTGATAGTTTAATACACAAAACAGTCAAAATAGCCCTTTCGAGTGGAGTCTAGTTCTAGTCAATTAACTTGAGTTACTACAACTCTGTTATACTGAAGGTATCTGCAGTGCATGCACCATAGGTCATATCTGGTGCCAACTAGATGTCATGTGGTTTAAGGTTTAAAATGTAGTTTAAGGATTTTAGTTATATCATGTTACCATGTTGCATGTTTTTGAGGACCTATTACTTGTTTCAGAAATACCCAAACTTCAAGATTTCCTAAGAACTCTTAATGATCAGCAATCAAAAGCAGAAAACTATTTGTCCAGAGCCCATGGTATCCTCGCTCTCATCCACAGTACCAATAAAGAAATGGTATTGTCACTACATATATGATTTCCTTTCCTACTGTTATCTCTTTGTGAATATGGTGAAATAAAGGCTAATTTTCTAATTCTTTTGAATAATCTTATTCTAGACTGGTGACAAAGAAGATGTATGCAAGGTTCTGGAACAGCGGCTTAAAGATGGACTCCTTAAGATTAGTCAATCCATGGAAACTTCTTACAGGCGTTTTCAGAACTGCCTTTCAAAAGGAGTTCAGCAGTCTAAAGACACATGCAGTAAAACTGTGACTGATGTGATTGCACCGGTAAGTTAACCATTTTAGGACATATTTCATTGCTTCATAACTAATGGGTTGTTTTTGAACTCGTGCTGACCCATTCTTGATGGGTATTTTTTATTTCTTTTTAGAAAAATACGCTAAGCCGTGGCTTTCATGCTGATTTGAAGTCCTTAGTCAAGAATGATGGAATTTGGAAACCAAAACCGAAAAAGGGAGTGCGAAGAAAAAAAGAAATCAATTTAAACGAGAGCTTGGCCTTTCATCTGAGAAATTCCATTGATGAAGTGTTCAAGGAGAACTTTCCGTAAGCAAACAAATTATCTTTCTAGCTACTAACCTTCAGTTGTTCAGTGACTTACGATGTATTTATCGTGATGACTATTATTTATTAATATCAGTTATGCATGAGCCGTTCACTTTATGTATAGGACAAAATGTAAGGATTGCTCTTATTTTTTTGCTTTATACACTGTTAAATAAGACAATCAATAAGGAAGCTTCGCTAAAAAGAATGGAATGCGTTTTTCCTACATTTTTATTTAAAAAGAAATTGCTATGGGTAGCGGCTGGTGAATCTTATTTTTTAAACAGGTGAGGCACTTTAACTAATATTTAATATTTCAGAAATGAAGGAAAGTATGGTCCAATAAGAGGGATGATAGACCAGTTCACCCTTGGCACAGAGAACCTGATTGACACGCACAAAGACTTGGAACTTGTACTGATATTTCTTGAGTCAGAGGTACACAGTCTGTTTACAGAATTATTTAACGATTATATAATGATTACACCATATAGTGTAGTGTCTAGTATAGGAATATAGGTGGTGTCAGACAATTATTTAAAATGGAATGGAAAGACATTTTGATTAGCATTGTTTTACTCCTTTGCTTATGCTTATTATCTTGTTAAAATCACTGCAACTGTATATTTATAACTTTTTTTCCAAATCCTTTAACCTCTACAAGGAAATGATCAAATAGTTTGTTGCGCCTATTTCACAACTCAGAATAGGGTTATACTTTGTTTACATTTGGTTCCCCCCCAAAATCTTCACATTGCTTGTCTTTTGTTCTTATTTCTATAAGGAAGCGATATTGAAGAAAGATCTTGATGATACCATCCGGGAAAAAAAAAAAAAGATCTACTCTAGTCTAACAAAATCAATCACGACATCCATGCTTGACTGTTACACAAGTAAGATTTAGATTGCAACCTAATGTCCTCATCATATGGATCTTTACATTTTCTTTAACAAAAGGCCAAAATGAATTAGATTGATGAGAGGCTTTTGTTTTCTTATAGAAGCTAGAAGTTTCTCAGGAAAAGACAGTCTAAAAAACATGAGAATAACCATTGAGGAACATGTGGAGGATTCAAAGCACACCATGTTTGAAACAGCTCAAACGTCTATGCTCAAGCACATTGAGAAACTAACGGTTTGGCATCTAATGTTTTAATCAAACAGCCTTACATTTTTCAGCCGCATGGATTATGTAGCCCAAATGCTTTGTCAAGAGTGTGGTACCTTCATGGCTTTCAGTTTAGTTGTTTGCGCACACTCTCAAGTTGCCTAAATGACTATCTTTCACTACTTCTCTTCCATTATTAAATATGGTTCATAAATGTTCAGTGGATTCATTTTCATTTAATTTGACTGAGACTTCCATTCATGATTTTCTCAATAGACCAACATCTTGCAAACACTCGAAAACAGTCTGAAGGAATCAATTGAACTGTCAATCAAGACCCTTGCCCTCTCACTCCCAGGTAAAAGGAAATGCGATGTAAATTGCCAAGTGTATCATCATTTGTTTGACAGGAACCATAAAATGTACTAACACGCAGGGAAAATAATGGTTGGATGAAGACAGTGCTTTTTTTTTCTGTTTTGGCTGAAGTTTCCACGTAGCCAAATCAATGCACAGATTGGTAGGTTCAAAACGTGTAGGTAAGTTGCTGTTAGATGTCTTGCAGCGGCGGATTTGCGCTCCTCAACTACTTGTTTTCTACCCCCCCCACACACCCTTTGATTGTTTTAGATGTTTCTCAGGAGTATACAAGGATGAAGAACTGCTATGAGAAACTGAAGGGCAGCCACAGCGAAGAGACATCAGTGAACACGTAAAACATATTTCATTTAATGTCCTCTACAGCAGCGGTTCCCAAACTTTTTCAACTGGCAGCCCAATTTTAACATGTTGAAAGTATTTGTGGCCCACCACACACACATTCACTAACGCGCCCTAATTGTATGCCAGCTGCTTACCCTGTAGATCCTTGGTGCTGTGCATTTGTCCTAGAGTGATAAGTCTAACTTATTTTGAAGGAGGGTCAGATTTTTTGCCATGCTAACTTTCTTTGTTTCCTAGTGAGGAACTACCCAGACACCCTGTGCAGTTACATTCCGTTGGGGAATTAGAACTCAATGCACAGGTAGTAGTCTAAGGTCTTCCTATTTTCCTATTCAGGCTTAAATGGGTCATATGCTTAGCCAGACTAATATGGTATACAATGTTTCCTTTTTGATACAGAACCAAACGCGTCCAAAAATGTTGACTCCAACCGTTCTCAGGCAAATCCATACGTACAGTTACAGGTAATACATTTTTTTCACTTGTCTCATACATTGCGCTCAGTTTGTGTAACAGAAGTAAACAAAGACTATTGCAACACAAAATAACTGTCTGGTAGACTTGACTGCCCTGAGGCAGGCCTCTTTCAGTGCAGTTCTACTGGATTGGTGTTTAAAATGAAGATGAAGGGAGTAGTGCAATACAACATGGTTGACTGGGACAGCAGCCTCTTGACACATCACAACCTGACACCAGCCAGCCCCCTGTTTCACGTTCAGTGCCCCCAGCAGAGGGTCTTGCAGCTGCACCTACCACATTGCGAAATTGAATCCGGTGAGTCAGTTGTTGCATTTACCTTTGTCTAAAATTCTTTCTCCCCTTGCAGCATTTCCATGCCCTCCCCAAATTTTAGAAATCATAAATGAATACATTTTTTATACGTAAAGTCACATGATTTGTTAACAAACACTATTTTAAACAGACAGCTCATCAGATTTAATGGTGGCCCACATAGCAGATGGCAAGCTACAAGAGCTGAAGCCCGACCAGAAGACTGCCACACATGTGATTTTGAACATCACAGATTGCGGTCTGTACGGTCTTGCCAGAATTGGTTTCTCTTCCCTCCCAGTTCGGAGTCAAGTACTTATATTTAAGTACTCATCAAATCAAAAAATGAACGTGCGATTACTACCCAAAAATGTCCCACTTTCTGAGGTAATGTTTATATTTTTGTGGGGTAAATATTTTTGCATATTGTAGGGAACATGATTTTAATGAATGCTATGTTATTTTCTGTGATTTCTCCCTAGGTGGAAAAATATGAAAATCAAACACATTTAGTTCAGACCAGTTCTGATTGCACCTTGAGCCCAAAGGAAGATATGGCCTTTGGTGTGACTCGGCTGTTGGCATAGAAACAAAGGTGAGCCTGACCAAGGTCTTGTAAGACTTGTGTATAGTCACAACGTGGTCTTCCCTGTGTCTGTTGAATACCTGCCTTGGTTAATTTCTCTATATGCTTATACAAGATCTCTAGTTATTATGTATGCATCCTCATAAGAAATGCCAGGTGTATTGTGCAAAATGTCCTTCCATCACAATACAGCTGTTCCTCACATACGTGGTTTGCAGAGCAGAAAAGCCAGATCTTTGAACCACCTTGTTGCTCTTGAGGGTATGCTTATCTCTTAACATATTTCAGAGTGTGCCGTTTGACTGTGACTATGGGGCAAACCAACCCCCAACCTTCGAGGTGATTATCAATCCTGGAGTAGCGACCGTGAGTCTGGCCCTTTTGGACAGAGGCAACAACGACCATGTAATCTGGAATGGGAAAGTAACTTTTGCAGGTTAGATTTCACATCAGCTGTATGTGAGAATATGGATTTTGAAAGGATCCTATGACTGTTTTACTTTTCTCTGCCACAGGTTTTGAAGAAACTAATATAAAATGTTCTTTAATGTGTTCATTAATGAAATATTTAGCTGTTTAATGACATTACATCGAATAGAATAATGAAAGACAGATCGAAGTGTACATTTCTTCCATTGTAGCCTTCCCTATTAGCCTCTTAGCGCACACCAGCTTGGCCTCAGGCAGTGCTCTTATTATTTGGTGTATCTACGGTCGTTGTGGATCAAAACTAAGAGGGTCCAGATGGCACTGAGGATAGCAGATGACCTGTTTATGGTGGATGTGATCACCGATGAGCTCCATGTCAAATCCTGTAGAGCTTCAACTCATCAGGATAGAATGGTGGGGCCGTTAATTGCTTTGAATGCAGCAGGGGCTACAGCAACATCTGCTTTCTCCAAGGCTCTCCAAATATAGGAACCTCAACTTCAAATACACTTCCACATGGTTGTATTTCCCCCAAACACCAGAGGAGGGCTGGTTTGGTCTGGGTGGGCACTGCTTTGAGCAGGTGAAGTACTAACAGGTGTCTCCTTTGTCTAAGTGTAAGCCCAAGAGCCGTCTGGAAGAAGGGAACATTGCAGCAAACCCAATTTATACAAAGAGATGATGTTGCTGCTCCTTTCGTCTAATAGGCTTTTAGTTGAATGATTATTCCATGCATTCTGGTGGTGTTTCCTGATATCTTCATTGCATTTCTACAGGCAAACCAAGACGCTGAAAGGTTGATCACCCAAGCCTGAGGAAGGATGGTCTCTGCATGGCCCCAAATCACCCTTGACAGTGCATGGCAATATTCTACACGTTATTATTACATTTATCTATGAAATGTTTTATGCATTATATGAAATTATGCATTATAATACTTGTTCAAAGCATTTAACTGAATGAATGCATTCATAAGAGGAACAGTGTTTCGATTTTAGCTTCAGTATGTTTTTTATCTGTCAATCTGTTCTCCTACCTTTTTCATCTGTAGGTAAATGATTGAGTCAATTATTAAAACATACATCTATGTGGTTTTATTGATCAAATATTTTAAAGTTTTAGAATAAAATAAAAAGATAAGAAGGACTTCATCTCTTTTTTTTCATGAAGCAAAAAACACCAAACATGATGAAAGATGAAACGTTTGGAGAGCCACCATAGACGTTGACAGAAGTTTGAGAAGTTTAGCACCATGAGCAAGAGGGTATCAAACCTTCAACTGGAAAAGTAATGTAAAATTAAAACAGCATTAGATACATTTCACAGTACGTAAAGCAGCGTTAAAACCGCATAGACAAAACCTGGGTATCACCAACAGAAGATTGAAGTGAGGACTACATTACAGTTGTAATACTTTAGTGTGTACGTTAAGTGTATTTCTGGAAGTATACAGTGTACTGTAAAGGCATGTAAAGTCCATACTATAAGTACATTACAAAGACAAACCAATTGTAATTACTTCAATTATCATGTAAGACCATCTACCATTCTGCTAAGGCATCTATCTAAAGCCCAAATACATGTAGTACAATGATAAACTGCATGAACATAATTTACGCAAAGGATTTGAAAACCAATCCTCTGTAAGGTCCAGTTAAAAGGCAAGGACATGACTTAATACCAGCGGAAAGTGTCAAAAGACAAGACGGCATGTCCGTTCTATTCTAAGTAGTGAGGTGAGTGTAGGGATGGGATAGCAGCAGTGGGTGGTGTAGTGTTGGAGGAACATAGGGCTCTTTGGGGGTTAGGGTACATAGGGTATAGGGCTATCTAGGGGTTAGGGTACATAGGGTATAGGGCTATCTTGGGGTTAGGGTACAAAGGCCATAGGGCTCTCTAGGGGTTAGGGTACATAGGGCATAGGGCTATCTAGGGGTTAGGGTACATAGGGCTATCTAGGGGTTAGGGTACATAGGGCGACCTAGGGGTTAGGGTACATAGGGCGACCTAGGGGTTAGGGTACATAGGGCTAGCTAGGGGTTAGGGTACATAGGACATAAGAGTTAGGGTACATAGGGCATTGGGGGCTCTAGGGGCAGGGACCACCCTGTTAGCTCAGCGAGTGCTGCTTCTTCAAGCTGTCTGAACACCTTACTCTCTCCTCTGGAGTCTTCCTGTACCAGCTCCTGATGGACACACACACACACACACACACACACACAGTGGGCATGTTAGCTATAACAAACTAATCACCAAAGCCAAATAGATGATGTGGGTTTGCAGGGGAGGATTGGGGCTGTTCTCACCCCTGGCGGTTGAGCTGGCCGGGGACAGGGGAGTTCTGGCCTTGGTTTGGCTTCAGCACTCTAGATGATATGACGGGGGAAGTCAATGAGACCGATACTGACAAGAATACTAGACCATATATAATATTCATATTCTATAATATAATATTATCTGTTGAACTGAAATCAGCAGTATGTAGAGAAGTATCTACATCTGAAAATATAACCATTGTATTATCATTTGGATGTTCCAACGCTCATTCAGTATTTCACATCCATGGCTCTATCTGTCTATGGCTGTGCCAGTGTATTATACCTGTTAGGGGTGGGGCTCTTGGGCTTTTGCTGCATCTTTCTGGCTTGTCCAGGGGACGGCCCTACCCTGAGCCAAAAGAACAGTGGGGGTTAACCTTCCACAGTGGCTCCCATATAGATGACTAGTAACCCAACCCAGTAGCTCCCATATAGATGACTAGTAACCCAACCCAGTAGCTCCCATATAGATCCCAGTAACCCAACCCAGTAGCTCCCATATAAATCCCAGTAGCCCAACCCAGTAGGTCCCATATAGATCCCAGTGACCCAACCCAGTGGCTCCCATATAGATCCCAGTGACCCAACCCAGTAGCTCCCATATAGATCCCAGTAACCCAACCCAGTAGCTCCCATATAAATCCCAGTAACCCAACCCAGTAGCTCCCATATAAATCCCAGTAGCCCAACCCAGTAGGTCCCATATAGATCCCAGTGACCCAACCCAGTGGCTCCCATATAGATCCTAGTAACCCAAGCCAAAGGCTCCCATATAGATCCCAGTAACCCAACCCAGTGACTCCCATATAGATCCCAGTGACCCAACCCAGTGGATCACATATAGATGACCAGTAACCCAAGCCAGTGGCTCCCATATAGATCCCAGTAACCCAACCCAGTTTCTCCCATATAGATCCCAGTGACCCAACCCAGTGGCTCCCATATAGATCCCAGTAACCCAACCCAGTGGCTGAAGGAACCCCCCTCTCTCACCTCTTCTTCCTGTCCAGAGACCTCTGTGTTGCAGCTGACAGTGCAACCCGCTCCTTAGGGCTCTTGGCTTTCTCCTGTGTTTCACAGAGACAGGAGGGGAGGGCATGAGATCTGGTGTGGTGGCATTTGGCCAAGGGGAGCACTAGATTTCAGCTTAACTGAGTTATGTATTCAAAAATGAAAGCAGGTTTAGGTAAATAGGCTGCAGATTAAATGTACCTACGTTAAACATACAGAATTGCATGAGGTACACTGATGGTAAAGCCACATACACACTATAGCTGCCTTTTCCTACAGTTTCAGGTAACAAACCCCAGACAGGGCTGACTCCTGGGCCTTTTCCTAGAGTTTCAGGTGAAAAAACCCAAACAGGGCTGACTCTTGGGCCTTTTCACTGGCTTAATGCTGCAATTGCTCGCCCACTCGCTTCCTTGTGACTACACTCCAACCACAAAAGTTTGTTAGCCTCTAAGAAGGCAGAAATGTGCACACGTGGTATGGAAAGCTCAGAGTACCTAATTAACTTGCCTGCCTTTATCTCATAAGTATTCTGAAGGTAATGAAAAGCAATACAGTGATGGTGGCTACACAGATTTATGCATATGTAACGGCTAACAAGGAACAGGCCACAGAGTACATTTTCAAAGTACCCCTCCCAGCCCCGTAGGAACCCTACGGATACCATACCCCTGGATACCATTTCTCGTAGTTTCCGTTCTGCGCGGAGCTCCCTGTCCTGCTGTAGCAGAGCCAGTCTCTCCCCCAGCGGTATCTCAAAGAAGATGTCGTGGACATCGTAGAGCGCTGCGCGCAGCTGAAGGAAACACGTTCAAACGATGAGGCCACGTCCACGTTACCACCACGGTCTAAACAGGATACGGATACCGCAGACACACAGAGGCTGTGTTCGGAACCACGTCCTTTAATACGATCAACTACATACTCGTGGAGTACATGCTGCATACTGTTTACTGCCAACGAAATCTAGTATACTGCTGTACCATTGTTCACAGAGTTGTTTAAATGGTTAGTATACTCAACTGGAACATGTGACCACAACCCTGCACCATTTCGTATTCTGTCGTCCTGTGTGTCCTATTCGCACACACACCAACAGAAAACAACAGAGTCTTTCTCAGTGAACACTTGTGTTGTTACATGTTCCTGTGTGTGTGTGTGTGTGTGTGTGTGTGCGTGTGTCTGTGTCAATGAGTCTTGGTTTTCACCAGCACGGTCTGACGAAGGTGTTTGACCTTCTCTGTTTTCAGCAGTTTGCGTGTGAGAGAACCTTGGAAAAAGGCACTCAGTCGACACAGCGCCCTCTGCTGTTCAACAGTCAGGACCTGGGCACAATGAGAGAGTATTCCATATGTATGCATTCATCAGTTGTTGCATAAACAAAGTCACACACAAAAAATTCAGACACATGCCTCCTGTACATGAACAAAACCTTCTTCAAAATACACAAGATATGGTGTTAGAATACCCATTAAGCCATAATCCACGATGAGCATTTAAAAAAAAAAAAATGATATTCAGAGGATTTGGGTTGAGAGCAGATATGACATTGGGGTTTTGAAGCATGCACCTCCCATCCTGGATGTTTTGTTAAATTGAGTCCATGACACCTCAAGAAGGCTTAACGGTGAGAAATGACGTCTCAAAGCCACCCACCCCCCCTCTGTATACGCTCTTGGCACGCCAGATAATCAAAATGAAAAGAATATATATATATTTATTAAGCTGTGCAACATCCCTACTCTATTCCTGCAGGCTCTTTTCCTCAGCCCTGCAGGGATACTTACAGTCACCTGAAAAGAAAAACTCTTTCCCTATTCTATTGCTGCTGGCTTGGTAAAATCACACTCAACCAGAAAGTTTACCTTTATACCATTGTCCTGAGATGAAACCACTTTCTTTGGATTTTTTTACATGGTCTTTACTTTTGCGCACATATTGGATCCTTCCTTTTTAGTCCCAGCCACTGCCTACTCCTTTCTGCTGACACAGCTTTTATGGTCCGCCGCAATTCTATGCTGCAGCTCCCCATTTCCCTTCTTTATTTTCATTTAGTTAGTCGTTTATATTGCCACAAATCCACAGCATCCAACTTCCACAGGACACACCTTTGCTCCCCAGCCTCGCTGATCTGCCTCGGCTGCTAGTTCGCTGTGGCTGAGTTCTTTCTTTTTTCTTTAAAGCCTTGCCTATCGCTGCTTCCCACGGGGCTGTACGCTCATAAGAGGAACAGTGTTTCGATTTTGGCTTCAATGTTTGTTTTTTATCTGTCACTCTGTTCTCCTACCTTTTTAATCTATAGGTATCAATAGCGTTAAATTCTTTCTAGCTAATGTCAGCCTGCTTGCTAATATAACATGTGAGGTGTAGCCAATCGTAGCCAATGGAAAAAGATTGTGTCAGATAAAATGCACCTAACAGCGCAATGAAGCAAAATAAATATTGCAGATGTTTAGAAAATAGTTTAAATTTGTTGACATTGAAGAACTGTCCTTTTATTCGAATATATGTACCATCAATTTTGTAAACCTTCCCCTTAATTAGGGTATCTGTACCATTCATTTGTAATGCTAGTCTGGCTGGGTTGTCACTGGAAACAGACAGTTAAAGCCTTGTCTATCGCTGCTTCCCACAGGGCTGTACGCTCTACAAAGTACACGGTGTGCTGTGTGTTGGACCAGGGTAATACGTCTGGCCTTAAGCTGGTTGTCGCCATCTCTGATGGGACTCTCAATTGTTGGCCGACATCGGCTAGCATTTTCC
>CM030183.1:17821978-17916978 GCA_017639675.1 Aplochiton taeniatus
AATCACGAGCTTACCTCGGCTACCCTGAGCTTTGTGTTGGCCTATGTATCTTCCCTCCCTGGCAAAGCTGATGTGGTGTGTGTCGCCCTCTGCTCCAAGGATCAGGGCACTAACTATTGTCCGCTTATACTGTCTCGCTGCCGCTAAGCACTTCAGTACCTGATTGTGGTGCCAGACATATCTTCCTTGAGTAAGGCTAGTCTTGTACCCAGACATTATGGGCCAGTTTCCCAGACATACATTAAGCCTAGTCCTGGACTAAATCTCACTGTCAACTGAGATTCTTCCTTGAAAATGTTTGTCAGTCTAGGACTTAACTTAATCTCTTTCCAGCCCTATGTGTCTGAGATTAGCTGTCCCCACACAGAGTGGCGTGCTGGGTCCTACCCACTGCCTAAGATTTGTAGGTGAGTACATCCTAGGTTGCCCTAACAATACAAAAACAACACACTGAAAAAGACTTTGCACCACAAGTTCACATGTGACTGATCGGGAATTTTAAACAGCGGTATTTACGTGGACACACACACACACACACACACATACCTGACTGAGCCTTCCCCTGGATTTGCCGGCCCCAGAGTTGAGCCCCCACAGGTAGACAGGGGCCTGGGCCGAGGGAGAGGACCCCCTGGAGCAGAGGACAGAGAGGAAACCTGGACAATGGAGAACCAGGAGACTAAAACACCGCAGCACGCACACTCGTTCAAAAAGAGGTCAACCCACCATCCCACATTAGTACCAGGGGGGATTGTGGGGAAAGAAGTCCTAGGTCAAACCTGGTGACCTAATACCTGTGTTGTGCTCAGCTGGGCTGTGAGCAGGGCTTAGACCAGGGCAGGAGGGGTTCAGTGCAGGGTAGCTCTCACACGCAGACCTCCGCACACGCCCACCAGCATCTCCACTCCTGGGCGGCTCACACCCTCTCTCCCTTAGCCTTCTCTCTTTGTCCTCCAGCTCCTACACACACACACACACACACACAAACACACACACCCACACACACACCCACACACACACACACACACACACACACACAAACACAAACACACACACGCACACACGGTCTCACTAGTTCTGTTTTAAGTACAAAAATGTTAGGCCTTTAACCTTAGACGAAGTGTCTCATTATTAATGTCACTACATTTAGGATTTAATTCTATATAATATTCTATTTTCTATTTTAGTTTTGCTGACCAGACAATAACGAGCATCCCTGACCAGCATTAAATGTTGTGAAAGGAGTAACAGTATAGTCTCCTCCAGCAGAGGATGCAGAGCGGGTGTGGTGTAATTCCACGTGCTGACCTGTTGAAGGCGCTGTTGCTCTTTCCCCTGCTCGGCCAGCAGCAGGGCCATCTGCAAGGCATGCTCTTCTGCCAGACGTCTCTGCCTGTCCTCCAGAGCCTGCACACACAGCTGGGTCTCCTCTGGGCAAAACAACACAACACAAGCGCGCGCACACACACACACACACACACACACACACACACACACACACACACACACATATCAGCAAAACATAAAGATAATCCAGTGACATACATTCAATCGTTTCTTTCGCTTTTTTCTCTGTCGTTTACCTGTCCTGCTGTTCTGGCGTTCCAGGCCGTTGCTGAGAGCCGTCGGGGCGATCCTGCCCTTGCCCGGCCCCTGGGGGGCCTTCGTCTCCAATGGCAACGTGAAACAACCGCTGGCCGAGTCCGAGGTGATGTGGGGCCTCAGCATGTAGGACGAGGGGGCTTCCACCTCGTACGACTGGTTGAGTGGGGGCCCCGGGGCCTTTGCGGCTGGGGGCAAAGCGTGGCGCGCCCCCTATGAAGCGCGGCGCCCTCTCCTGGCTGCGGTCTATGTGAGGGGACCCCAGGGAGCGGCAGTGGGAGGGGGGGGGGGTGCTGCTGGCTGTCCAGGGTGTGACAGCGGCGACGGAACCCAGGCCCCAGGGGGTCACGATGTCCCAGGGAACTGACAGGGCTACTGGTCTCCTGGACCGGACTGGTACCACCGTGGCTGGACCGGCGACTACCCCCAGCACCACTCCCCATCGACCCCCAGTGGTCCGGGGATCTCACGCCCCCAGAGGGGGCCTCTCCCCAGGCAGCCATGCCTTGAAACTCCCCTGACCTGCCGGGGCTTCTGGGTATGAGGTCTGCCGGGCCAATGGGGAAAGAGATGTGGATGTTGCCGGCGGAAACGGGGCGGGGTCTGCGTCGTTGGGGGTTGGGGCTGAGGCTGGGCTCGGGCCTGGGGAGGAAGGCATAGGGGTCGGTCCGGCTAGGTGACAGGCAGCCGGCTCTGGGGCTCTGGTGCTGGGTCTGGGGGGATCCTAGGGGGGTGCGGCGGAGGCTGTACCCCAGCTCCACGCCCGAGTCCCCCAGCGGACTGCGGCTCTCGTTCTCCTTGTCCGACAGGCTCTCCGGCGGCGGTGTCCGTGTAACCCTGTTCGCCACGTTGACCTTTGACCCCCTGGTGTTTGTCTCTCTCTCCTTGTGCTCCCTAGACCTTTTCAGCAGGCTGTCCAGACTCAGGGCCCCCTCTCCGACCTCTTCCTCACTCGCTCCTTTCTCTACTCGGTAGCCATTGAGGAGCGAGGCGGGCTCCGTGTGTGAGGTGGCGAGGAGGTCGGACATGTTTGCTGTGAGCCCATCGTGTCTGGGAAGCCCAGGGGAGTCTGTGACGAGGGTGTAGCTGTTGACCAACTCCGGTTTAGGGAAAAGACAACACAGAGGAGTTGGAGGCATCTTCTCACTTTCATTTTCTGGTATCTTCTGCACCTGCTGTAAGATGGCGGAAATTGAACGATCTAAATAGATATATCCAAGTACAGCCTAATTATAACCTATCAATAAAACTGTTCAAAATACCCAAATGGTGAATCATAGGAACAGGGTAATTATTGACCTAAATTAATTACAAAATACTTCAATACTTTAGTACCAATTTACGCTGCAATTCCAATGCAAAAGCAAAAACATCTTTGCTCTTCAGCTTCCGATAAGATGGCAATACATTTTTTTTCGTATTCATTCTTCCTTTGTGTCAGTGTAAGAATGTCAACCCTTTCTACAATAAGAACTGAAAATATCCCCACATTAAGAGAAGGACGGTGAAACTGGTGCCGATTTAGATGTTGACTGTTTTACTCAAGACATGAATTGACAGCTCAGGGAGTTCCAGTTTTGTAAAAATAGCTTTACTTCAAACCGTGAGTCAGACAAAAGGTATTTAGGACGTTTAATCCAATAAAGACATAAATTCACGTTGCATACTGTACATGGGTACACTGGAGGATTAGACTCTGTGGGGAACATTTACATTCATCTGTTTTACCTTATTCTTTTTTTCTAGTTCTTCCTTTAAAAAAAAAACGGTATCTACTAAGAGATTGCTTGTTTTATACCAAGCCATAACAGATAACATCAAAGAAAAGACCGTCTCAACAGCAAAGGGCAGTGTGAGGTTGGTGATGTATGCACGTTATAGATCAGAAAGAGTTTATTGCAGAAAGTGCACAAATCCACCACTGAAATGCCCAAGTCAAGAGGCGCCTGGAGTCAGTCATGTTAACTGTCTGTTTCCAGTGACAACCCAGCCAGACTAGCATTACAAATGAATGGTACAGATACCCTAATTAAGGGGAAGGTTTACAAAATTGATGGTACATATGTAACGGAGTAGAATATTTGTTTAGTTAAATTATAGCTAAAATGGTTCTAAACTACGCCATCTAGTGGTAGATTGTACGGTGTGACATAGCGGGATCTGCGTTGCATTAACCCAGACTGATTTGATTGATATTGGGTAAGTCATGCACTTTGGGGGGTTCGGGAAAATGTATGATTTATTTTGATTAAAGTACAGATATGCCACATTTTGTCATGCAATGTACTTATGGTGATTTAAGTTAACTATTTTGAGCTCAGTGGATGACTTATGCCACCCTTAAATTTGTTTTAGAACATTGTGAAGAGAACGTTTTAATATGGCACTAGCATACTAACAGTTATGTTCCACGTGTTATCCAGACTATACAATCCCGAACCTGTGCCATAACCATCGATTTGCTGTGTCATACTTTGTTCCAGGTAATATTTGTAGAATTCCTTTGTATCTGTTTTTCATGGTTCTCTCTAAGATAATTGTTTATATTGTAAGAGATATCTTAATATCTATTCAAGACAGTTGTTTGTGTTAGCTTAGCTGGCTTGCGGTCAAGCGTGATAGCCTGTAGACTAGCTATACATTGTGCACGAGTGCTGCGTTTGCAGCGAGTTGTTATAACACATGTATTCCTAATTTGTATAATATTGATACTGTGAAATGGATTACGCAGTTCTACTAGCATGTTGATATCATTATAATGCAGCCTAAACACTATACGATCACACAAGTTGTAAAAAGTATTTCCTATCGTTTTGTTTTAACACACACACACACACACACACACACACACACACACACACACACACACACACACACACAGACAGACACAAGTTACGCATTTCTGTTACTGAATTGAGCTTGACATTAATTCAAATTTGTAATGCACTATTTTACATTCTAGTGTTTGTATGTATTAACCCAGACTGATTTGATTGATATTGGACTATACAATCCCGAACCTGTGCCATAACCATCGATTTGCTCTGTCATACTTTGTTCCAGCAATAAAGAACGCTGCAATCCACCTGGTTGTCCTTGCACTGTGTAGAAGCGACAGTAGTGTTGTGTCCTGCTAGTGACCCGTCGCACATATAACAGAATAAAAGGAATACATTTCTATATCACCTTTCTTTTTCCACACAGTTCTTCAATGTCAACTAATTCAAACTATTTTCTAAACATTGCTTCATTGCTACGATTGGCTACACCTCACATGTTATATTAGCAAGCAGGCTGACATTAGCTAGAAAGAATTTAACGCTATTGATACCTATAGATTAAAAAGGTAGGAGAACAGAGTGACAGATAAAAAACAAACTTTGAAGCCAAAATCGAAACACTGTTCCTCTTATGAGCGTACAGCCCCGTGGGAAGCAGCGATAGGCAAGGCTTTAAAGAAAAAAGAAAGAAACTCAGCCACAGCGAACTAGCAGCCGAGGCAGATCAGCGAGGCTGGGGAGCAAAGGTGTGTCCTGTGGAAGTTGGATGCTGTGGATTTGTGGCAATATAAACGACTAACTAAATGAAAATAAAGAAGGGAAATGGGGAGCTGCAGCATAGAATTGCGGCGGACCATAAAAGCTGTGTCAGATAGAGCAGAAAGGAGTAGGCAGTGGCTGGGACTAAAAAGGAAGGATCCAATATGTGCGCAAAAGTAAAGACCATGTAAAAAAATCCAAAGAAAGTGGTTTCATCTCAGGACAATGGTAGAAAGGTAAACTTTCTGGTTGAGTGTGATTTTACCAAGCCAGCAGCAATAGAATAGGGAAAGAGTTTTTCTTTTCAGGTGACTGTAAGTATCCCTGCAGGGCTGAGGAAAAGAGCCTGCAGGAATAGAGTAGGGATGTTGCACAGCTTAATAAATATATATATATTCTTTTCATTTTGATTATCTGGCGTGCCAAGAGCGTATACAGAGGGGGGGTGGGTGGCTTTGAGACGTCATTTCTCACCGTTAAGCCTTCTTGAGGTGTCATGGACTCAATTTAACAAAACATCCAGGATGGGAGGTGCATGCTTCAAAACCCCAGTCATATCTGCTCTCAACCCAAATCCTCTCTGAATATCATTTTTTTTTTAAATGCTCATCGTGGATTATGGCTTAATGGGTATTCTAACACCATATCTTGTGTATTTTGAAGAAGGTTTTGATCATGTACAGGAGGCATGTGTCTGAATTTTTTGTGTGTGACTTTGTTTATGCAACAACTGATGAATGCATACATATGGGATACTCTCTCATTGTGCCCAGGTCCTGACTGTTGAACAGCAGAGGGCGCTGTGTCGACTGAGTGCCTTTTTCCAAGGTTCTCTCACACGCAAACTGCTGAAAACAGAGAAGGTCAAACACCTTCGTCAGACCGTGCTGGTGAGAAACAAGACTCATTGACACAGACACGCACACACACACACACACACACAGGAAAATGTAACAACACAAGTGTTCACTGAGAAAGACTGTTGTTTTCTGTTGGTGTGTGTGCGAATAGGACACACAGGACGACAGAATACGAAATGGTGCAGGGTTTTGGTCACATGTTCCAGTTGAGTATACTAACCATTTAAGCAACTCTTTGTGAACAATGGTACAGCAGTATACTAGATTTCGTTGGCAGTAAACAGTATGCAGTATGTACTCCACGAGTATGTAGTTGATCGTATTAAAGGACGTGGTTCCGAACACAGCCTCTGTGTGTCTGCGGTATCCGTATCCTGTTTAGACCGTGGTGGTAACGTGGACGTGGCCTCATCGTTTGAACGTGTTTCCTTCAGCTGCGCGCAGCGCTCTACGATGTCCACGACATCTTCTTTGAGATACCGCTGGGGGAGAGACTGGCTCTGCTACAGCAGGACAGGGAGCTCCGCGCAGAACGGAAACTACGAGAAATGGTATCCAGGGGTATGGTATCCGTAGGGTTCCTACGGGGCTGGGAGGGGTACTTTGAAAATGTACTCTGTGGCCTGTTCCTTGTTAGCCGTTACATATGCATAAATCTGTGTAGCCACCATCACTGTATTGCTTTTCATTACCTTCAGAATACTTATGAGATAAAGGCAGGCAAGTTAATTAGGTACTCTGAGCTTTCCATACCACATGTGCACATTTCTGCCTTCTTAGAGGCTAACAAACTTTTGTGGTTGGAGTGTAGTCACAAGGAAGTGAGTGGGCGAGCAATTGCAGCATTAAGCCAGTGAAAAGGCCCAAGAGTCAGCCCTGTTTGGGTTTTTTCACCTGAAACTCTAGGAAAAGGCCCAGGAGTCAGCCCTGTCTGGGGTTTGTTACCTGAAACTGTAGGAAAAGGCAGCTATAGTGTGTATGTGGCTTTACCATCAGTGTACCTCATGCAATTCTGTATGTTTAACGTAGGTACATTTAATCTGCAGCCTATTTACCTAAACCTGCTTTCATTTTTGAATACATAACTCAGTTAAGCTGAAATCTAGTGCTCCCCTTGGCCAAATGCCACCACACTAGATCTCATGCCCTCCCCTCCTGTCTCTGTGAAACACAGGAGAAAGCCAAGAGCCCTAAGGAGCGGGTTGCACTGTCAGCTGCAACACAGAGGTCTCTGGACAGGAAGAAGAGGTGAGAGAGGGGGGTTCCTTCAGCCACTGGGTTGGGTTACTGGGATCTATATGGGAGCCACTGGGTTGGGTCACTGGGATCTATATGGGAGCCACTGGGTTGGGTTACTGGGATCTATATGGGAGCCACTGGCTTGAGTTACTGGTCATCTATATGTGAGCCACTGGGTTGGGTTACTGGGATCTATATGGGACCTACTGGGTTGGGCTACTGGGATCTATATGGGAGCCTCTGGCTTGGGTTACTAGGATCTATATGGGAGCCACTGGGTTGGGTCACTGGGATCTATATGGGACCTACTGGGTTGGGCTACTGGGATTTATATGGGAGCTACTGGGTTGGGTTACTGGGATCTATATGGGAGCTACTGGGTTGGGTTACTAGTCATCTATATGGGAGCTACTGGGTTGGGTTACTAGTCATCTATATGGGAGCCACTGTGGAAGGTTAACCCCCACTGTTCTTTTGGCTCAGGGTAGGGCCGTCCCCTGGACAAGCCAGAAAGATGCAGCAAAAGCCCAAGAGCCCCACCCCTAACAGGTATAATACACTGGCACAGCCATAGACAGATAGAGCCATGGATGTGAAATACTGAATGAGCGTTGGAACATCCAAAATGATAATACAATGGTTATATTTTCAGATGTAGATACTTCTCTACATACTGCTGATTTCAGTTCAACAGATAATATTATATTATAGAATATGAATATTATATATGGTCTAGTATTCTTGTCAGTATCGGTCTCATTGACTTCCCCCGTCATATCATCTAGAGTGCTGAAGCCAAACCAAGGCCAGAACTCCCCTGTCCCCGGCCAGCTCAACCGCCAGGGGTGAGAACAGCCCCAATCCTCCCCTGCAAACCCACATCATCTATTTGGCTTTGGTGATTAGTTTGTTATAGCTAACATGCCCACTGTGTGTGGGTGTGTGTGTGTGTCCATCAGGAGCTGGTACAGGAAGACTCCAGAGGAGAGAGTAAGGTGTTCAGACAGCTTGAAGAAGCAGCACTCGCTGAGCTAATAGGGTGGTCCCAGCCCCTAGAGCCCCCAATGCCCTATGTACCCTAACTCTTATGTCCTATGTACCCTAACCCCTAGCTAGCCCTATGCCCTATGTACCCTAACCCCTAGGTAGCCCTATGTACCCTAACCCCTAGATAGCCCTATGTACCCTAACCCCTAGATAGCCCTATGCCCTATGTACCCTAACCCCTAGAGAGCCCTATGGCCTTTGTACCCTAACCCCAAGATAGCCCTATACCCTATGTACCCTAACCCCTAGATAGCCCTATACCCTATGTATCCTAACCCCCAAAGAGCCCTATGTTCCTCCAACACTACACCACCCACTGCTGCTATCCCATCCCTACACTCACCTCACTACTTAGAATAGAACGGACATGCCGTCTTGTCTTTTGACACTTTCCGCTGGTATTAAGTCATGTCCTTGCCTTTTAACTGGACCTTACAGAGGATTGGTTTTCAAATCCTTTGCGTAAATTATGTTCATGTAGTTTATCATTGTACTACATGTATTTGGGCTTTAGATAGATGCCTTAGCAGAATGGTAGGCGGTCTTACATGATAATTGAAGTAATTACAATTGGTTTGTCTTTGTAATGTACTTATAGTATGGACTTTACATGCCTTTACAGTACACTGTATACTTCTAGAAATACACTTAACGTACACACTAAAGTATTACAACTGTAATGTAGTCCTCACTTCAATCTTCTGTTGGTGATACCCAGGTTTTGTCTATGCGATTTTAACGCTGCTTTACGTACTGTGAAATGTATCTAATGCTGTTTTAATTTTACATTACTTTTCCAGTTGAAGGTTTGATACCCTCTTGCTCATGGTGCTAAACTTCTCAAACTTCTGTCAACGTCTATGGTGGCTCTCCAAACGTTTCATCTTTCATCATGTTTGGTGTTTTTTGCTTCATGAAAAAAGAGATGAAGTCCTTATCTTTTTATTTTATTCTAAAACTTTAAAATATTTGATCAATAAAACCACATAGATGTTTGTTTTAATAATTGACTCAATCATTTACCTACAGATGAAAAAGGTAGGAGAACAGATTGACAGATAAAAAACATACTGAAGCTAAAATCGAAACACTGTTCCTCTTATGAATGCATTCATTCAGTTAAATGCTTTGAACAAGTATTATAATGCATAATTTCATATAATGCATAATTTCATAGATAATTTCATAGATAAATGTAATAATAACGTGTAGAATATTGCCATGCACTGTCAAGGGTGATTTGGGGCCATGCAGAGACCATCCTTCCTCAGGCTTGGGTGATTAACCTATCAGCGTCTTGGTTTGCCTGTAGAAATGCAATGAAGATATCAGGAGACACCACCAGAATGCATGGAATAATCATTCAACTAAAAGCCTATTAGACGAAAGGAGCAGCAACATCATCTCTTTGTATAAATTGGATTTGCTGCAATGTTCCCTTCTTCCAGACGGCTCTTGGGCTTACACTTAGACAAAGGAGACACCTGTTAGTACTTCACCTGCTCAAAGCAGTGCCCACCCAGACCAAACCAGCCCTCCTCTGGTGTTTGGGGGAAATACAACCATGTGGAAGTGTATTTGAAGTTGAGGTTCCTATATTTGGAGAGCCTTGGAGAAAGCAGATGTTGCTGTAGCCCCTGCTGCATTCAAAGCAATTAACGGCCCCACCATTCTATCCTGATGAGTTGAAGCTCTACAGGATTTGACATGGAGCTCATCTGTGATCACATCCACCATAAACAGGTCATCTGCTATCCTCAGTGCCATCTGGACCCTCTTAGTTTTGATCCACAACGACCGTAGATACACCAACTAATAAGAGCACTGCCCGAGGCCAAGCTGGTGTGCGCTAAGAGGCTAATAGGGAAGGCTACAATGGAAGAAATGTACACTTCGATCTGTCTTTCATTATTCTATTCGATGTAATGTCATTAAACAGCTAAATATTTCATTAATGAACACATTAAAGAACATTTTATATTAGTTTCTTCAAAACCTGTGGCAGAGAAAAGTAAAACAGTCATAGGATCCTTTCAAAATCCATATTCTCACATACAGCGGGATGTGAAATCTAACCTGCAAAAGTTACTTTCCCATTCCAGATTACATGGTTCTTGTTGCCTCTGTCCAAAAGGGCCAGACTCACGGTCGCTACTCCAGGATTGATAATCACCTCGAAGGTTGGGGGTTGGTTTGCCCCATAGTCACAGTCAAACGGAGCACTCTGAAATATGTTAAGAGGTTTGTGAGGAACAGCTGTATTGTGATGGAAGGACATTTTGCACAATACACCTGGCATTTCTTATGAGGATGCATACATAATAACTAGAGATCTTGTATAAGCATATAGAGAAATTAACCAAGGCAGGTATTCAACAGACACAGGGAAGACCACGTTGTGACTATACACAAGTCTTAGAAGACCTTGGTCAGGCTCATCGTTGTTTCTATGCCAACAGCCGAGTCACACCAAAGGCCATATCTTCCTTTGGGGCTCAAGGTGCAATCAGAACTGGTCTGATGTGTTTCATTTTTATAATTTCCCACCTAGGGAGAAATCACAGAAAATAACATAGCATTCATTAAAATCATGTTCCCTTCATTATGCTAAAATATTTACCCCACAAAAATATAAACATTACCTCAGAAAGTGGGACATTTTTGGGTCGCAATCGTACGTTCATTTTTTGATTTGATGAGCACTTAAATATAAGTACTTGACTCCGAACTGGGAGGGAAGAGAAACCAAATCTGGCAAGACCGTACAGACCGCAATCTGTGATGTTCAAAATCACATGTGTGGCAGTCTTCTGGTCGGGCTTCAGCTGTTGTAGCTTGCCATCTGCTATGTGGGCCACCATTAAATCTGATGAGCTGTCTGTTTAAAATAGTGTTTGTTAACAAATCATGTGACTTTACGTATAAAAAATGTATTCATTTATGATTTCTAAAATTGGGGGAGGGCATGGAAATGCTGCAAGGGGAGAAAGAATTTTAGACAAAGGTAAATGCAACAACTGACTCACCGGATTCAATTTCGCAATGTGGTAGGTGCAGCTGCAAGACCCTCTGCTGGGGGCACTGAACGTGAAACAGGGGGCTGGCTGGTGTCAGGTTGTGATGTGTCAAGAGGCTGCTGTCCCAGTCAACCATGTTGTATTTCACTACTCCCTTCATCTTCATTTTAAACACCAATCCAGTCGAACTGCACTGAAAGAGGCCTGCCTCAGGGCAGTCAAGTCTACCAGACAGTTATTTTGTGTTGCAATAGTCTTTGTTTACTTCTGTTCCACAAACTGAGAGCAATGTATGAGACAAGTGAAAAAAATGTATTACCTGTAACAGCACATATCGATTTGCCTGAGCACGTTTGGAGTCAACATTTTTGTACGCGTTTGGTTCTGTATCAAAAAGGAAACATTGTATACCATATTAGTCTGGCTAAGCATATGACCCATTTAAGCCTGAATAGGAAAATAGGAAGACCTTAGACTACTACCTGTGCATTGAGTTCTAATTTCCCAACGGAATGCAACTGCACAGGGTGTCTGGGTAGTTCCTCACTAGGAAACAAAGAAAGTTAGCATGGACGAAAAATCTGACCCTCCTTCAAAATAAGTTAGACATCACTCTAGGACAAATGCACAGCACCAAGGATCTACAGGGTAAGCAGCTGGCATACATTTGAAGACATCATAAATATATTTTGTAATCATGAAAACATACAAATCATTGGCCGCCAAATCAATGACAAAATTGCCATAATTATTTCGTTAAATAATAAAATGTAGATAGTATTAAACGATTGACGTCTATGTATCCATACCTTACCGGTAATATGATTCACTGAGTCTCTAAAGTTAACGTTTCACGATGTATGTAATAATAATTGGTTGGTCATGGACATCAACAGGCCCGAGAATATATTGCGAATGTTTATTTAAACTGTAAATGATCTAGCCTAGTTTTGTTTTACACTCTGCCTGATACAAATGTTGCAGTCGCGTTGTTGTAACATTGCCAGTGACTGACTAGCAATTAGGGCGCGTTAGTGAATGTGTGTGTGGTGGGCCGCAAATTATTTCAACATGTTAAAATTGGGCTGCCAGTTGAAAAAGTTTGGGAACCGCTGCTGTAGAGGACATTAAATGAAATATGTTTTACGTGTTCACTGATGTCTCTTCGCTGTGGCTGCCCTTCAGTTTCTCATAGCAGTTCTTCATCCTTGTATACTCCTGAGAAACATCTAAAACAATCAAAGGGTGTGTGTGTGTGGGGGGACGGGGGGGGGGGGACGGGACAAAATTAGTTTTAAAATCTTACGATACAGCATGTACTTAGTATCATATTTATATATAAAACATTTATCGTTCATCTGTTCTAAATTTGGCATTATATGACTGAGGAAATTTGGACTACTGCAGAGCGGGCAGGATTGGAACATTGCCGGTAATTAAGGCCAGGTGCGCTCCACTGTAAGGTAAAGTGAAGGAGGTATGGTATCCAACTGTGCGGTAGCGAGTCGGCGACAGAATGAGTTTAATCTGACAAGCGTTTTGAGGGATTTTTTATTATCTAGCTTTTCCTTTGAAATTTATAGTTTGTGATCCTACATTATTATTTTATACTTTGTGGAAACCACCGAAAGGTAGAAAACAAGAAGTTGAGGAGCGCAAATCCGCCGCTGCAAGAAATCTAACAGCAACTTACCTACACGTTTTGAACCTACCAATCTGTGCATTGATTTGGCTACGTGGAAACTTCAGCCAAAACAGAAAAAAGCACTATCTTCATCCAACCATTATTTTCCCTGCGTGTTAGTACATTTTATGGTTCCTGTCAAACAAATGATGATACACTTGGCAATTTACATCGCATTTCCTTTTACCTGGGAGTGAGATGGCAGGGGTCTTGAGTGACAGCTCAATTGATTCCTTCAGACTGTTTTCGAGTGTTTGCAAGATGTTGGTCTATTGAGAAAATCATGAATAGAAGTCTCAGTCAAATTAAATGAAAATTCCAGAAATGTAGCTGTGCTGTTAATTAGGTAGTTCTACTCCGGTGCATTATAGTATTTGAGCTTTTACATTTTTTTTTGTCTCAATTGAAGTTGGTACAACCCTGTAGTTATAATCTAACAGATTGATTTGTGTTGAACCAACCAGTTAGTTTGTAATGCAATGCCTTGTCTTTGAAACTCAGCAAATGAGTTAGATTGCTTATTAGTTGGGCAAAACCTTCCAAACCACTAAATCAATCCAGCACTGAGCCAAGAGTTTACCAGCACCACATTGCCAAAATGACCCCTTTTGGATTCTTTTCAACCCAGCAGCTTTAGGAATGTGTTGTTTCGTTTCCACTGAACATTTATGAACCATATTTTATAATGGAAGAGAAGTAGTAGCAACTTGAGAGTGTGTGCGAACAACAAAACTGAAAGCCATAAAGGTACCACACTCTTGACAAAGCATTTGGGCTACATAATCCATGCGGCTGAAAAATGTAAGGCTGTTTGATTAAAACATTAGATGCCAAACCGTTAGTTTCTCAATGTGCTTGAGCATAGCCGTTTGAGCTGTTTCAAACATGGTGTGCTTTGAATCCTCCACATGTTCCTCAATGGTTATTCTCATGTTTTTTAGACTGTCTTTTCCTGAGAAACTTCTAGCTTCTATAAGAAAACAAAAGCCTCTTATCAATCTAATTCATTTTGGCCTTTTGTTAAAGAAAATGTAAAGATCCATATGATGAGGACATTAGGTTGCAATCTAAATCTTACTTGTGTAACAGTCAAGCATGGATGTCGTGATTGATTTTGTTAGACTAGAGTAGATCTTTTTTTTTTCTTTTCGGATGGTATCATCAAGATCTTTCTTCAATATCGCTTCCTTATAGAAATAAGAACAAAAGACAAGCAATGTGAAGATTTTGGGGGGGAACCAAATGTAAACAAAGTATAACCCTATTCTGAGTTGTGAAATACGCACAACAAACTATTTGATCATTTCCTTGTAGAGGTTAAAGGATTTGGAAAAAAAGTAATAAATATACAGTTGCAGTGATTTTAACAAGATAATAAGCATAAGCAAAGGAGTAAAACAATGCTAATCAAAATGTCTATCCAATCCATTTTACATAATTGTCTGACACCACCTATATTCCTATACTAGACACTACACTATATGGTGTAATCATTATATAATCGTTAAATAATTCTGTCTAAACAGACTGTGTACCTCTGACTCAAGAAATATCAGTACAAGTTCCAAGTCTTTGTGCTTGTCCATCAGGGTCTCTGTGCCAAGGGTGAACTGGTCTATCATCCCTCTTATTGGACCATGCTTTCCTTCATTTCTGAAATATAAGGCTTGATATATTATAGTAGTTAATGTTGCGTGAGATATTTTTTTCAAAGTCATTTTGCAAAGTGAAACTATTGCCACTTGTTTTACAATACAGAATTATAATATATTTTTGTTTGTTTAAGACCGGCATCCCCATCGCAAAAAAAGAAATTGGCGGTTGCAATTCATTCAATTCTTTTTAGCAAAGCTTCATTATTGTGGTCTCATTAAACTGTGTATAAGGCAACAGCCATATCAATCCTTAAATTCTGTCATACATCAAATTTAAGTGTGCATTCATACATCGTACTGTAAGTTACTGAACAACTGTGGAAGGTTAGTAGCTAGAAAGACCGTTTGGTTCCTTACGGAAAGTTCTCCTTGAACACTTCATCAATGGAATTTATCAGATGTAAGGCCAAGCTCTCGTTTAAATTGATTTCTTTTTTTCTTCGCACTCCCTTTTTCGGTTTTGGTTTCCAAATTCCATCATTCTTGACTAAGGACTTCACAATAGCATAAAAGCCCCTGCCTTTTCTTCTTTTCTTATAAAAAAATCGGATAAACAAAACACACAAAATAACCACCAAATACCCACACATATAACACTGTTTTAAATTATCACTAAAACACAAAGGATCACCGGATGGTGGGTAATATTCAAATGATTTACTAAACAACCAATCAATTATGAAACAATAAAATGTCTTAAAATGGTTAACTTACCGGTGCAATCACATCAGTCACAGTTTTACTGCATGTGTCTTTAGACTGCTGAACTCCTTTTGAAAGACAGTTCTGAAAACGCCTGTAAGAAGTTTCCATGGATTGACTAATCTTAAGGAGTCCATCTTTAAGCCGCTGTTCCAGAACCTTGCATACATCTTCTTTGTCACCAGTCTAGAATAAGATTATTCAAAAGAATTAGAAAATTAGCCTTTATTTCACCATATTCACAAAGAGATAACAGTAGGAAAGGAAATCATATATGTAGTGACAATACCATTTCTTTATTGGTACTGTGGATGAGAGCGAGGATACCATGGGCTCTGGACAAATAGTTTTCTGCTTTTGATTGCTGATCATTAAGAGTTCTTAGGAAATCTTGAAGTTTGGGTATTTCTGAAACAAGTAATAGGTCCTCAAAAACATGCAACATGGTAACATGATATAACTAAAATCCTTAAACTACATTTTAAACCTTAAACCACATGACATCTAGTTGGCACCAGATATGACCTATGACCACTGCAGATACCTTCAGTATAACAGAGTTGTAGTAACTCAAGTTAATTGACTAGAACTAGACTCCACTCCAAAGGGCTATTTTGACTGTTTTGTGTATTAAACTATCACCTCTTCAATTGTCAGCTTTGGGAAGCATATTGGTACAGGTTATTCAGAACTTTCTATGGAATCACAGAGCTGACAACTATGTTCAACTTGTGATAAACTTGCTGGAAGCCTACCGACTAATGGGCTGTAGAATGTCCCTGAAAGTGCATTTCTTACATTCTCACCTAGATTTTGTCCCCACCAAATCTGGGGGATGTCAGTGATGAACACAGGCAGAGGTTTTACCAGCACATTTACACGTTACCAGGGGACGGTTAGACCCTAATATGATGGGGGATTGCTGCTGCTTTCTCCACCGAGAAACCAATGGCAATCACAAGTGAAAAACCAAATGCCTGAAATACTTTGACAGTTTTGAGATGTTTTGTGTGTGCATTGAAATTAATGTCTACATGTGTATAATATTTAGGATGAGATGAGAGATGAGAAGTTTTGGTATTCCTGAAACAAGTAACAGGTCCTCAAATGTATTATATCATGTAAGAACTACATATGTTACATAACAAAAATGATATACTACATTTTAAAATATGGTAAAGAAAAACATTCATACACCATTTACCAAAAAAATCGAGACATTAGTTTCTACGGAGCCCCTACAGGGACATTGAGAAAAAGAAAATGCTGCCTTGGGCTCACCACGACATCTAGTTTGATCACACAGATATGATCTATGGTGCATGCACACCAGATATGATCTATGGTGCATGCACACCAGATATGATCTATGGTGCATGCACACCAGATATGATCTATGGTGCTTGCACACCAGATATGATCTATGGTGCTTGCACACCAGATATGATCTATGGTGCATGCACACCAGGTTTGATCTATGGTGCATGCACACCAGATATGATCTATGGTGCATGCACACCAGATATGATCTATGGTGCATGCACACCAGATATGATCTATGGTGCATGCACACCAGATATGATCTATGGTGCATGCACACCAGATATGCTCTATGGTGCTTGCACACCAGATATGATCTAAGGTGCATGCACACAAGATATGATCTATGGTGCATGCACACCAGATATGATCTATGGTGCTTGCACACCAGATATGATCTATGGTGCTTGCACACCAGATATGATCTATGGTGCATGCACACCAGATATGATCTATGGTGCATGCACACCAGATATGATCTATGGTGCTTGCACACCAGATATGATCTAAGGTGCATGCACACCAGATATGATCTATGGTGCTTGCACACCAGATACTTTTCGGATTGGAAATGCCTTCAAAAGACTCGATTTGAGTCGGTGCATGAAATTACTTGACTTGACTCTGAAATTGTATGCAACTCGAATCATTCAATTTCACTTTCGGAATAAATAAAGTGCTCTTATCTCCCTCTCAATTCAAGTGATGGCAGAACATGAAATAGCATGCTTCATATGTTAAAAAGCGGTGAATCTTTTCAACGTCATGTCTTTCATGTTTCCATTCTGTTATCTTGATTACAGCAAGTCACTAACTATATACTGTATCTAACATACATTTATTATATAATAATGTATTTCACACAAAAACGTACACCATATTTGCCTGTTAAAGATAAGGAGTGTGTTACTGTGTTTAAAATTGTGTTTTTAGGTACTCTACCTGTCTGATCTTTATTTAGAAAATGACTCCTTTGGAACTCCCTGGAGCTCACAGTAAACACTTGAAAGAAGTCTTCGTGGAAGTGTTTCTAGAGGGACACAATAGAATTAGCAAGGTACGGTTTGTAAGTGTTACAGTATTTACATGTCGCGTACCTTTATCTCTTTTTGTCTGTTGAATTGTTCTTTCACTTGTTTCTTGGCTTCATTGTTCCTTCTGACTATGGAAGCACAACCTTCTTCCTTAGTCCTGCTGAATACATTTAGTCCGCAAGAAAGTGTATTAGTATTCATTTTGTACTTCAAACATTATTGTTGTAAGATCAATGATCTACTTAGATAACGGAGGCTATTTTATTTGAATATATTACGTAAAGTCTTCAATTAGATCTGATTTGGAGCAGATAAAACTGATGCTTCGACACTCTCCACCATTTCCCATGAGGCTGATGGTGCTGTTCAAGATCTCCCATGGCTCCTTCTCTGAGGCTGCTCGATTGGTGTCACTCACAATCCACACAGCAGAGACACTTCCTAGCAACTAAAGATTATACATGATAATGAAATTAAGATTCCCAAAGGTGTGAAATCATTAAGTCAGCGGTTGAAAAGAGAAAAACATACTGATTTCCACATCTCATCTCTACTCTTGTTACAGTCTCCAGTCCCAGGAAGGTCCACGAGGGCAACATGCTCCAAAAGATCTGCAGCATCTGGCAGCTTAATGGTCACACACTTCACAAGAGGCCAATAATATCTCTCTGTATCGTTTGCATTCTGCGAGCCAGTGCGAATGTACTTGACCATTCCAATGGATAGGGCTGATGCCTATAAATGCAATTATTTTTGAAGATTAAAGTAGCTTATATAATACAAAGTTAATACAAACGTAACGTTCCCAAAGCTGGCCAAAGAAACGAGTAAATTGATTAGTGTCCGCTCTAATCTAACCTTGTTTAACCTGCAGAAATTGATATTACATACATTTACATTTTTTCAATTGTACCAAAAATGGTTTGGTTTACAGAAAGCATTTAATAAAAAGGTTCTGCCTTTCAAGATAGTGTGACATGTAATATTGTTTAAAAGTTCATATATTGCCAACGGTTACCCAGATGGATGCTACATTTCCACACCAGATCCTTAAGCTGTGCCTACTAATAAAAAACATAAGCCTCTATAAATGATCAATATATGATCTATAATGATATATATAATGCTCAAACATTACTTACAGTTTCAAATGAGAGTTTTTTCTTTCGATTCTCAATTTGAACAAACTCAGGAATTTCGATAAAATATTTGCAATTCATTAATTCCTCTGGAGATTCCCTGATGTTTTTTCCATAGACTGCAGTGATCCTTTCATCACCATCATCTTCATCACCATCATCACTTTGTTCATCAGACATTTCTTCTGAAGTTTTTTTTTGTAAGGAACATAACTCCTCTTCCCACTCCTTAATAAAACAAAAAAACTTTATAATCACATTCCAGTAACTCACCTTAAGTATTCATTAGATTTGGTTTAAGAACCAATAAAGGTAATGATAGAGGAGATTAGACCTAGGCTGAAATAAATGAGTTACCTCTTTTGTAATAAACTCAATCTCTGCCATGTATTTTGAGTTGATCATATTTGCCTCCACTTTAACCATGACCGAGGTACATGCCGTGATACCTCCAGATGGCAGTAAATCCTTTTCACCCAATACGGCATTTATCAAAGAGCTTTTTCCAGCACCGGTCTTACCAAAGACGCCAACCAACTCTTGTTTGTTTGTTTCAGCAGCACTGATTTTCTTTCTGTTGTTAATGAGAAAGCAGCTTTCTTTTAGAAGAGTTTCCATTACTATTGGATGTTTTTTTTAAGCAATTATGCTTCGTTGCTGTGTCTTCAGACATAGATTAATGTGAAATATGGTACATTCTTCTTGAGATTTGAAAAAAGTTGGAATGAATATCTGCAGAAACCACAAGTGTGTGTGTGTGTGTGTGTGTGTGTGTACTCCATTTTACTACAGTAAAGCAGTTAGACTAAGGGAAATAAACAATAAGCAAAAAAACACCATGACCTTCCACAGACCTAGCTTTCTGACACTGCTTCACACTGCGGACAAATGACCCTGTAATTATCATAATTCATGGTAACATCCCCACATTAAAGTAGCGTCAACCCTAAAACATCAATAAACCTAATCTAGTACTAGTAGATTAGGGTATAGTGTAATGGTATTTAAACATTCGGATAACACTACATACAGGATAAAAAAATGTACATTAACGAGAGAGTACTTTTTTGAGAAATAAGACATGCCCCTACTTAACCCTAATAATTATGAGATAATTAATATACATTTTATGCTTGTACATCCAATATTAAGTTAGTTAGGTTGTAGGTTAAATATAACCTAGCCCCATGGCTGTAAGCTAGTGGTAACCGGCAGCATGGCTCCGTCAGACAAAAGGGACAAAGTAAACCTTATAAAAACTCAACCTTTTGTTATTTACATGCTGTATCTTTTATTTGGGCATTTGTCCAAATGAAAATCTACAAGCAAGACGTTGTTGTTTGTTATTGAGTCAGATAGATGGTCGTGCTATTATATAGCGAGACTGAACCGTAGTTTTACCTCATCTCAAGTAGAGCGTTGACTGCATTGACAGACACGCTGATTATCACTCTTCGATTTATCTGGTAATGGACGTTACCGTGTTGGTAGTTGTGCTGTAAAGATGTGTGAAATTAAGCCCCCAAAAAAGCTTTGGAATTTTTAGAAGGTGTATTTTGTCACTTTTGTCTGACGGAGTGATGCTGCCGGTTGCCACTATCTTACAGCCATGGGGCAAAGCTACATTTAGCCAACAACCTAACTAACTCAATATTGGACACACAAACATAAAATTGATGTCAATGAACTCGTCTGACTAGGGGTAAATTGGGACATATCTTATTTATCAAAAAAGTGATCCAACACTTTAAGGTCTCCATTTATTTGTAGCTAGCCTTGACAATTTGAATTGTGACCGTAGCAATTTTAGGGGAGCATTTTCCCTATGCCCCTACACACATTGAGAAACAACAGGAGTCCTCACCGTATGTTATAATTCACTGTGTTTTTTTTAAGTTAAAACAAATATTGCAGGCACCTTCAGACACCATGAATGAGGTATATTACAATGTAAATGTTGGAGAGTCCCCTGATGGAAAAATTATGAACCCTTAGCACCTTTAAATATGTGACCTAATATAATCCATGCCGTTTAAGGATTTATTTGTGGAATAGGCCAAGACCTGGATCCTATTTTTTTTAATTTCACTGGAAACCAACCAATAATACAGGTGCGGATCGTAACAAATTTTTATAACAAAAAAATGTATTACCTGTAAAATGTGAAAGGAAGCAAGTATGTTTTGGCCACAACTGTACACTGTTTTTTGTAGAAGGATGCATCAGTAATGTGTGTATATAGAGTATCTGACATTTTCAGTCTGCAAGCTCAGCAAATTTAATAGGCATTCTGCTTTAGTAGAGCACAAGAGTTAAATTATGTAAAAAATAAAATGAAGGGTGGATATTGTTGGCTTCTAATTACAAGCACCTACCTCAAAAAACAATTGAGTTTGTTAGCGCTCTCGGTTTGAAGTTTGACTTGGACTTTTTCCATAATTTCCTTTCCCTCATTTGTTAATTGAACTTCTGCCAGAGAAAAAAAATTACAATTCAGCTGTAGCATTGTTAAAAGTAACTTGTTGTTCTACTGTAACTGTCTTTTACAGAAAACACAAAATTACCTTCAGCTGTTCTTGGTCTAGGGTCACATGATCGCTTCTGTGTTCTTGGGTTGGGATCAGATTGATCAGATTTCCTTTTGCCTAAAGATATAAAGAGATAAGATCATCCATCAAAACAACCTTTATTGTCAAATAGAAAGATGGCACATTTTTGCTAACTTGTCATTGGTCCAATACTTTGCTAAAGGGACTTATTAACCATAATCATACTATCATAAAAAGAAGTATTTTCCCCATGTTACATTTTTTCACAATTACTTGGTCAGATTCTAGGTAAAAGGGAGCATTATTAAACATAATGGACCATGTATTTGAAACTGAATTTCTACTTTAAAAAAGTTTAGGCTAACACCCAATTCTTCTGTGTGAATAAACAAGTACCCCTTATACTCAATAACAGGTTTTTGAGACACCCCTGTTGCTGATGTACTAATACAAATCCAACAACTGATGCAAATCATTACCCGCAATTTGTATGCAAATAATGTACTATACATTTAATTTCCTTTTCCCTAAATAAGGGCAGACAACAGTAGGGTTTAATGGCTATTTTCTTTATAACTTGACCTAATGTCAATCATACTGTCTTTGTGATTATCAATAGCTATCAGGATTTAAAGTGTCTGTAATGTAGAACACTAGAGATGTTTTACCTTTCAGTTGAGCAAATTTCATCTTACTGGTTGAGGGCTCACCCTGAAAGTCACAATAAGTATAACGATCAAGGACATTGTTAGAACTTCGCTCCTATCCCCATCACCATGTACACTATACCAACCATTTCCATATTAGTTTTTCCACAGGTTGTGTTGGTCTTTTCGACTCAACCATCACAAAACAAAAGTCATTAATAACCACCAAAATGTGTTACAAGATAGTTAAAACTGTTCCAATTAAAACTATTGTGTGCTATTCAGTTTGGTTTACATTTGAATTTAAGAGGTTTGACTTTGGGGTACATACTTGTGCACATACTTGTAAATGTGTTCTGATTCGACGGCTAAAACTCTGGAAAAGCAATTATCAACTACTTCAATAAGGCCTTGTAAAGCAAATGCCATTATTGCCTAGTGACCAGCACCAACAGTTGTTTACTGAGCAGTTGGCCTATATATAATCTATGTACATCTCACGTCTTTACACAGTAGGTAGTAATTCACATACCTTCAGCTCTTTAAGTCTTTTTTTAAATTTAATCTTGTGTCCATATTTTGGAATCAGGATATCGATGTCCGTCTCTTCAAGGCCCAGGAAACTTTCTTTGTCAAAACTTTGGTCTAAAATTATCATCATTTACATACCATTTTAATATCACTGCGTGTTTCAGAAATGAATATAATCAGCATACCCATGCATAGTAATATTAAGAATTAACCTTGAAATGTCTGTATACATTCACGTAGACCCCATCCAGTTAGGGTGTCCCTGACAAAGTCAAATCCTGCCATGCCTCTGTGAAAACAGATTTATAAGAACAGTTGGTTATTCTGGTTAAGATTTTTAAGAGCAGTTGGTTATTCTGCTAAGTCTATAACAAATGTATGTCACACGACCTCAAATCTATTAAAATATAAAATATCAGGAAGGAAAATATTTTAAATTATTGTAAAAAGTTACTTTATAAATAAATAAAGAATTCTGTGTCACATGGGACACCCCGCTGAATATTTCAGTTTTTATTTTATCGGATGAGACGCTATTGAGGTTTTAAATATTAATTACATTGTTAATTTGTTAAATGTCCATAAATAGCATTGAGGTTTAAAAAACAAAATTCATAATAAACACGTAGTTTCGAGCAAGCCAACTCCAGATACTCCTTATATTTGGCCCGCGAGACAATACCAAATTAGTTCTATACCATTTCAAATTCAATATGAGAATAATAAAATTCAAATGAGAATAATAAAATTCAAGTGAGAATAATTAAATTCAATATGAGAACAATACAATTCAAAATGAGAATAGTACAATTCAAAATGAGAATAGTAAAATTCAATAAGAGGTTTATTAAAAATAAATTTTCATTTGAAATTCGATTTTGCATGTCTCCACTATTCAATTATATATTGTATGGTAATAAGCGATGCTTGTTCTATATTCAATGTTAAAGCAAAACTTTTTTGGGTCCATATTAAAAGGTCAATTGGTTCAATGTTGGCCCGCGACTTTGTTCAGGTTTTACATTTTGGCCCACTAGGTATTTGAGTTTGACACCCCTGATCTATATGATCTTACCTTTATTCTACGAGTACGACGTATCCTACTTTTTCTAACATTTCTGACCTTGTTTATTGCAACAGCCTACATTTCAGCAATTTAGGTGAACAATGTAGAGTACATTCAGATTTTCAGATGTTATTAATAGTAAACTATTTTTAAATGACAAACTGCCTGACTTAAGCCCTGTGCTTGCCGATTTCCATTGTTGCAACATAGTCTAGCCTTGAAAAGACAACCCGTGCACTTTCATACCTTTTTTACAAGGTAATGAAATAAGAAATCAAAAACCAAAATAAAATAAAGAAAACACTTAAAATAAACAGATACATACAATATACAGGCCTTCCCATATAAAACCTAAAAATAGTAATATTACTTTTATAATTACTTACGTGCTATGTATTAGTTCTTCCTCAGTTATAGGCGTTGAAGGGAAATGACTGCCTCTCCTCTTTTTTAAATGATTGCTGAGAAACGATACCAAAGAAGTTTCTGAAAGGGCGGGGAAAATAACTGATCTTTGCTGGCATCTGGGTTGGTTAAGTTTCATAGCAATCATTTAAAAAAAGGAGAGGCAGCCATCTCCCTTCGAGGCCGATAACTGAGGAAGAACTAATACATTGCACGTAAGTAATTATAAAAGTAATATTACTATTGGTGTTTGGGTAAGAACGTTGGCAGGTAGTGAGGGTGTGGTAGCCAGACGAGCATGTAGTTTAAATACACCAAGGTTGAATGGAACAGCATTTGTTGTGTGCAGAACTACTTCAATGAACATTTCCTTTGTCTTAACAAGGGCGCGCAATTTAATTGAAGACTTTAATTAAACGTTCGCATTTAAACCATATTTCACCCCGTTGCACACGTATTAACTTAGAATATCGGCTTTTATTTAGTCCATAGTATATGCAGACACCCAACGAATTCATTTCTGGAGCCTGGATTTGACCACATCTTCCCTTGGTAGTAAGGACATGGAGTCAACTCTGTCTGGTTAGCTGAGTTTGACTTGTTGCACAGTGTTCGCGGCCGAATCTCAAAGCCCCCCCCCCCCCCCCCCCCCCCATTCTCCCGGCCAAGACACGGCAATAATTTCTTGCATAATCATACATAGTGACCACCGTAGCAAAGACAAAAATTGTGTATTTTGATCTCGGCACTAGGAAACATCAAAAATGTTGGTGTTTGAATGATGGTGTCTTACCTCCGCACCCCCCGCCTCCTCAGCTCAGCCTCCCATCTGTTCGCGCCTCTTTTTCTCCTTATCTTGGTTTGGACAGTCCAGTGTTTCCCACACAGAATTTACTTGGGCGGGAAGGGGAGCTTGCTTGACTGGCCGTTGTCTTGACGCAGCCAAGTTTCTTTCACTGCAAGGTAACGAGCAAAACCTGGTATGGATTTTCAGAGAGGTGGCTATTCTCATGTAACTATGTAACTAATTTAGCCCATGTTAAATTGCTGATTGTTTGCTGGTTTCCAGATTGATCGAGAATTTTGTAGCTTTGTACAGACTGTGTGGGCTGTGTACAAGAATCCTACCTCTCATTTACAATAATTTACTATATGTTTACAATCGGGTAATGACAAATTCATTAAAATATGCAATAACTAAGACCAGTGTATATGATGAAATAGTGCCATTAGAATGTGCCAGAGGCTAAGTTGGGAGCACCAATCCAGCAGAGTAAAAAAGTTAATATTGAACCCTGCAGGTAGATCAAATCCAAATTTCTAAATGTTGCCCAATCAAGACACACAATTGCATAATGCACACAGACAATGCAGCCGACCTTCAGCTACTTCCGTCCCCCCACCCCCACCCCCACCACAAGTAAATTCTTCACCTGTGGCAAACACTGCAGTCTCTGCCTACTTCCTGTTTTGCAGCAAGCAGTTGCATTGTGGTTAGCTGTAAGCGTGTCTTCATTGCCAGCGGTGTAAAGTGTGTGTGTGTGTGTGTGTGTGTGTGTGTGTGTGTGTGTGTGTGTGTGTGTGTGTGTGTGTGTGTGTGTGTGTGTGTGTGTGTGTGTGTCTTACCTCTGCACCCCCCCGCCTCCTCAGCTCAGCCTCCCATCTGTTCGTTCTTCTGTTTGGACAGTCTCTGGCTCGATGCCCTTTTTCCTGCCGCTGGTTTTCCATTGTTGTGGTTTCCTCTTCCTCTGCCATGGCCTCTTCCTCTCCCTCTGCCATGGCCTCTTCCTCTCCCTCTGCCATGGCCTCTTCCTCTCCCTCTGCCATGGCCTCTTCCTCGTTCCCCTTGGTTGGGTAAGGTCTCGACGGCAACATGGTTAGCTGGGCGGAATGCTGCCGTTTGCCGTCAGCTTCAATTTTCTTCTTCTTTGTGGTCTTGATCTGTTCTTGGGCATGTTTGACTGTGGTCTTGATCTGTTCTTGGGCATGTTTGACTGTGGTCTTGATCTGTTCTTGGGCATGTTTGACTGTGGTCTTGATCTGTTCTTGGGCATGTTTGAATGTGGTCTTGATCTGTTCTTGGGCATGTTTGACATGTCGTACTATTTCGTATAGTCAGACGTCCTGCTATCCATCACCATCGTTGCCCCTTCAGGGCCCACAACTTCAACCGCTGGCATGTTTGTGCCTTGGACCTTGTCTGACGTTTTGGTGGGCTCATGACGGAGTATTCCTCCGACTCATCGTCTGCTAGGGGTCAAATGTTGGGGAAATGCGAGGTCTTGTAGGTCTTCCTGTGCTGGAGCTGTCGCTGTTGCAGCTGAATGTGAGGCTGGCTGAATGTGAGGCTGGCTGAAGCTTGGCATATGCTGGTGGAGATCTGGCCTGCCCTTGGTAGAGAGGGATGGAGAGACACTTTTTCAGGAGCTTTGTCTGCTCTCTAGTCATCAGTTTACGGCAACAACTTGTTTTCTTTCTTTCACTAAATTCCACCTCATCCTTACACATTTTGAAACTTACACGACGACGCTCTCTCTTATAACTCCTTCACTTTACTCTTTCTTTTCTGCCTTATCTCTTTCCTTTCTTTCTAACACTTTATCACTTGATGAACACTCAATAAATCTCCCTCTGGGATCCATACTCTTTTAGCCATTCACGTAAATAGTCACAACTAGCCGGTCCATACTTCTTCATCATAATATCAACTATCGGATTTTCAGGTAGAGGTTCCCGATTCTTACTATTGGTCGACCCTTTACTTTAAACATGTTCTCTATTCATTTTTCAAATTCAGGTAGTAGCAGCCAAGCCCCGAGGGCTCAACCCTCCGTAACTCTGACTTTACACCTGCCCAGTCGTTGGCGGTAATGCACCAAATAAGATGCTTTTCCGACTGCTTTCATGTGATATGTCCTCTGTCTGGTGTGATAAAGTACAAAAAAAACACTCCATATTCAATCTGTCGCCACAGATTACACAGGGCAGACTGTGGTTGGCAGCCGATAGGTGACTGACGAACAGTCTCGTTTCAACAACTTAACATCGAGAACATTAACATCTAACACATACATTTCTCTAACACACGGTACATTTCTGTGGCAGGGTTGCTACTATATTTTGGTAGTTTCTAAATTACTTGTTATGTGACTTTAATTATGTCTCCGCAGGGTCTTTGAAAAGACCAGCAGCACACCCTCTGGAGAAACTAATATGGAAATGGTTGGTATAGTGTGCATGGTGATGGGGATAGGAGGGAAGTTCTAACAACCGTGTTTGAAAACAAACAACTTCCTTGATCGTTATTCTTATTGTGACTTTCAGGGTGAGCCCTCCACCAGGAAGAAGAAATGTGCTCAACTGAAAGGTGAAACGTCTCTAGTGTTCTACATTACAGCCACTTTAAATCCTGATAGCTATTGATAATCACAAAGACAGTATGATTGACATTAGGTCAAGTTATAAAGAAAATAGCCATTAAACCCTACTGTTGTCTGCCCTTATTTAGGGAAAAGGAAATTAAATGTATACTACATTATTTGCATACAAATTGTGGGTAATGATTTGCATCAGTCGTTGGATTTGCATAGTACACCAGCAACAGGGGTGTCTCAAAAACCTGTTATTGAGTATAAGGGGTACTTGTTTATTCACACAGAAGAATTGGGTGTTAGCCTAAACTTTTTTAAAGTAGAAATTCAGTTTCAAATACATGGTCCATTATGGTTAATAAGGCTCCCTTTTACCTAGAATCTGACCAAATAATTGTGAAAAAATTGTAATCTGAAATGTAACATGGGGAAAATACTTCTTTTTATGATAGTATGATTATGGTTAATAAGTCCCTTTAGCAAAGTATTGGACCAATGACAAGTTAGCAAAAATGTGCCATCTTTCTATTTGACAATAAAGGTTGTTTTGATGGATGATCTTATCTCTTTATATCTTTAGGCAAAAGGAAATCTGATCAATCTGATCCCAACCCAAGAACACAGAAGCGATCATGTGACCCTAGACCAAGAACAGCTGAAGGTAATTTTGTGTTTTCTGTAAAAGACAGTTACAGTAGAACAACAAGTTACTTTTAACAATGCTACAGCTGAATTGTAATTTTTTTTTCTCTGGCAGAAGTTCAATTAACAAATGAGGGAAAGGAAATTATGCAAAAAGTCCAAGTCAAACTTCAAACCGAGAGCGCTAACAAACTCAATTGTTTTTTGAGGTAGGTGCTTGTAATTAGAAGCCAACAATATCCACCCTTCATTTTATTTTTTACATAATTTAACTCTTGTGCTCTACTAAAGCAGAATGCCTATTAAATTTGCTGAGCTTGCAGACTGAAAATGTCAGATACTCTATATACACACATTATTGATGCATCCTTCTACAAAAAACAGTGTACAGTTGTGGCCAAAACATACTTGCTTCCTTTCACATTTTACAGGTAATACATTTTTTTGTTACAAAAATTTGTACAATCCGCACATATATTATTGGTTGGTTTGCAGTGAAATTCAAAAAAATAGGATCCAGGTCTTGGCCTATTCCACAAATAAATCCTTAAACGGCATGGATTATATTAGGTCACATATTTAAAGGTGCTAAGGGTTCATAATTTTTCCATCAGGGGACTCTCCAACATTTACATTGTAATATACCTCATTCATGGTGTCTGAAGGTGCCTGCAATATTTGTTTTAACTTAAAAAAAACACAGTGAATTATATCATACGGTGAGGACTCCTGTTGTTCCTCAATGTGTGTAGGGGCATAGGGAAAATGCTCCCCTAAAATTGCTAAGGTCACAATTCAAATTGTCAAGGCTACAAATAAATGGAGACCTTAAAGTGTTGGATCACTTTTTTGATAAATAAGATATGTCCCAATTTACCCCTAGTCAGACGAGTTCATGGACATCAATTTTATGTTTGTGTGTCCAATATTGAGTTAGTTAGGTTGTTGGCTAAATGTAGCTTTACCCCATGGCTGTAAGTTAGTGGCAACTGGCAGCATCGCTCCGTGAGACCAAAGTGACAAAATACAACTTCTAAAAATTCCAAAGCTTTTTTTTTGGCTTAATTTCACACATCTTTACAGCACAACTACCAACACGGTAACGTCCATTACCTTAGGTGCCTGAAATATTATTTTTATAATAATAAACACATTGAATTATATTATAAGGATAGGACCTATTTCTCAATGTGTGTAGGGGCATAGGGAAAATGCCCCCCAAAAATGGCAAATGAGGTCACAAACCAAAATGTCAAGGCTACAAAGAAATTGAGACCCTAAAGTGATGGTTCATTGTGTTTTTCTATATATATTTTTAAATATGATATGTCCCTACTTACCCCTAGTCAAATGAGATAATAATGCTGCCGGTTACCATGAGCATACAGCCATGGCTGGGCTAGGCTACATTTAGCAACCTAACTAACTCAATATTGGACGTTCAAACATGAAATTGGTGTTAGTCATCTCCTCTGACTATGAATAAGTAGGTGCATATCTAATTTCTCAAAAAAGTGAAATATCACTTTGTTAATTTCTCTCTGTACATCATGTTATCCGAAAGTTTAAATACCATTGCACTATAGCCAACTTTTCTAAACATTGAAAAGGATCACCTCAATCAACCGCTCTAAACTGCACTAAATTAGGTTTATTGATGTTTTAGGCTTGCTCATACTTGAATGTGGGGATGTTACCATGAATTATGGTACTTAGAGGGCAATTTTTGGGTGCAGTGTGAAGCTAGTGTCAGAAAGCTAGGTTTGTGGAAGGTCATGCTTGTTATTTATTACCCTTACTGCTATACTGTAATGGAGTACACACTTGTGATTTTTGCAGATATTCACTTAAACCTTTTTCCAATCTCAAGAAGTATCATATGTTCACATTTCCATATGTGCTGTAAAGGTCTGACGAAACAGCAACAAAGCATAATTGCATGAAAAAAATACAATTATAATGGTAACTGTCTAAAAGAAAGCTGCTTTCTCATTAACAACAGAAAGAAAATCAGTGCTGCTGAAACAAACAAACAAGAGTTGGTTGGCGTCTTTGGTAAGACCGGTGCTGGAAAAAGCTCTTTGATAAATGCAGTATTGGGTGAAAAGGATTTACTGCCATCTGGAGGTATCACGGCATGTACCTCGGTTGTGGTTAAAGTGGAGGCAAATATGATCAACTCAAAATACATGGCAGAGATTGAGTTTATTACAAAAGAGGTAACTCATTTTTTTCAGCCTAGGTCTAATCTCCTCTATCATTACCTTTATTGGTTCTTAAACCAAATCTAATGAATACTTAAGTAATTCTCAAACGGGATTAAGAAGGTGAGTTACTGGAATGTGATCATAAAGTTTTTTTGTTTTATTAAGGAGTGGGAAGAGGAGTTATGTTCCTTACAAAAAAAAACTTCAGAAGAAATGTCTGACGAACAAAGTGATGATGGTGATGAAGATGATGGTGATGAAAGGATCTCTGCAGTCTATGGAAAAAACATCAGGGAATCTCCAGAGGAATTAATGAATAGCAAATATTTTAAGCAAATTCCTGAGTTTGTTCAAATTGGAAACTCAAAGAAAATACTCTCATTTGAAACTGTAAGTAATGTTTGAGCATGATATCAATGGTTTATAGAGGCTTATGTTTTTTATTAGTAGGCACAGCTTAAGGATCTGGTGTGGAAATGTAGCATCCATCTGGGTAACCGTTGGCAATATATGAACTTTTAAACAATATTGCATGTCACGCTATCTTGAAAGGCAGAACCTTTTTATTAAATGCTTTCTGTAAACCAAACCATTTTTGGTACAATTGAAAAAATGTAAATGTATGTAATATCAATTTCTGCAGGTTAAACAAGGTTAGATTAGAGCGGACACTAATCAATTTACTCGTTTCTTTGGCCAGCTTTGGGAACGTTACGTTTGTATTAACTTTGTATTACATAAGCTACTTTAATCTTCAAAAATAATTGCATTTATAGGCATCAGCCCTATCCATTGGAATGGTCAAGTACATTCGCACTGACTCGCAGAATGCAAACGATACAGAGAGATATTATTGGCCTCTTGTGAAGTGTGTGACCATTAAGCTGCCAGATGCTGCAGATCTTTTGGAGCATGTTGCCCTCGTGGACCTTCCTGGGACTGGAGACTGGAACAAGAGTATAGATGAGATATGGAAATCAGTATGTTTTTCTCTTTTCAACCGCTGACTCAATGATTTCACACCTTTGGGAATCTTAATTTCATTATCATGTATAATCTTTAGTTGCTAGGAAGTGTCTCTGCTGTGTGGATTGTGAGTGACACCAATCGAGCAGCCTCAGAGAAGGAGCCATGGGAGATCTTGAACAGCACCATCAGCCTCATGGGAAATGGTGGAGAGTGTCGAAGCATCAGTTTTATCTGCTCCAAATCAGATCTAATTGAAGACCCTCCGTAATATATTCAAATAAAATAGCCTCCGTTATCTAAGTAGATCATTGATCTTACAACAATAATGTTTGACGTACAAAATGAATACTAATACACTTTTTCTTGCAGACTAAATGTGTTCAGCAGGACTAAGGAAGAAGGTTGTGCTTCCATATTCAGAAGGAACAATGAAGCCAAGAAACAAGTGAAAGAACAATTCAACAAACAAAAAGAGATGAAGGTACGCGACATGTAAATACTGTAACACTTACAAACCGTACCTTGCTAATTCTATTGTGTCCCTCTAGAAACACTTCCACGAAGACTTCTTTCAAGTGTTTACTGTGAGCTCCAGGGAGTTCCAAAGGAGTTGTTTTCTAGATAAAGATCAGACAGGTAGTGTACCTAAAAACACATTTTTTAACACAGTAACACACTCCTTATCTTTAACAGGCAAATATGGTGTACGTTTTTGTGTGAAATACATTATTATATAATAAATGTATGTTAGATACAGTATATAGTTAGTGACTTGCTGTAATCAAGATAACAGAATGGAAACATGAAAGACATGACGTTGAAAAGATTCACCGCTTTTTAACATATGAAGCATGCTATTTCATGTTCTGCCATCACTTGAATTGAGAGGGAGATAAGAGCACTTTATTTATTCCGAAAGTGAAATTGAATGATTCGAGTTGCATACAATTTCAGAGTCAAGTCAAGTAATTTCATGCACCGACTCAAATCGAGTCTTTTGAAGGCATTTCCAATCCGAAAAGTATCTGGTGTGCAAGCAACATAGATCATATCTGGTGTGCATGCACCTTAGATCATATCTGGTGTGCAAGCACCATAGATCATATCTGGTGTGCATGCACCATAGATCATATCTGGTGTGCAAGCACCATAGATCAAATCTGGTGTGCAAGCACCATAGATCATATCTGGTGTGCATGCACCATAGATCATATCTGGTGTGCATGCACCATAGATCATATCTGGTGTGCATGCACCATAGATCATATCTGGTGTGCATGCACCATAGATCATATCTGGTGTGCATGCACCATAGATCATATCTGGTGTGCAAGCACCATAGATCAAATCTGGTGTGCAAGCACCATAGATCATATCTGGTGTGCATGCACCATAGATCATATCTGGTGTGCATGCACCATAGATCATATCTGGTGTGCATGCACCATAGATCATATCTGGTGTGCATGCACCATAGATCATATCTGGTGTGCATGCACCATAGATCATATCTGTGTGATCAAACTAGATGTCGTGGTGAGCCCAAGGCAGCATTTTCTTTTTCTCAATGTCCCTGTAGGGGCTCCGTAGAAACTAATGTCTTGATTTTTTTGGTAAATGGTGTATGAATGTTTTTCTTTACCATATTTTAAAATGTAGTATATCATTTTTGTTATGTAACATATGTAGTTCTTACATGATATAATACATTTGAGGACCTGTTACTTGTTTCAGGAATACCAAAACTTCTCATCTCTCATCTCATCCTAAATATTATACACATGTAGACATTAATTTCAATGCACACACAAAACATCTCAAAACTGTCAAAGTATTTCAGGCATTTGGTTTTTCACTTGTGATTGCCATTGGTTTCTCGGTGGAGAAAGCAGCAGCAATCCCCCATCATATTAGGGTCTAACCGTCCCCTGGTAACGTGTAAATGTGCTGGTAAAACCTCTGCCTGTGTTCATCACTGACATCCCCCAGATTTGGTGGGGACAAAATCTAGGTGAGAATGTAAGAAATTCATTTTCAGGGACATTCTACAGCCCATTAGTCGGTAGGCTTCCAGCAAGTTTATCACAAGTTGAACATAGTTGTCAGCTCTGTGATTCCATAGAAAGTTCTGAATAACCTGTACTAATATGCTTCCCAAAGCTGACAATTGAAGAGGTGATAGTTTAATACACAAAACAGTCAAAATAGCCCTTTCGAGTGGAGTCTAGTTCTAGTCAATTAACTTGAGTTACTACAACTCTGTTATACTGAAGGTATCTGCAGTGCATGCACCATAGGTCATATCTGGTGCCAACTAGATGTCATGTGGTTTAAGGTTTAAAATGTAGTTTAAGGATTTTAGTTATATCATGTTACCATGTTGCATGTTTTTGAGGACCTATTACTTGTTTCAGAAATACCCAAACTTCAAGATTTCCTAAGAACTCTTAATGATCAGCAATCAAAAGCAGAAAACTATTTGTCCAGAGCCCATGGTATCCTCGCTCTCATCCACAGTACCAATAAAGAAATGGTATTGTCACTACATATATGATTTCCTTTCCTACTGTTATCTCTTTGTGAATATGGTGAAATAAAGGCTAATTTTCTAATTCTTTTGAATAATCTTATTCTAGACTGGTGACAAAGAAGATGTATGCAAGGTTCTGGAACAGCGGCTTAAAGATGGACTCCTTAAGATTAGTCAATCCATGGAAACTTCTTACAGGCGTTTTCAGAACTGCCTTTCAAAAGGAGTTCAGCAGTCTAAAGACACATGCAGTAAAACTGTGACTGATGTGATTGCACCGGTAAGTTAACCATTTTAGGACATATTTCATTGCTTCATAACTAATGGGTTGTTTTTGAACTCGTGCTGACCCATTCTTGATGGGTATTTTTTATTTCTTTTTAGAAAAATACGCTAAGCCGTGGCTTTCATGCTGATTTGAAGTCCTTAGTCAAGAATGATGGAATTTGGAAACCAAAACCGAAAAAGGGAGTGCGAAGAAAAAAAGAAATCAATTTAAACGAGAGCTTGGCCTTTCATCTGAGAAATTCCATTGATGAAGTGTTCAAGGAGAACTTTCCGTAAGCAAACAAATTATCTTTCTAGCTACTAACCTTCAGTTGTTCAGTGACTTACGATGTATTTATCGTGATGACTATTATTTATTAATATCAGTTATGCATGAGCCGTTCACTTTATGTATAGGACAAAATGTAAGGATTGCTCTTATTTTTTTGCTTTATACACTGTTAAATAAGACAATCAATAAGGAAGCTTCGCTAAAAAGAATGGAATGCGTTTTTCCTACATTTTTATTTAAAAAGAAATTGCTATGGGTAGCGGCTGGTGAATCTTATTTTTTAAACAGGTGAGGCACTTTAACTAATATTTAATATTTCAGAAATGAAGGAAAGTATGGTCCAATAAGAGGGATGATAGACCAGTTCACCCTTGGCACAGAGAACCTGATTGACACGCACAAAGACTTGGAACTTGTACTGATATTTCTTGAGTCAGAGGTACACAGTCTGTTTACAGAATTATTTAACGATTATATAATGATTACACCATATAGTGTAGTGTCTAGTATAGGAATATAGGTGGTGTCAGACAATTATTTAAAATGGAATGGAAAGACATTTTGATTAGCATTGTTTTACTCCTTTGCTTATGCTTATTATCTTGTTAAAATCACTGCAACTGTATATTTATAACTTTTTTTCCAAATCCTTTAACCTCTACAAGGAAATGATCAAATAGTTTGTTGCGCCTATTTCACAACTCAGAATAGGGTTATACTTTGTTTACATTTGGTTCCCCCCCAAAATCTTCACATTGCTTGTCTTTTGTTCTTATTTCTATAAGGAAGCGATATTGAAGAAAGATCTTGATGATACCATCCGGGAAAAAAAAAAAAAGATCTACTCTAGTCTAACAAAATCAATCACGACATCCATGCTTGACTGTTACACAAGTAAGATTTAGATTGCAACCTAATGTCCTCATCATATGGATCTTTACATTTTCTTTAACAAAAGGCCAAAATGAATTAGATTGATGAGAGGCTTTTGTTTTCTTATAGAAGCTAGAAGTTTCTCAGGAAAAGACAGTCTAAAAAACATGAGAATAACCATTGAGGAACATGTGGAGGATTCAAAGCACACCATGTTTGAAACAGCTCAAACGTCTATGCTCAAGCACATTGAGAAACTAACGGTTTGGCATCTAATGTTTTAATCAAACAGCCTTACATTTTTCAGCCGCATGGATTATGTAGCCCAAATGCTTTGTCAAGAGTGTGGTACCTTCATGGCTTTCAGTTTAGTTGTTTGCGCACACTCTCAAGTTGCCTAAATGACTATCTTTCACTACTTCTCTTCCATTATTAAATATGGTTCATAAATGTTCAGTGGATTCATTTTCATTTAATTTGACTGAGACTTCCATTCATGATTTTCTCAATAGACCAACATCTTGCAAACACTCGAAAACAGTCTGAAGGAATCAATTGAACTGTCAATCAAGACCCTTGCCCTCTCACTCCCAGGTAAAAGGAAATGCGATGTAAATTGCCAAGTGTATCATCATTTGTTTGACAGGAACCATAAAATGTACTAACACGCAGGGAAAATAATGGTTGGATGAAGACAGTGCTTTTTTTTTCTGTTTTGGCTGAAGTTTCCACGTAGCCAAATCAATGCACAGATTGGTAGGTTCAAAACGTGTAGGTAAGTTGCTGTTAGATGTCTTGCAGCGGCGGATTTGCGCTCCTCAACTACTTGTTTTCTACCCCCCCCACACACCCTTTGATTGTTTTAGATGTTTCTCAGGAGTATACAAGGATGAAGAACTGCTATGAGAAACTGAAGGGCAGCCACAGCGAAGAGACATCAGTGAACACGTAAAACATATTTCATTTAATGTCCTCTACAGCAGCGGTTCCCAAACTTTTTCAACTGGCAGCCCAATTTTAACATGTTGAAAGTATTTGTGGCCCACCACACACACATTCACTAACGCGCCCTAATTGTATGCCAGCTGCTTACCCTGTAGATCCTTGGTGCTGTGCATTTGTCCTAGAGTGATAAGTCTAACTTATTTTGAAGGAGGGTCAGATTTTTTGCCATGCTAACTTTCTTTGTTTCCTAGTGAGGAACTACCCAGACACCCTGTGCAGTTACATTCCGTTGGGGAATTAGAACTCAATGCACAGGTAGTAGTCTAAGGTCTTCCTATTTTCCTATTCAGGCTTAAATGGGTCATATGCTTAGCCAGACTAATATGGTATACAATGTTTCCTTTTTGATACAGAACCAAACGCGTCCAAAAATGTTGACTCCAACCGTTCTCAGGCAAATCCATACGTACAGTTACAGGTAATACATTTTTTTCACTTGTCTCATACATTGCGCTCAGTTTGTGTAACAGAAGTAAACAAAGACTATTGCAACACAAAATAACTGTCTGGTAGACTTGACTGCCCTGAGGCAGGCCTCTTTCAGTGCAGTTCTACTGGATTGGTGTTTAAAATGAAGATGAAGGGAGTAGTGCAATACAACATGGTTGACTGGGACAGCAGCCTCTTGACACATCACAACCTGACACCAGCCAGCCCCCTGTTTCACGTTCAGTGCCCCCAGCAGAGGGTCTTGCAGCTGCACCTACCACATTGCGAAATTGAATCCGGTGAGTCAGTTGTTGCATTTACCTTTGTCTAAAATTCTTTCTCCCCTTGCAGCATTTCCATGCCCTCCCCAAATTTTAGAAATCATAAATGAATACATTTTTTATACGTAAAGTCACATGATTTGTTAACAAACACTATTTTAAACAGACAGCTCATCAGATTTAATGGTGGCCCACATAGCAGATGGCAAGCTACAAGAGCTGAAGCCCGACCAGAAGACTGCCACACATGTGATTTTGAACATCACAGATTGCGGTCTGTACGGTCTTGCCAGAATTGGTTTCTCTTCCCTCCCAGTTCGGAGTCAAGTACTTATATTTAAGTACTCATCAAATCAAAAAATGAACGTGCGATTACTACCCAAAAATGTCCCACTTTCTGAGGTAATGTTTATATTTTTGTGGGGTAAATATTTTTGCATATTGTAGGGAACATGATTTTAATGAATGCTATGTTATTTTCTGTGATTTCTCCCTAGGTGGAAAAATATGAAAATCAAACACATTTAGTTCAGACCAGTTCTGATTGCACCTTGAGCCCCAAAGGAAGATATGGCCTTTGGTGTGACTCGGCTGTTGGCATAGAAACAAAGGTGAGCCTGACCAAGGTCTTGTAAGACTTGTGTATAGTCACAACGTGGTCTTCCCTGTGTCTGTTGAATACCTGCCTTGGTTAATTTCTCTATATGCTTATACAAGATCTCTAGTTATTATGTATGCATCCTCATAAGAAATGCCAGGTGTATTGTGCAAAATGTCCTTCCATCACAATACAGCTGTTCCTCACATACGTGGTTTGCAGAGCAGAAAAGCCAGATCTTTGAACCACCTTGTTGCTCTTGAGGGTATGCTTATCTCTTAACATATTTCAGAGTGTGCCGTTTGACTGTGACTATGGGGCAAACCAACCCCCAACCTTCGAGGTGATTATCAATCCTGGAGTAGCGACCGTGAGTCTGGCCCTTTTGGACAGAGGCAACAACGACCATGTAATCTGGAATGGGAAAGTAACTTTTGCAGGTTAGATTTCACATCAGCTGTATGTGAGAATATGGATTTTGAAAGGATCCTATGACTGTTTTACTTTTCTCTGCCACAGGTTTTGAAGAAACTAATATAAAATGTTCTTTAATGTGTTCATTAATGAAATATTTAGCTGTTTAATGACATTACATCGAATAGAATAATGAAAGACAGATCGAAGTGTACATTTCTTCCATTGTAGCCTTCCCTATTAGCCTCTTAGCGCACACCAGCTTGGCCTCAGGCAGTGCTCTTATTATTTGGTGTATCTACGGTCGTTGTGGATCAAAACTAAGAGGGTCCAGATGGCACTGAGGATAGCAGATGACCTGTTTATGGTGGATGTGATCACCGATGAGCTCCATGTCAAATCCTGTAGAGCTTCAACTCATCAGGATAGAATGGTGGGGCCGTTAATTGCTTTGAATGCAGCAGGGGCTACAGCAACATCTGCTTTCTCCAAGGCTCTCCAAATATAGGAACCTCAACTTCAAATACACTTCCACATGGTTGTATTTCCCCCAAACACCAGAGGAGGGCTGGTTTGGTCTGGGTGGGCACTGCTTTGAGCAGGTGAAGTACTAACAGGTGTCTCCTTTGTCTAAGTGTAAGCCCAAGAGCCGTCTGGAAGAAGGGAACATTGCAGCAAACCCAATTTATACAAAGAGATGATGTTGCTGCTCCTTTCGTCTAATAGGCTTTTAGTTGAATGATTATTCCATGCATTCTGGTGGTGTTTCCTGATATCTTCATTGCATTTCTACAGGCAAACCAAGACGCTGAAAGGTTGATCACCCAAGCCTGAGGAAGGATGGTCTCTGCATGGCCCCAAATCACCCTTGACAGTGCATGGCAATATTCTACACGTTATTATTACATTTATCTATGAAATGTTTTATGCATTATATGAAATTATGCATTATAATACTTGTTCAAAGCATTTAACTGAATGAATGCATTCATAAGAGGAACAGTGTTTCGATTTTAGCTTCAGTATGTTTTTTATCTGTCAATCTGTTCTCCTACCTTTTTCATCTGTAGGTAAATGATTGAGTCAATTATTAAAACATACATCTATGTGGTTTTATTGATCAAATATTTTAAAGTTTTAGAATAAAATAAAAAGATAAGAAGGACTTCATCTCTTTTTTTTCATGAAGCAAAAAACACCAAACATGATGAAAGATGAAACGTTTGGAGAGCCACCATAGACGTTGACAGAAGTTTGAGAAGTTTAGCACCATGAGCAAGAGGGTATCAAACCTTCAACTGGAAAAGTAATGTAAAATTAAAACAGCATTAGATACATTTCACAGTACGTAAAGCAGCGTTAAAACCGCATAGACAAAACCTGGGTATCACCAACAGAAGATTGAAGTGAGGACTACATTACAGTTGTAATACTTTAGTGTGTACGTTAAGTGTATTTCTGGAAGTATACAGTGTACTGTAAAGGCATGTAAAGTCCATACTATAAGTACATTACAAAGACAAACCAATTGTAATTACTTCAATTATCATGTAAGACCATCTACCATTCTGCTAAGGCATCTATCTAAAGCCCAAATACATGTAGTACAATGATAAACTGCATGAACATAATTTACGCAAAGGATTTGAAAACCAATCCTCTGTAAGGTCCAGTTAAAAGGCAAGGACATGACTTAATACCAGCGGAAAGTGTCAAAAGACAAGACGGCATGTCCGTTCTATTCTAAGTAGTGAGGTGAGTGTAGGGATGGGATAGCAGCAGTGGGTGGTGTAGTGTTGGAGGAACATAGGGCTCTTTGGGGGTTAGGGTACATAGGGTATAGGGCTATCTAGGGGTTAGGGTACATAGGGTATAGGGCTATCTTGGGGTTAGGGTACAAAGGCCATAGGGCTCTCTAGGGGTTAGGGTACATAGGGCATAGGGCTATCTAGGGGTTAGGGTACATAGGGCTATCTAGGGGTTAGGGTACATAGGGCGACCTAGGGGTTAGGGTACATAGGGCGACCTAGGGGTTAGGGTACATAGGGCTAGCTAGGGGTTAGGGTACATAGGACATAAGAGTTAGGGTACATAGGGCATTGGGGGCTCTAGGGGCAGGGACCACCCTGTTAGCTCAGCGAGTGCTGCTTCTTCAAGCTGTCTGAACACCTTACTCTCTCCTCTGGAGTCTTCCTGTACCAGCTCCTGATGGACACACACACACACACACACACACACACACAGTGGGCATGTTAGCTATAACAAACTAATCACCAAAGCCAAATAGATGATGTGGGTTTGCAGGGGAGGATTGGGGCTGTTCTCACCCCTGGCGGTTGAGCTGGCCGGGGACAGGGGAGTTCTGGCCTTGGTTTGGCTTCAGCACTCTAGATGATATGACGGGGGAAGTCAATGAGACCGATACTGACAAGAATACTAGACCATATATAATATTCATATTCTATAATATAATATTATCTGTTGAACTGAAATCAGCAGTATGTAGAGAAGTATCTACATCTGAAAATATAACCATTGTATTATCATTTTGGATGTTCCAACGCTCATTCAGTATTTCACATCCATGGCTCTATCTGTCTATGGCTGTGCCAGTGTATTATACCTGTTAGGGGTGGGGCTCTTGGGCTTTTGCTGCATCTTTCTGGCTTGTCCAGGGGACGGCCCTACCCTGAGCCAAAAGAACAGTGGGGGTTAACCTTCCACAGTGGCTCCCATATAGATGACTAGTAACCCAACCCAGTAGCTCCCATATAGATGACTAGTAACCCAACCCAGTAGCTCCCATATAGATCCCAGTAACCCAACCCAGTAGCTCCCATATAAATCCCAGTAGCCCAACCCAGTAGGTCCCATATAGATCCCAGTGACCCAACCCAGTGGCTCCCATATAGATCCCAGTGACCCAACCCAGTAGCTCCCATATAGATCCCAGTAACCCAACCCAGTAGCTCCCATATAAATCCCAGTAACCCAACCCAGTAGCTCCCATATAAATCCCAGTAGCCCAACCCAGTAGGTCCCATATAGATCCCAGTGACCCAACCCAGTGGCTCCCATATAGATCCTAGTAACCCAAGCCAAAGGCTCCCATATAGATCCCAGTAACCCAACCCAGTGACTCCCATATAGATCCCAGTGACCCAACCCAGTGGATCACATATAGATGACCAGTAACCCAAGCCAGTGGCTCCCATATAGATCCCAGTAACCCAACCCAGTTTCTCCCATATAGATCCCAGTGACCCAACCCAGTGGCTCCCATATAGATCCCAGTAACCCAACCCAGTGGCTGAAGGAACCCCCCTCTCTCACCTCTTCTTCCTGTCCAGAGACCTCTGTGTTGCAGCTGACAGTGCAACCCGCTCCTTAGGGCTCTTGGCTTTCTCCTGTGTTTCACAGAGACAGGAGGGGAGGGCATGAGATCTGGTGTGGTGGCATTTGGCCAAGGGGAGCACTAGATTTCAGCTTAACTGAGTTATGTATTCAAAAATGAAAGCAGGTTTAGGTAAATAGGCTGCAGATTAAATGTACCTACGTTAAACATACAGAATTGCATGAGGTACACTGATGGTAAAGCCACATACACACTATAGCTGCCTTTTCCTACAGTTTCAGGTAACAAACCCCAGACAGGGCTGACTCCTGGGCCTTTTCCTAGAGTTTCAGGTGAAAAAACCCAAACAGGGCTGACTCTTGGGCCTTTTCACTGGCTTAATGCTGCAATTGCTCGCCCACTCGCTTCCTTGTGACTACACTCCAACCACAAAAGTTTGTTAGCCTCTAAGAAGGCAGAAATGTGCACACGTGGTATGGAAAGCTCAGAGTACCTAATTAACTTGCCTGCCTTTATCTCATAAGTATTCTGAAGGTAATGAAAAGCAATACAGTGATGGTGGCTACACAGATTTATGCATATGTAACGGCTAACAAGGAACAGGCCACAGAGTACATTTTCAAAGTACCCCTCCCAGCCCCGTAGGAACCCTACGGATACCATACCCCTGGATACCATTTCTCGTAGTTTCCGTTCTGCGCGGAGCTCCCTGTCCTGCTGTAGCAGAGCCAGTCTCTCCCCCAGCGGTATCTCAAAGAAGATGTCGTGGACATCGTAGAGCGCTGCGCGCAGCTGAAGGAAACACGTTCAAACGATGAGGCCACGTCCACGTTACCACCACGGTCTAAACAGGATACGGATACCGCAGACACACAGAGGCTGTGTTCGGAACCACGTCCTTTAATACGATCAACTACATACTCGTGGAGTACATGCTGCATACTGTTTACTGCCAACGAAATCTAGTATACTGCTGTACCATTGTTCACAGAGTTGTTTAAATGGTTAGTATACTCAACTGGAACATGTGACCACAACCCTGCACCATTTCGTATTCTGTCGTCCTGTGTGTCCTATTCGCACACACACCAACAGAAAACAACAGAGTCTTTCTCAGTGAACACTTGTGTTGTTACATGTTCCTGTGTGTGTGTGTGTGTGTGTGTGTGTGCGTGTGTCTGTGTCAATGAGTCTTGGTTTTCACCAGCACGGTCTGACGAAGGTGTTTGACCTTCTCTGTTTTCAGCAGTTTGCGTGTGAGAGAACCTTGGAAAAAGGCACTCAGTCGACACAGCGCCCTCTGCTGTTCAACAGTCAGGACCTGGGCACAATGAGAGAGTATTCCATATGTATGCATTCATCAGTTGTTGCATAAACAAAGTCACACACAAAAAATTCAGACACATGCCTCCTGTACATGAACAAAACCTTCTTCAAAATACACAAGATATGGTGTTAGAATACCCATTAAGCCATAATCCACGATGAGCATTTAAAAAAAAAAAATGATATTCAGAGGATTTGGGTTGAGAGCAGATATGACATTGGGGTTTTGAAGCATGCACCTCCCATCCTGGATGTTTTGTTAAATTGAGTCCATGACACCTCAAGAAGGCTTAACGGTGAGAAATGACGTCTCAAAGCCACCCACCCCCCCTCTGTATACGCTCTTGGCACGCCAGATAATCAAAATGAAAAGAATATATATATATTTATTAAGCTGTGCAACATCCCTACTCTATTCCTGCAGGCTCTTTTCCTCAGCCCTGCAGGGATACTTACAGTCACCTGAAAAGAAAAACTCTTTCCCTATTCTATTGCTGCTGGCTTGGTAAAATCACACTCAACCAGAAAGTTTACCTTTATACCATTGTCCTGAGATGAAACCACTTTCTTTGGATTTTTTTACATGGTCTTTACTTTTGCGCACATATTGGATCCTTCCTTTTTAGTCCCAGCCACTGCCTACTCCTTTCTGCTGACACAGCTTTTATGGTCCGCCGCAATTCTATGCTGCAGCTCCCCATTTCCCTTCTTTATTTTCATTTAGTTAGTCGTTTATATTGCCACAAATCCACAGCATCCAACTTCCACAGGACACACCTTTGCTCCCCAGCCTCGCTGATCTGCCTCGGCTGCTAGTTCGCTGTGGCTGAGTTTCTTTCTTTTTTCTTTAAAGCCTTGCCTATCGCTGCTTCCCACGGGGCTGTACGCTCATAAGAGGAACAGTGTTTCGATTTTGGCTTCAATGTTTGTTTTTTATCTGTCACTCTGTTCTCCTACCTTTTTAATCTATAGGTATCAATAGCGTTAAATTCTTTCTAGCTAATGTCAGCCTGCTTGCTAATATAACATGTGAGGTGTAGCCAATCGTAGCCAATGGAAAAAGATTGTGTCAGATAAAATGCACCTAACAGCGCAATGAAGCAAAATAAATATTGCAGATGTTTAGAAAATAGTTTAAATTTGTTGACATTGAAGAACTGTCCTTTTATTCGAATATATGTACCATCAATTTTGTAAACCTTCCCCTTAATTAGGGTATCTGTACCATTCATTTGTAATGCTAGTCTGGCTGGGTTGTCACTGGAAACAGACAGTTAAAGCCTTGTCTATCGCTGCTTCCCACAGGGCTGTACGCTCTACAAAGTACACGGTGTGCTGTGTGTTGGACCAGGGTAATACGTCTGGCCTTAAGCTGGTTGTCGCCATCTCTGATGGGACTCTCAATTGTTGGCCGACATCGGCTAGCATTTTCCAATCACGAGCTTACCTCGGCTACCCTGAGCTTTGTGTTGGCCTATGTATCTTCCCTCCCTGGCAAAGCTGATGTGGTGTGTGTCGCCCTCTGCTCCAAGGATCAGGGCACTAACTATTGTCCGCTTATACTGTCTCGCTGCCGCTAAGCACTTCAGTACCTGATTGTGGTGCCAGACATATCTTCCTTGAGTAAGGCTAGTCTTGTACCCAGACATTATGGGCCAGTTTCCCAGACATACATTAAGCCTAGTCCTGGACTAAATCTCACTGTCAACTGAGATTCTTCCTTGAAAATGTTTGTCAGTCTAGGACTTAACTTAATCTCTTTCCAGCCCTATGTGTCTGAGATTAGCTGTCCCCACACAGAGTGGCGTGCTGGGTCCTACCCACTGCCTAAGATTTGTAGGTGAGTACATCCTAGGTTGCCCTAACAATACAAAAACAACACACTGAAAAAGACTTTGCACCACAAGTTCACATGTGACTGATCGGGAATTTTAAACAGCGGTATTTACGTGGACACACACACACACACACACACATACCTGACTGAGCCTTCCCCTGGATTTGCCGGCCCCAGAGTTGAGCCCCCACAGGTAGACAGGGGCCTGGGCCGAGGGAGAGGACCCCCTGGAGCAGAGGACAGAGAGGAAACCTGGACAATGGAGAACCAGGAGACTAAAACACCGCAGCACGCACACTCGTTCAAAAAGAGGTCAACCCACCATCCCACATTAGTACCAGGGGGGATTGTGGGGAAAGAAGTCCTAGGTCAAACCTGGTGACCTAATACCTGTGTTGTGCTCAGCTGGGCTGTGAGCAGGGCTTAGACCAGGGCAGGAGGGGTTCAGTGCAGGGTAGCTCTCACACGCAGACCTCCGCACACGCCCACCAGCATCTCCACTCCTGGGCGGCTCACACCCTCTCTCCCTTAGCCTTCTCTCTTTGTCCTCCAGCTCCTACACACACACACACACACACACAAACACACACACCCACACACACACCCACACACACACACACACACACACACACACAAACACAAACACACACACGCACACACGGTCTCACTAGTTCTGTTTTAAGTACAAAAATGTTAGGCCTTTAACCTTAGACGAAGTGTCTCATTATTAATGTCACTACATTTAGGATTTAATTCTATATAATATTCTATTTTCTATTTTAGTTTTGCTGACCAGACAATAACGAGCATCCCTGACCAGCATTAAATGTTGTGAAAGGAGTAACAGTATAGTCTCCTCCAGCAGAGGATGCAGAGCGGGTGTGGTGTAATTCCACGTGCTGACCTGTTGAAGGCGCTGTTGCTCTTTCCCCTGCTCGGCCAGCAGCAGGGCCATCTGCAAGGCATGCTCTTCTGCCAGACGTCTCTGCCTGTCCTCCAGAGCCTGCACACACAGCTGGGTCTCCTCTGGGCAAAACAACACAACACAAGCGCGCGCACACACACACACACACACACACACACACACACACACACACACACACACACATATCAGCAAAACATAAAGATAATCCAGTGACATACATTCAATCGTTTCTTTCGCTTTTTTCTCTGTCGTTTACCTGTCCTGCTGTTCTGGCGTTCCAGGCCGTTGCTGAGAGCCGTCGGGGCGATCCTGCCCTTGCCCGGCCCCTGGGGGGCCTTCGTCTCCAATGGCAACGTGAAACAACCGCTGGCCGAGTCCGAGGTGATGTGGGGCCTCAGCATGTAGGACGAGGGGGCTTCCACCTCGTACGACTGGTTGAGTGGGGGCCCCGGGGCCTTTGCGGCTGGGGGCAAAGCGTGGCGCGCCCCCTATGAAGCGCGGCGCCCTCTCCTGGCTGCGGTCTATGTGAGGGGACCCCAGGGAGCGGCAGTGGGAGGGGGGGGGGTGCTGCTGGCTGTCCAGGGTGTGACAGCGGCGACGGAACCCAGGCCCCAGGGGGTCACGATGTCCCAGGGAACTGACAGGGCTACTGGTCTCCTGGACCGGACTGGTACCACCGTGGCTGGACCGGCGACTACCCCCAGCACCACTCCCCATCGACCCCCAGTGGTCCGGGGATCTCACGCCCCCAGAGGGGGCCTCTCCCCAGGCAGCCATGCCTTGAAACTCCCCTGACCTGCCGGGGCTTCTGGGTATGAGGTCTGCCGGGCCAATGGGGAAAGAGATGTGGATGTTGCCGGCGGAAACGGGGCGGGGTCTGCGTCGTTGGGGGTTGGGGCTGAGGCTGGGCTCGGGCCTGGGGAGGAAGGCATAGGGGTCGGTCCGGCTAGGTGACAGGCAGCCGGCTCTGGGGCTCTGGTGCTGGGTCTGGGGGGATCCTAGGGGGGTGCGGCGGAGGCTGTACCCCAGCTCCACGCCCGAGTCCCCCAGCGGACTGCGGCTCTCGTTCTCCTTGTCCGACAGGCTCTCCGGCGGCGGTGTCCGTGTAACCCTGTTCGCCACGTTGACCTTTGACCCCCTGGTGTTTGTCTCTCTCTCCTTGTGCTCCCTAGACCTTTTCAGCAGGCTGTCCAGACTCAGGGCCCCCTCTCCGACCTCTTCCTCACTCGCTCCTTTCTCTACTCGGGAGCCATTGAGGAGCGAGGGGGGCTCCGTGTGTGAGGTGGCGAGGAGGTCGGACATGTTTGCTTGGAGCCCATCGTGTCTGGGAAGCCCAGGGGAGTCTGTGACGAGGGTGTAGCTGTTGACCAACTCCGGTTTAGGGAAAAGGCAACACAGAGGAGTTGGAGGCATCTTCTCACTTTCATTTTCTGGTATCTTCTGCACCTGCTGTAAGATGGAGGAAATTGAACGATCTAAATAGATATATCCAAGTACAGCCAAATTATAACCTATCAATAAAACTGTTCAAAATACCCAAATGGTGAATCATAGGAACAGGGTAATTATTGACCTAAATGAATTACAAAATACTTCAATACTTTAGTACCAATTTACGCTGCAATTCCAATGCAAAAGCAAAAACATCTTTGCTCTTCAGCTTCCGATAAGATGGCAATACATTTTTTTTCGTATTCATTCTTCCTTTGTGTCAGTGTAAGAATGTCAACCCTTTCTACAATAAGAACCGGAAATATCCCCACATTAAGAGAAGGACGGTGAAACTGGTGCCGATTTAGATGTTGACTGTTTTACTCAAGACATGACACAGCTCAGGGAGTTCCAGTTTTGTAAAAATCGCTTTACTTCAAACCGTGAGTCAGACAAAAGGTATTTAGGACGTGTAATCCACTAAAGACATAAATTCACGTTGCATACTGTACATGGGTACACTGGAGGATTAGACTCTGTGGGGAACATTTACATTAATCTGTTTTACCTTATTCTTTTTTTCTAGTTCTTCCTTTAAAAAAAAAACGGTATCTACTAAGAGATTGCTTGTTTTATACCAAGCCATAACAGATAACATCAAAGAAAAGACCGTCTCAACAGCAAAGGGCAGTGTGAGGTTGGTGACCCAGGGCCAACTTGGTGCTGACCTGAGCCTGTTCAAGGATGCCCTGAACCCTGGCCAACAGACGGCACCTTTGGCGGGCCCGGAGCTCCACCTCCAGCTGGCGAGCCCTGTCTCTGTAGGCCGACATCTCCCCACGCTGCGCCTCGCTCAGCTGGAGAGAGGAGGACGCAAAGCAGAACAACTCTGTGCTTATATTGGAAGCATGCACAAACATACAGAACCAAACATACAGACCCAAAATACAGAACCAAACATACAGAACCAAACATCTCGCAGGCATCGTCTTGGCATGGCGGCTCCAGCAAACTTAATTGAGCAGCAGAGAGACGGGACCTTTCTGTGGGCTTTTACCCAGTATGTCTCTGCCTAACTGAGAGACAGGCCCTCTCTGTGAGCTTTCACCCAGTACTCTCTTCCCAACTGCTTATTCAATTCCCAACGGTAATATGTTTACAATTTGCTGTCCATTTGTCTCTGTGATGGCTGGTTTTTGCATGGGGCCCACTTGGTCTTTAGCATGTGTCGGTGTGTGTGTGTGTGTGTGTGTGTGTGTGTGTGTGTGTGTGTTTGTGTGTGTGTGTGTGTGTGTGTGTGTGTGTGTGTGAGCTAATGCAAACATGTCTTAACAAACCTTTCATTGGTACATGTGACGGAAAAGCCTCACAGCTCTTTCTCTCCATGTCAAATAGTAGTTACCGACCACTAGTCACAGACGAATGGCACACACTCTCCATGCCAGTTACAGACTACTAGTCACAGAGGAATGGCACACACTCTCCATGTCACACAGTAGTTACAGACCACTAGTCACAGACGAATGGCACACACTCTCCATGCTAGTTACAGACCACTAGTCACAGAGGAATGGCACACACTCTCCATGTCACACAGTAGTTACAGACCACTAGTCACAGAGGAATAACACACACTCTCCAGGGTTACCAGAAACATTAGAGAGCAATGTCCTAACCTTTAGGTAATGCAACCTTCAATGAAAACTTCAGATAACCATGACAACCTTCCCTTCAAATGTTCATTATTTAACCTAATCTAGAATCCTTATATAGTTGTACCACAGTGTTAGTGTAAGTCCATATCAATACTCCTGTTTACAGTATACCTTCCGTACTCAGCTCAAGCAGCAGTCACTCATCTACGGTCTCTCGTTACTTACCAGAGGTGCAAGCACAGGCCGTCCATGAAAGCAAAGGACAGAGTCTTTCTCCAGGGAAGAGGCTGGCCGGGGGACAGTCCTTCCGGTCTTCCCCTCGGCCCTCAGTCGGTCCAGGCTCTGCACGCAGAACTCCTCATAGCTCTCCATCTCTGGAGGAGCCCCCTCACCTCCACACCCGGCTGCAAAACAGAGAATACAGATCAATGCTAATATTGAGGAAAATATCCAGCCAGGGCCAGGCAGGGCATTTTACGAGGCAGGTAAGCTTGGAATGTCAACAGAAGGAAGCCAACCCAGTCTTTTCAGAACAGTAACTGAGAAACAAATAGGGGTGGGTTGCCGGCCCTATCTACCTGACTGATCGTGAAGCTATGGGCAACTGGAAGAGCAAGCCAAACAAAACAAAGGAAGCTCTGTCCTTGGTTACTGGCTATTACACTCACCACTTACATTGATTCTATACTGAGAGGAAAGCCTAAACGTTTGTCCATTTTCAGGTTAGCGTGTAGTAAACCAATCGAGCATCTGGTGAGAAAACAATACATCTGCTTTTAAGGAATGCTTGTCAGAGTAAGGAGAGCAAAGGGGTTCCCTGAAAGATAATGGAGGAAAGTCATGAACTGAAGGAATCTCGGCTTGACCCACCCTGCTGTATTCTGACTGCCTTGCATTCCAAACCAGACATAGTATCTAGCATTATATGGTCAATACTATTTACACAAAAATGAATGGTAGGTTCCAGAAATCTGGACATTACTCTGGTCATCTTGTGGCCACGATAGTCCCCACCCCAAGATTTTGCCATAATGATAGTGCCACCCCCATAGTTTCCGTGCTATTGTACTTAATAATGGCCTTGTCATTAATAAATGGATATGCTAGCTATTTTCACCCTTTCGTTACAGTGCACCAACCCCCACGTACAGACAGACCAGAATCTTCAACGTTACAACACGTCAATATCCTGATTCATAATACGCGACATGTTTTATATTCTTGTCAGGCACAAACCAGATACCTTGCTATTTTGTTGCATTTTGGTCTCGGTAGAACGCCATGCTATAGTATTAATGAAGAGGTGTAGTTAAATGACAGCTGATGTTGGTCGGAAGCGTCCATCACCTACTATTGTAATCTTACCGCAGTTTTAACGTGGCATTGATGTTCAAGACCTTTGCCTGGTGTCTTGCTTTCCTCTCCAGCTTCCAAATATCTGAATCCAGAATGTTTTAGTTGACAAGTGTTCGCTCCAATTGTTTCCAGATAATTCCCGGTTTCATCAATCTCATCCTCGCATCACTTCGTTCCGGAACGCAACAGCGCCTCCTAGTAACACCACGAGGTATCAGTAAATGTTAGGATCATGCCAGTTTCCTCTACCGCATGTCCTCAGAATAACGGATTTCAAATTCACTCTATATTGTATATCATGATAATGATGGCCACTTCTTCAACTACATAAATAATCAACTGAGTTATATCTGTATTAAATTTGTATTAATGTAGGCGTTAGACAAGACAAGACAAGATAAGATAGGTTTGGCCATTCATTACTGGAAGATTGCTAAGTACATCTTGTGCTATATTTTATATATCGCAATAGGCCTATAATAGAGATTACTAACCAAATCAAATATACCGTATCATTTATGCTCCCTGTAAGCCCAAGTAATTAAAGTAAGCTTAAGGTTGAATGAAGACAAACACAACCTGTTTAATGCAATCACATAACTCTTCTGAAGTAGAAGTGAAAATCCATGTAGTCAGACAGGGAGAGAAAAAAATATTTAGAATCAGTAGGATAACAGAAGAATAAAAAAAACATACGTCAATCCTTCTTTTCAGGGTCAAAAAAACTGTTAAACCCAATCTAGACACCCTTTTTCATGTTTATAATTGTTGTTACGGGAACAAAGACGCTATGGCAGCCATAATACAGAGAGCAAAGATTAATATTCACAAATTATGATCCTATTAGAGCTCATCTTTTGAAGTGACGGGGGAGTTGCAGTGTATTGGTTGAGCAATGCGCAGAGTGGCTTCATTCTCCTTGATTAGGGTCTCAATGTCTCCATCCTTAAAAGCGCCCTCAGAATGCTTTCATAAAATAGGAAGAAAAAAAAGAGCGAAATATCCCAATATGAATAGTGGGACATGATCAGTATTATACAGCATCCTTAGGTATTGCAGTGAATGTTAACTTTGCGTTTAATGTGCCTTTGATGGATTGGGCCTACCTGAAAAGATTGACGTTTCACTCCCACACATGCTGTAGAATGCTCATAGCACAGTTTTACTTCTAGGTGCTTGGTTTCTTCAGCCAGTAAAGCAGTGTAAAATGTATCATAGTGGACATCTAAAGGGGGTTTCAAAATTGGCAGTGTTTTTGTTTTGGACACAATTGTAAATAAAATGCAGATGTTGATCAGCTAGATCTTGTTTCCTTACTTAAAAGGTGCTCGCAGGATGCAGTCATTTTGTCCAAAGAAAGCTTTCCTTGCATGAGAAAAATAGGTAGTCTGCACACATCTCCATTCAGGAGGTCCTCGACAGCACTCGTCCTGCTCTGTGGTAAGGTGTGCTTTAACGCCCTCTCAAATTCTAGGGTGAAAGAAGATTGTGAATGAATCTTTTGCTTCGATGTAAATCAGGCTAAACACATTGCCTCAATACACTAGTACAGTTGGCATGTTGTTGAAGTTCAAGGTAGAGTTGTTTCTATGCATGCCCAAAGCGAAACCTCAACAAAATCATTGTCCTACAGGTTAAGAGAAAACTCTTTATGCTGTATGCTGCACTAGCATTTCCACCATTGTCCACTCCTCAACAGTCTCATGTAAGCTGAATAGAAATGTATATACCTTGTGCTGTGGTCAAACAGCTCTCACAATAGGTGACTGTTCAAACAGAAAGCAGAAAAATATAGAGCAGATGAAATGCCTGCTAATTCATGTACATGACATTCAAATGAAAAAAATAATACTAATTGAAGCAAAAATGTATGCACATATTTTGTTTTGTTTTGATATGGTTACTTACGCCGATCCAGATTTGGGGGCTGTGCTGCAAGAAGTTGAAATAAACATAGGCCTATCAATAAGATTGTGTTTCTCATTCTTGTTGAGTTTTGAGAGGAAGCTGCTGTAAAATAATTTGCTATGTCTAAGACCATTGTGTAAGAAGCAGACACAGCACCTCAACAACAAAGACTACAACAAGACTAGGAGCTACGAAATCTTAAATACCACAGTCATGTGATCTAAAGACAATGTGAGCCACTAGTGAGAGGCATTCTGCAAAGGTGTCCTGTTTTGCAGGTTTGTCCATACAATTGCATCATTATGGGTTGGCCCTTCTTTTGCACTTATTTTTCAATGACGAGGAGGTAAAAAAAAAAAAAAGCCCTGGTTAATTTTTTCTTCAAACAAAATGTTCAGACTAATTACTTGCTGTAGTTTGGTCCCACTAGTTAGTGTCTGAAACCCAGTTAGCCCAAAAATATACATTAGTGCAAAAGTAATAGTGTTTGGATTCTAGCAATAATAATATTGAAAGATTTGTTAGAGTTAAAACACCATGCAAGGATTTAAATAAATGGACAACTTTGCAAAGGCCTATGGCTGGCATTACATATTCTATACAGCATTGTTACACACTGGGTGGCAGTATTTGATCCCACTCGGTTCGCTGGGGAAAAAAACGTTTGGGTGTTGACAGGAAATTACCCATATATGGATATCTTGACCAAAAAAGGGCTACAGCAAATATAGTGCTCACACACACGTGATGTCAGTTTCACAGCGGAAAATATTACTGTGCAGCTAAGTCAAATTAGAACGTTGGGCGCCGTGCTTCTTTCCAGAACAATGTAACTTTACCAAATACATTTAATGTTATTTACTACACTACAAAGTAGTTATGTTGCTTTTTAACAGCCACTAACGACGTTTACTGGATTTAACGGCAAACTAACAGCGATCTGTCATTACACGTGAGTAAGCTAATTTAACGTCTTGTCATTGTTATTCAGTTGACTTAATCTGGCACAATGAATTGCAACCTGCAACTTTTGCAACTGTCAAAGGTAAACAGTTAAAGCAAGTTGATCGTTTAGGTAGCTAACTACTAGTTCACCTTTAACTTTACGTTAGTTATAGGTTACCATGCAAAACCTCAGCTCAACTTTCGAGCAACTGTCCACTGCCTTTTGTACTATAGAATATGTAGACTAGGCCTACACAACTTGTTGGCCGACAACAACTTCTTGTATTAAGCTATCATCTTGATTCTGCTTTTCGCATCAAGGAATAAGTGTATTTCCTCAAATTTTACATCTCACCACAAAACCGCCTTCGACATTTGACTCTGCCCAAAGTCTGCATGGTGATTGGTTTCAAAGTCCACGTTACCGTGTAACGTCACTGTTTGGTTGACTGTCCTAACCAGTAGATGGCGCCACAATCATACAGTGGAGATGAATGCTTTTTGCATAATTTCTACAGCAGAGCAATAGGCCGATATTAAATTATTTATTTCTGTTTTAGGCCACATTTTGGATTCACAAACTTGGATATCTTCTAGTGTATACAAAATATTTAAATCCACACTTCCCATAATAAAATAACTTTCATGACCGATTTGTTGCTGACAGTGATGGTTTGCCTGTCAGATTGTAACATGTATGTTGTGCATACCGCACTATAATTGAGGCAGCGTACTCTAACCTAAATTTAAAATGTAGATCGTTTTCATGGTACTTAATTGTGGTTGTTCTGACAGAATCAATCCGGATCAAAAATATTGCCTAACACTTGCTTATCCCGATATGATCGTGTAAAGCCGCAACTAATTAGTTATAAAACCTGGCTGGCCTTTGACTTATTTACCCAGTTTGATCTGTGTATGGCTGTCTGTGTTTTGTCTATCCATTTTGCTTCCAATGCATTGCATACAATGTAAGGCAATGCAAGGCATTACAGGTGTATTTATTTCTCTATCTCCTTAACTCTCACATCTAATAGTGAAATGTGACAAGTACGTGTTTTTCAAGCTATGTGGGCCGGCTAGTCATGTGGACTATGTGTTAGTCCAGTGTTTAATACTGTGGTGTACCTTTCTCTTGATTATGTGGTCACTTGGTTTGCCTATTTCGATGGGATGCTGTATTTTTCTTTTCCTCCAATAGATTTAAAGTGTGCGCCTTGACTGACAATAGCGGGCCTGGGAGTGGGAGGAACGGCTGAGTAGCGATCCTTCTGGCTTTGTTACGTCTGGGAAGCCATTTTGGAATTTTGCTTGTAGTGCATGAGAATAACACTGTCAGCTTGCAAAGTTTTGTGTCTGTTCACCGGGTAATATTGTTTAGAAGTCCTGTGCTCGGATTTTTCAACACGCCCTCTCCTTCTATACGTTGGATAGAAGCCTCGGGATGCGTCCAGAAGTTTGCGCATCTTTCAAGACAGTGTGGATTTTGTTCCCTCGGATTACGATCAGAATAATAACATAGGACAATTTTATATACGGGCAAGTGGACTCTACTCCATATATGATATAGCGAAATATATTTATTCTCACGATTTATTTAGGTCATATAATATTTGTCTTCGTTCTGTTACTACAATCTCCTTTTCATAACTGTTTTCACTGCGATTTAAGGCCTTTGTCCATATTAACTATATCTGGCACCTTTTTGTCCATAAAAATATCCTGTTCACTCAATTTGATTGGCAGTATCGTCAAAGTGGATGTAGACTAGGTTAGATAGGTAATTATAGCAGATTAGAAAAACGTTTGTGCTGCGTCAAACAAACCTGTATGTCAGTCAGTGCTTCAATGAGTAACTGCGTTGTCTAAATGCTGCCGTCTAAAATTAGCATTGGACAACATGACAGTGTAACTGAGCTCATGTTACATTCAGGCAGCCATTCGTATTTTACGAAAGTGTTGCATATTACAACATCATTATTTGTTTCCATCGAAAGCGATGTTTTGAATGTGAGCGCTCAGATATGCTATTGTTTTGACAGCCAGATGGACCAACCACAACCTCAACTGTGTGTATTGGATGTCACATTCTAGTCTGCGACATTAAAACAAACAATCCTAAGGATAGTTTGATAGCCGTGTATGCAAATGCCATGATGTGGGCTATAGTGTACGTATGCATGTGGTAGTGTGATTGCGGGGGAGTGCCTGTCCTGACATAGCCTACTTCAGCCTGTTTTCTTTAGCGGTTAAAGAGTTAAGGATTGTCCTGTCAACGAACATGCACGACAAACCAGCACAATTCATAGCCATTTAGGAAACATTTATATATTTTTCTGGCACACTACAATGCGTTCATGTTCTCCTGAAGGATGGCATGGTCGTCAGTGTGTTAAATCTAAGTCACCACTTTCCTCCTCCAACTTTTTTGCCTTCAGTGGTTGTGGGTGGAATAAGATTATAGGTGCCCAGAGTTGGGCTTTTGGGGGAAACCATCGGTTCCTGTATCTAAACCCACTAGCCAACTGATTGGGTGAGTGTAGGGGCTTCCTATGAATGTTGCTGCTTGACTCTTTTTTTACTAGAAGGTTGTTTGTGTTTGCGTGTGTGTGCGTGTGTGTGTGTGTGTGTGTGTGTGTGTGTGTGTTAATAACTGGAAGCAGCTTGGCCTAAATCATTCAAACCAACACGTCAAGTAAGATATAACACCTTATAGGCTACGTATTTCTGCTTGACACATCTTTTTCATTGTTTTGTTTTTTTAAACGCTATTCCCGTTCCCCAGCAGGTTAGTGTTCACCCTTTCCCCTTGAATTTGAGGACCCCACAGGATTCCCTCTATTCATTACCTGCCTGGCTGCTGTCTTTTCTGACCCAAGACTTTAAAATGGTTGTAGACTAAGCGGTCTGCCATCTTAAGCCGATAAGTGGGATACTTTAGGTAATTGTAGCTATATTCCGCAAAAGGCCTCTAGGCCAGGTGTGTCCCGCCCATTCCCAACCCCTAAGCTCCACCTCAGAATCTGCAACATTCCACTACCAAATTCCCCCTACAGTTCCCGCCGCCAACACCAGTCAAGCCCTGTGTGGGTCAGAGTGCAGGCCAAACAGTCTGCGGAGCGGGAGCATTCCCAGTCTGCGGAGCGGGAGCATTCCCAGTCGACTCCGGTACCGTGTTCACCAGTCTGTGTTCGACCTCTGCAGTGAGGAAGAGGAGAGCGTTACCCTTCATCCCAATCCCAGGCCCCTCATGGTGGGACCGGCAGAGCCAGAATGCGGGAGGTGTGTGTGTGTGTGTGTGTGTGTGTGTGTGTGTGTGTGTGTGTGTGTGTGTGTGTGTGTGTGTGTGTGTGTGTGTGTGTAGTCTGGTGTTGTACTGTAGTCGTGCCTTACGGAGGACCAATAGGAAGGGGTCCGATATGTTAAGTCCAGATTGCAGAAGGAACAGAGGTCTACTAATGGGTTGAGGTTGTAGCTGGTTTGTACGTCAATTACTTTTGAGGAACAACTTGAGCTTATTTGTTTAATTCTATTGCTAATTCTATTAGTCGAGAGAAAGAGACAGGCCGAACAAGGCTGTGCTGGCAGGTCTGTGTGTGTGTGTGTGTTGCCATGCATGCGTGCACCCATTTGTGTCCTAGTACCTTTTTCATTGTGCTCCGGCAATCCCCTATCACAGTCCTGTTCCTAAAGAGCCCCTCTCCCTTTGCGCCTTGACATTTGCAGTCCAAACGAAGAATGGATTTTTCACGCCTGCACACGTACACGCCGCCCCAGTGTGCTCCGGACAACACAGGATATACCTACTCCCTCAGGTGAGCCCCCCCCCCCCCCGCTAGGCCGTCAGATGGTCCCAGTCGTCTCCGTGGCATCTTAGTTCCTCTCTCTGGCTAGCTCCTTTAGCATCGACTCGGCTACAATCACTCAGGGGTATTTGTTGAAGTGAAAGTCTCCCGTAGGTTCTCGTTGCTGTGGGGGGAGAACTCGGTCGGACGTCTTGTCCCGCTAGAGTGTGTCTTGGCTCCTTGTGCTTTTGTCTCCACTCCTAGTAGCTCCTAATTCCCTCCACGTTGCAGATGTTCTCTAGAGGATGTGTTCGTTCGGGTCATCAGTCTTCTGTCTTCACGCCCAAAGTCACCCGGTTCTTCTCTGTCTTTCGGCCTCTGAAAGCGGCATGGTATTGGATCCTACCTTTGTTTGAACGCGATGATGTCACGTCAACGAGCTAATTAACACCGTGTTGGACAGTGCCAGCGTTCCGTTTGTGGTGAATGCTCTCAGGTGACTCGAGTAACGTGGTGAAGGGTTTGGAGATGTCTGGGGGGGGGGGGGGGGGGGGGGGGGGGTTAGCTTTACAAGATGCTCGGAAATCAAGCACAGCCTCTGTTGAAGATGCATGGTGGCTCTTTGCTTTGATTCATGTACGACTTCTGGTTAAATCCCGCCCTGCACTGGCAAACAAGGTGTGTGTGTTCATGAGTTGGTGATCTGCAACAAGGTGTGTGTTCATGAGTTGGTGATCTGCAACAAGGTGTGTGTGTACATGAGTTGGTGATCTGCAACAAGGTGTGTGTTCATGAGTTGGTGATCTGCAACAAGGTGTGTGTGTACATGAGTTGGTGATCTGCAACAAGGTGTGTGTTCATGAGTTGGTGATCTGCAACAAGGTGTGTGTGTACATGAGTTGGTGATCTGTGAACAAGGTGTGTGTGTTCATGAGTTGGTGATCTGCAACAAGGTGTGTGTGTTCATGAGTTGGTGATCTGCAACAAGGTGTGTGTGTTCATGAGTTGGTGATCTGCAACAAGGTGTGTGTTCATGAGTTGGTGATATGCAACAAGGTGTGTGTTCATGAGTTGGTGATATGCAGCAAGGTGTGTGTGTTCATGAGTTGGTGATATGCAGCAAGGTGTGTGTGTACATGAGTTGGTGATCTGTGAACAAGGTGTGTGTTCATGAGTTGGTGATCTGCAACAAGGTGTGTGTGTTCATGAGTTGGTGATATGTGATTGCGATTGTGGTTGGTAAGATATGAGTTTGTTGCTGTACATTATAACAAAGTTACTATTTATAGACATATGGCCCTAAATAAACTGTGGCAATATCGGTTTCCCTGAGGAAGGCCACCAAGGCTTGCTCTGTAACCTTAAGAGCAGTTTGAGTGGATTGCATTGGCGAGGTCATTTGTGCGCCCTGGAATGTTGTTCTGCTCTGTCACGGTTCATGCCTCCGGGCTGGAAACATGAAAAAATACCAGTTGAGTGTTCAGACCTACAAAGTGTAAATGTAAATCAATAATCAGCCTGCACACAACATGCAATATAGGTCTATTTTCTCACATCCTAAGTCGGGGGCCTTTTTAATGTGCAGTCATATTCTGACATTTTTTTGTGTGACAATCCTTTGACAAGTGTTCTTATAAAGTCCTGCACATCATCAATTCAGTGAAAGTTGAGGAGGCCATGTGAAAGTGCAGGGACGGGCGTGTTTCAGCAAACAGCCTCCCATTAAATGTACTGCCTCCATGTCTTTAGTGACATTCTAAGCACATTCCAGAAGAATGGCCCATCCGTCAAGACCCGGCTGGACCTCCCTCACAATCCACCCAACAGGTCTGAGCCGGTAGCGTGGCCTGATGGCGTGAGACAGCCAGACAGTCTTTTAGACTTACTCTGTTGGATTAACGTCATATCAATGCTGAAAGACCGAGGAAGTATGTGGAGGAAGCGGCACTGAGAATTTGCCTACAGGAAACCTGTCAGCGTGAGTCGAGGTTACGGTGGAGAAAAACCAAGAGCTTAGGCTTAATGTAGTCGCCATTAACTCACTATTGTGTAATCTACTCCGAACAGAGTGTGACCGTAAGCACGCCTTCACTTAATTGAGGGTCCAGACTGACAGACCGCTCCTGTGCCACCCACCTACACTCTGAGCCGGCCACCCAGCCGCGGAGCCAGTCCCGTGGGCAGGGGCGTGGCTAGAGGAGGGCGAAGAGGCCCTGGGTAAACACGCCATTGGAATGCCATAGGTAGACCAAGATGCTGGAACGAGCTATTCAGGTTCCTCTGTCTGCTGTCAGATCAGAGACCTATTAGCGACCTAACCCACTAGCATGGCTGGCAGGGATCACAGGATTACACTAATAGATTGTTTCTTTCCCCAGTAGACTTGAAAGACTTTGAGACTCTCTCCAGTGTAGTGTTCAATTGGGTCTCTCGAAACTACTTTGAAGCTCTGTTATGCATTTAGGGCTTCTTCTCTCCATCAGAATACTGTAAGACAAGGAATGTTTGTTTTAACTGTCATAGAGAGGGCAAATATGTAACCGTGTGTGTGTGTGTGTGTGTGTGTGTGTGTGTGTGTGTTGTCGTCGTTGCTGGTGTGTGGACTTCAGTGGGCAACAGAGAGGCTCAGGGGTCAGGTGACAGAAACCGTTGGCCCAGCTGTTGGCGGAACTCAAACGACCTGAGACAAGTTAGGGGCAGAGAGATGGAGACGGGCTGTCTGAGTGGCCACAAAGCTATAAAAAGGAGGGGGCTAGGGGCAACCGACCAATCGTTACTCCCCACCAAGCCCACAGCCCCTTTTAGAACCCCCACATGTCAGAGAGTGTGTGTGGTTGGTCTGGGCTGAAGCCAAGGCAAGGCCACCCCATCCCAGCCCACCGACTGTCTTAATTGCCAGTGTGAGGCCGTGCTAACAAAAGCCTGCCCTCGTTAGTCTGAAGGGGGAAATGGCCTCACTGATAGATTTACCATCTTACAGCGTCCTCATCAATGTAATGGGAGGTTTCACTGGCCTCTTGCTGCCCCTCAGTGCCTCCCTGGCTGTTAGAGGCCCTTGATCCAAGGCTTTCAGCAGTGGATTCTCTAAGTGTTGCCCCTGGTGACGCTACAGCCCTCACCTTTCGTCTCCGTCTCCCCTCCGGGCAAACGGCACTTTAGCTGCATCCAAATTAAAGAAAGAAAGAGGGCACTGCGGTTATCAGCCCAGACCGCCTCGGCGACGATCCCTCGAACATTTGAATTGGTTTGCAAGAGCCAACCTACACCTTTGCGCTGTATATACACACGACGTTCTCACACACATCAAGCACGCAGACAGACGCACACACTAAACGAATTGGCTCATATTGAGCTTATGTTTCTAAATAGGCTTGTTGGATATGAAGAGGTTCTGAGTGAGGCTATACATGTCTTAAGGTCTTGGATTTACAGCACATACGAGGGCAAAGTATGGATTTCATTCATTTTTTTTAATAGCCTAATTTCTGTATCTTCCTTTTCAACTGCGAACACTGGAAAAGCATATGGGGAAGACAAGCAGTCTAGACACACCAATTTCAATCCCAGTGGGAAAGCGCAGCCATGCTATCCTAGGTTGGGATAGGTGCCTCTCTTGACAGCCTCCTAGGGTTGGGTTTTACCCAGGGCTGCAGAAACGTGTTTGCATGTCTCCCCTGCAGTGGGGCACTCCATATTGCATGGCTGTCAGTGGAAGTGGGTCAGTGGAGCCTGCTGTACTTCATGGTGACTGGTAGAATCGCTCAGAGGATGCTGGCCGGCAGTAGAAATACTGCAGGGGACAACTGTAGAAGCTGGGGCTTGGGGCTCGGGGTTAGGGTTAGGGTTAACTGTAGAAGCTTGGACTCGGGTTAGGGTTAGGGTCAGGGTCAGGGTTAGGGTTAAATGCTGAAGCTTGGGTTAGGGTTAGGGTCAGGGTTAGGGTTAGGGTTAAATGCTGAAGCTTGGGCTCGGGGTACAAGCTGACCAAATGGTATTGGTGGAAAAGGCACTGAGGTGCATAGATTCTCCTTTCTACTGGGGGGGGGGGGGGTTGTTATTTGACAGTTGTTGTCCCTGCTGCTCTGGCAGTTGTCGGAACATCTGGTGTGTGTGTGTGTGTGTGTGTGTGTGTGTGTGTGTGTGTGTGTGTGTGTGTGTGTGTGTGTGTGTGTGTGTGTGTGTGTGTGTGTGTGTGTGTGTGTGTGTGTGTGTGTGTGTGTGTGTGTGTGTGTGTGTGTGTGTGTGTGTGTGTGTGTGAGAGAGCCAGCTATCTGAATGGTAGCAGTTGCATAATGGTGTGACAGCTTTGGTCTGAGAGCGTTGGAAAGTTGAACAAAGAGAACCTCTGTAGTCCACCCCAGCTCCATGAAGGACTCATTTGGCTGAGCCGACCCAGAAATAGAGCACTCGGCTGGGGAAGCTGGGATGGTTCTCGCTCTGTCCCTCTGGTAGTAATGTGGTTGGTTTCTTGTCACAAGATTTTTGTTGTTGTTGTTGCCGCTGCGACTGTCTTCCCTTTCACACACCAACACGCGTTACACACCCTTTCAAGCCGGAAGCCTGTTTGGAGTGGTATCCATGGGAACGCGCGGGCAGCATCAAGTGGCCTACTCAGAGCTGGAGAGCGAGGGCCCGGCACACACGACAAACCGAACAGAGAGAAAGATCTCGGCCGTGGGAGGGAGGGGAGGAGGCTGCTGGAAGGATCCTCATCACACTGCCTATTCCACCCCACCCAGAGGTAGACAGAGGGAGAGGCCCCTGTGTTTCCCAGGCCTGAGATTGATATAGACAGGGACTGGGGGCTAGAGGACTAGAAGCCCAGTGAGGGACTCAGTGCGGCTGGGTTGTTTTGCTCTGAGTATTCCCTGTTGACCAACTCTGGCCAAATACAGTGCGTTAGCCTACTGTGGACAAAGGTCGTCAGCGTTAAGATGGCGGCTCTAGTGGATGAAAAAGGCTCCCAAGACATGTTCGTTCTGACTGACCTGCAAATGCGGATCTCCACTGGGCTTTGGTTGACAGTAGTACATGTTTTGATGTCCTAGAGACCCATACAATTGTATACCTAGGGCATTTTGTCTCAATTCCCTTATAGCAACCACAAGGGTGGTTTTTCCCAAACTCGTTCTGCCTGGCGTGTGGTTGCTTCACCCTCAGCCCTGTTGGCACCGTGCCACGACGATCTTCCTCCTCCGTGCGTGGAGAGTTGGCAGCCCCGCGGACAGCCTTGTGTAACCACACCTGCGGTTTGTCTGCGGAGATTTACCGGCCATGTGGTGTGTAATCTGCGTCTGAGCTCTGCCTCTCTGCAGCGTGTCTGTGTCCGGCTCAGATAGTGGCCCAGGCCGGGATAGGCCTGTGTCTATTGTTGGCTCTCCTCAGGCAGTCGCTTAAAAGCCGTTTTGTATCCATAATCTCAGGGCCGCCTATCTCCCCAGTGGACTGGGAAGCAGGCTGTGGGGGAGCTGGCAGCGCCCGAGTCCAACAGGGTGTGGGGGCGGACCGGCATCAAAGCTGGCGTTGTGTAACAGCATGCGGGCAGAACAGGAGGGAACACAGGCAGCATGGAGTGGCCGGACGGATATGCTCTCTCTCGCTCTCTCTCTGTCTCTGTATCTCTCTCTCGCTCTCTCTGTATCTCTCTCTCTCTCTCTCTCTCTCTCTCTCTCTGTATCTCTCGCTCTCTCTCTGTATCTCTCTCTCTCTCGCTCTCTCTGTATCTCTCTCTCTCTCTCTCGCTCTCTGTCTGTCTGTCTCTCTCTCTCTCTCTCTCTCTCTCTCTCTCTCTCTCTCTCTCTCTCTCTCTCTCTCTCTCTCTCCCTCTCTGTATTTCTCTCTCTCTCTCTTGCGCTCTCTCTCTCTCTCTCTCTCCTCTCTCTGTCTGTCTCTCTCTTTCTTTCTCTTTCTCTGTCTCTCTCTTGCTCTCTCTCTCTTCCCATTTCTTTCCATTGTTTATTTTGGTCCTCTTCCCACCTTCTCTCTGTGTCCACCTGTTTATATGTTCTGCTCTAGGGATGCCTGGGCAGAAAGACAAAGACCCGTGGATCTAAAAAGACAAAAAAAAAAAGGTCTTAACCTATTCAAATGTGTTTGCACGCAAGATAAGCCGTAACTGCCTCTCTGGGAGGGGGCGGCCAAAAGAAACAAGCTGAATGCATTTTGATGTGTCACAGGAGCATTAGCTGAGAGAGTGACGTGTATTTGAAGGAACCTGGCTGGAGATTAGGATGGATGCCAGGCAGAGCAGAGACAGGTATTGAGTTAATGTCCCTTCCTGGCTGGCAACAGACAGACAGACTGATGGGCTAGCTGACTGATCAGCACTGTCGTCACTAGCTGTCTGTGGATGGGCTAGATGTCTGTGGACGGGCTAGCTGTGTGTGGATGGGCTAGCTGACTGTGGATGGGCTAGCTGTCTGTGGATGGGCTAGCTGTCTGTGGATGGGCTAGCTGTCTGTGGATGGGCTAACTGTCTGGATGGGCTAGCTGACTGATCATTACTGTGGTCCTTCCTTAGGCCAGCACTTGAGAGACTGTGTAGTCCAGCCGGGTATAATCACACCTGCTGTGACCGTCAGTTATCAGGATAGGTCTGTGTTTACAGTGTCTGTTGACCGTGTACTAGTTCACGGTACCAAAGCAGATAACCTCTTGGGGTCCAAAACGAGGCCCTTGCTCCAGTAAGAATTTCACATTTTCAAACTCCTTCAGATGTCCCTACTGTGCCATCTATGCACACTCAGCAATACCCTAAGGGAAACTCTGGAGAAACTTGTCGGTGGTGGATATCAAGTGTTTGACCTGTTGATTTAACACAGGCCCGCAGCATTTCTACTGACCAGTGACCAGACCGGTTTAATTCTGTTTACTCAAGCTGCTCACTCCAGACCCCCGCTTGCCTCGTAGCGGATGACCTGCCCAGGGCGTGCCGTGTTCCCTGTGGGGAGGGCAGAGGGACTGTAGCGGGTCAGGCCTCAGTCCCCTCCCTCTGGGTAAAGCTAGAGCCGGCCCAGCGGTTCTGTTATTAGAAGGTTACATTTCTTTAAGGACAGAATGATGTTACGACCATTCTTATTTGGGGGTGACTTGAGTTTCCAAAGGGGCTAATCAGAAGGTTACATTTATTTAAGGACAGGATACTGTTATGACCATACTCAGAGAGACACTTCCTGTGCCCACACACCATGTTGCTCTGGCCTGTTGGCATGTTGTCTCTGATGGTTATCAGAGCTCCAGAGCCCTGCAGGAGGAGGCCAGGGCAGCTGGAGGTGCTGCTGGGGGGGGGGGTGCGGGGTGGGGAGGGGGTAAAAAGCTCTTTATTGGCTCTGGGTGGGATGGTGTAATCCTCAGGGGTTAGAGCAGGAGGAGGGCAGGAGAGCAGCACACACACACCAACACACATAAATACACACACGTACACACACACACACACACACAAATTTGGTGGCACTTGTATTGATTGTTTGATTCCTTATCATTCCTTACGAGGGTGGGTAAGGACATTGCTGAATGTGTTTTGGCTTCCCTGGCTAGCGCACACTCACGTGCCTGATTCCACCAGACCCTGACCTTGAGACTGGGGCTGCTCCAGTCACACCGAAGACCAAAGTAGATGAGGAGTTTGTCCCTCCAAACAAACTAGTCTTGGTTGGTCCGGAAATGCCTTTCCCTATCTGGGCAGGAAAACAATTACAATCCCCTGGCCAGCGACAAAAAGCTGGCTCTTCTTGGTAGTCAACTCTGCCTGTCACTCTCCTTGTCTGAGGATTTAGATTAGCATGACCAAGCTAAGCTGCTAAACAGCCTGTAGCTACAGAATACCGGTCCATTGAATATTGACGGATACATTTTCCCACAAACTTCTGTACACAGTTCTAAGTGTTTTTTTCGTGGAAGGGGGTGTGTAACCGATACCAGATACCAGAGGTAGCCGAGGCAACAACAGTGTTGGGTTCTGTGGCTCCTTCTGGAATGTTGGCCCTGGTACCACTGCATGTTCTGCCAGGGGGTGTGGTCGTTGTGACTCACTGTGGCAGCCGCTGGGAACTCCCTCCCCTTGTCAGCGGTTTATTCTGTGTTTGTGTACGTCCCCACTTTTCACCGGTGTGGAATCACACGGCTCGCCCCTCAGCAGGAGGTAGGCACTTCGGAGGCTACAGTGACAGCCTCTGTAGGCCACACACACACACGCACGCGCACACACACACACACACACACACACACACACACAGCACTGATTCTTCTTTATTTTTTAGCGTGTTATGGGGTGAGTCATATCCTGCCGGGCTTGGCAGTAGCAGAAGGGCTTTTGTAATTTCTCCTAAATCCACTGTTGTTCCACTGCCTTTGGTTGCCATTGTTTACAACAGTGACTAAGGGACTGTCATGTCTGTTTTGTTCTAGTAGTTGACAGAACGAGCCATTGGGGTATCCTGAGCAAAGCTCCATGGGTGAACGGGGCTCATTTCTGTGGGTGCAGGTTGATGGGTTTACAAATACACTTAATGTCTTTGCAGGGCAGAAATACAAACCACCAGCCTTGTGATTCAGTCATAGATGTAGAGATGTAGAGATATATATATATATATATATATATATGTATACATGTATATTTGCCTCCTTTCACCACACCTCTCTCTACCCCTTTCTCTCTGTCTCTCTCTCTCTCTCTCGTTTCTCTCGTTTCTCTCTTTACTCTCACTCTCTTGAAATATCATCTCTTATCTCTCCCTCACATATCACTGCCTCCATCTTTTATCTACTCCACCCTTCCTTCCCCCCCCCTCTCTCTCTCTCTCTCTCCCCCTCTCTCTCTCTCTCTCTCTCTCTCTCTCTCTCTCTCTCTCTCTCTCTCTCTCTCTCTCTCTCTCTCTGTCTCTCTCTCTTCCCTTCCACCCCCCCAGTTCCAGCTACTCCACAGCAGCTCTAGAGTTTGAGAAGGAGCACCAGATCCCGGCGGTGTTCGACTCTCCCAGGATGTCGCGGCGGAGCCTCCGCCTCCAAACTACCGGCGGTCTCCATGGCAACGACGGCCTGGCTGGCGACCACTCCCTGATCCACAGCAGCAGCAGGAAGGAGTCACGGTAAGGATTGGACACACACACACACACACACACACACACACACACACACACACACACACACACACACTAACTCACACGCACCAGCAGTTAGCGTCCGAGTACTGGTCACCCACTCCATGCAGTACAAACGTTCCCACTGTTCCCAGGACGGTGCGCGACCGGAAGCAGCAGTCCAGCGTCTCCCAGTCCCTGTCCCTGAGTCAGCAGGCCACGCCCAGGAAGACCCTGTCCTTCTCCGCCGCCACCACCCCCGCCAGCAGCTACAGCTCAGCCAGCCACGGAGCTCTGCTCTCCTCCGGGCTGGAGCACAGCTCCCTAAGACAACGCACCACCACCACCAGCAGCACCAGCAGCACCAGCAGAACCAGCACAGTGGAGGGACACTGCGGTCAGTAGGGCTGAGGATAGCCAGGTGGCCTGGGGGAGGCTGGGGAGCTTGATGGGAAACAGAACACCGTTGATGATGTTCACACGCTTCATACCTTCAGTCGATGGAGGAGACCCTCACTAAGGGCATGGCAGCCCTACTGGCCTATACATCTACTGAGATGTAGCCGATGTGCTGCATCCTAAATACTAGATTGTGGGAGGCTAGCTTCTATTATTAATACATACTGTCCATATGTATGCAGCCAACGGTGTTTAAATGCCTGGTGATATGGGAGTGACAGGGCTTGGGGTATACATGCTGTTTGATGGGATTACCAGGGGCCAGGTAGGAGTGTGCTTTCGGCACGTTTCCTGTCCCTGAAGTGGGTCTCTGGTGGTTACTCTAATAGATCCCAGGGAATGGCAGTAATTCAGCGTTGCCCTGTTCCATAAGCCTTGTCTCACGGCTGTGTTGTGCTTTCCTACAGGGTCAGGAAACAGTGCTCATCTCAAAGGTTAGTCCATCGTCGTTTCATAGAAAAAGCTTTGGGCCAGTGGAACTGTAATGTCGCCATCTCACTTGTCCTAGCCTTTCAGAAGTGAGTCACTTGTTTTTGTGTTCTGCTGTCTCCGTTTCTAAGGGCGGAGCTCCAGAGAGGAGTGCAGTTCTTCGGGGGTTAACGGCGATGCCAGCGCCAGCGTGGGCAAGGTCCACGCCGCGGTCGTCAACGGTTACACCTGCCAAGACTGCGCCGTCCACTCGGAGAGGAGAGACGCCCTCACCGCGCTCTCACCATCATCATCATCATCATCATCCTCGTCACCATCCTCATCCTCTGCGTCGTTTTTTTCGTCTCAGGCTGCCAGCGCCCTCACCTCCGCTTCTCCCCCTTCGAGTATATACTGCCGAGATAAGAGCCGGAGGACAGGTGAGAAGCCCCCCCCCCCCCACCCCCCCCGCTGCCTTTAAGGTCCATAAGCTGACTGGGATGACGCTATCGCAGTTAGCCTGCTACTGTTTGGTATACCCACCCAGCCCTCTGCTTACGGACCCCACACACACAGTGTCTCTGTCTGGAACACATAAGGCTGATGTAGTTTGTCAGGTGAACACTGTCTCTGTCTGGAACACATAAGGCTCATGTAGTTTGTCAGGTGAACAGTGTCTCTGTCTGGAACACATAAGGCTGATGTAGTTTGTCAGGTGAACAGTGTCTCTGTCTGGAACACATAAGGCTCATGTAGTTTGTCAGGTGAACACTGTCTCTGTCTGGAACACATAAGGCTGATGTAGTTTGTCAGGTGAACAGTGTCTCTGTCTGGAACACATAAAACTGATGTAGTTTGTCAGGTGAACACTGTCTCTGTCTGGAACACATAAGGCTGATGTAGTTTGTCAGGTGAACACTGTCTCTGTCTGGAACACATAAGGCTCATGTAGTTTGTCAGGTGAACAGTGTCTCTGTCTGGAACACATAAGGCTGATGTAGTTTGTCAGGTGAACAGTGTCTCTGTCTGGAACACATAAGGCTCATGTAGTTTGTCAGGTGAACAGTGTCTCTGTCTGGAACACATAAGGCTGATGTAGTTTGTCAGGTGAACAGTGTCTCTGTCTGGAACACATCAGGCTGATGGAGTTTGTCAGGTGAACAGTGTCTCTGTCTGGAACACATAAAGCTGATAGAGTTTGTCAATGGTGGCTGTCATGTGTTAACCCGCGGTCACGGCCTCTCCCCCCCCCCCCCCCCCCCCCCCCCCCCCCCCCCCCCCCCCCCCCCCCAGGTGTGCTGGCGTCCATCTCCAACGCGTGTGTCCGCTCCGCTCAGCGCCTCCTGGCCCCCGTAGTCTCTCTAGGCACCCTGCTCCTCCACAGTCTCCTCTGGGTGGCCTCCAAGGCCAAGAGCCAACCAGGAAAAGGTATCTATACGCCTGGAGAGAGAGACCGTTTCTGTTGCTCTCTCCCATCCCATTGCCCTCACACTGTCTCTCCTTCCTCCTGCCTTCATCTGTGTTTTCTTGTTATTTTTCCGTTGGCTGTCGTGTAACCGGGCAGTTTACTGAAAAGACCTGTCGTCTGCCTAGAAAAAGAGATCTTTTGTGTCTGTTCATTTTCTTCCCTTTCCGTCGGTCCAGTGTCAAAGGCCTATTCATAACCCTCATATTTCCACAGCGGACGTCAGTGTCTGTCCTACTACTGTCTGTCCTACCACTGTCTGTCTGTCTGTCTGTCTGTCTGTCTGTCTGTCTGTCTGTCTGTCTGTCTGTCTGTCTGTCTGTCTGTCTGTCTTTGTGCTTGTCTGTCTGTCTGTCTTCATAAAGTGGTTCTGCTGAATAGCTAACCAGTATCTGTGTCTGTCTGTCTGCCTGTCTGTCTGTCTGTCTGTCTGTCTGTCTGTCTGTCTGTCTGTCTGTCTGTCTGTCTGTCTTCATAAAGTGGTTCTGCTGAATAGCTAACCAGTATCTGTGTCTGTCTGTCTGTCTGTCTGCCTGCCTGTCTGTCTGTCTGTCTGTCTTCATAAAGTGGTTCTGCTGAATAGCTAACCAGTATCTGTCTGTCTGTCTGTCTGTCTGTCTGCCTGTCTGCCTGTCTGCCTGTCTGTCTTCATAAAGTGGTTCTGCTGAATAGCTAACCAGTATCTGTGTCTGCCTGTCTGTCTGCCTGTCTGTCTGTCTGTCTGTCTGTCTTCATAAAATGGTTCTGCTGAATAGCTAACCAGTATCTGTCTGCCTGTCTGCCTGTCTGCCTGTCTGCCTGTCTGCCTGTCTGCCTGTCTGTCTGTCTGTCTGTCTGTCTGTCTGTCTGTCTGTCTGTCTTCATAAAGTGGTTCTGCTAAATAGCTAACCAGTATCTGTGTCTGTCTGTCTGTCTGTCTGTCTGTCTTTGTGCCTGTCTGTCTGTCTGTCTTCATAAAGTGGTTCTGCTGAATAGCTAACCAGTATCTCTGTCTGTCTGTCTGTCTGTCTGTCTGTCTGTCTGTCTGTCTGTCTGTCTGTCTGTCTGTCTGTCTTCATAAAATGGTTCTGCTGGATAGCTAACCAGTATCTGTGTCTGTCTAATTCTTTTCCACCGTTCTACAGCCGTTCTCAGCTCCACCTTCCACCCCCAGCCCCTCGGTCTGAAGCCCAGCAGCAGTGTGTGTGTGTGTGTGTGTGTGTTTTAACGTGCTGTTGTCCCTGATTGTGTCCCCCAGGCGTGTCTGCCCTGGCCTCCCTGTGCACCTCAGCACAAACAGCCATGTCCTCCGGCGTGTCCGGCCTCTGGGTCTTTAGGCAGACTGCTCTCCACAGGATGATGGGCTACAGGGGCAACGGCTACGAGGGAAAAGGTAGCTGCTGTCGCCGGGGGCAACGCCGCCCCCCCCCCGCCCCCCTTTTATGACCTTACTTCTTTCCTCTTGTCTTTCAACCGTCTCCGTTTGGGTTATAATGCATGAACAAGTAGACATTGATGACTTTTTGTCTGATCTCTCCAGATTGAAAGGTTTTGAAGGTGCGGCCATTTCAAAGAGGGGGTTCCCCTCCATAGCTCATAAAGTATCTCTCCAGCCTCCTCCCACTTTTCTATTGATCTCTTATTCCTCTCTTTTTTCCTGTCCTTACTCTGGCGTTTCTTTTTTTCCAGCTCAGGTGCTCTGCGATTTCTCCTTGTTGTTATCTGTTGTTTTCCTGTATGCAAATCAGTTGTTGTGGGTTGCCCCGGTGACATGTAAATACCCTCCTATGTGAGCTCGACGGTGGGGATGACAGGGGTTGGGTGTTTGGGATGTAAATCCACGTTGTAATGGAGTGTGTTGTTGTGTTGTTGCAGCCCACTCGAGTTACTGCGGAAGCATGAACGTCAAAGATGTGGTGACTGGAGATGCACACCTCACCCTCAATGGCTCCCTTTGTAAGTAGCGAGCGCGGGCACACACACACACACACACACACACACACACACACACACACACACACACACACACACACACACACAGTCTATACTTGGCACTGAGCTACTTGTCACCTTGATTGACGCTGAGTAACGGCATCTGTTTGGAAGCAGTGACCAGGGAGTTGTGATTCTCTCTGCCCTGTTGACCTGCTAAGAGCCGGATCTCATGCTCACTCACCTTTGCTATAGACCCAGACCCATAGAAAGACCTAGGAACTATACGTTTAAGGCCCAAGCAATGAGGCATAGCCAGCCTGGGGGTCCGAGGGGGTGAACCAAACTGATGACCCCAAGTGTTAGAAAGTTCCCATTAAGGCGCCTGGTCACACAGCCGGCCTGCTGGTGTCACTATGAAGGAGGACGCAGCTGAAGGCCTGTGAGGCCCAGCACAGGGGACAATGGAAGGCTGTGTGCCCCAGAAGACATAGTGGACGTGGGGGGGTGGGGGGTGGGGGGGGGTTGCCAGCCTAGCGCACAGAGCCCGTCCGGCAGATGGCGTTTCATTCACGGAACACATCATATCACTTCATACGTCTCCTTCCTTGGTGTCATGCAATTATTATTTTAGTTTACAACTTTTTCGATTCGGCACCCAGCAAACCGGTCTTTTGGATATGCGTTTTTTTTTTTCATACTGCTTTCTGTTTCATTCATGCATCAAACATCAAATCACTTCAGAAGTTTACATTTACTTCGTCGGTGTCATAGTTGCTTTATGTCTGTTTATTTTCCCTCCGTTCACGCTTTATTTTTACTTTGCTGTGTGTGTGTGTGTGTGTGTGTGTGTGTGTGTGTTCATTTTGATTTCCCCTTTGTGTTTCCCGTCCCTTCCATCCGTCATGGCGGCTGACGCGTCCAGGTGACGACTGCAAAGGGGAGCAGCACTCTGAGACGCACGCCGCCCTCCACAGCACGCAGTCCCGCTCCTGGAGCCGCCGCCTGCGGGGGGCGCTGTGGAGCCTCCTGGCTTACACAGGTTAACCTGCCCTCTGTACTTACTCTGGCTTAGAGTCCCCCCCCATTCCCCTCCCCACGGCCCTGATCAGGAACACATCAACAGGGTTAGGAGGTTTACTGAAGCCCTATTGTTGTCTTTCCGCCGTGTGTCCCAGGTTACTGCTTACTCCAGTCAGGCTACTGTGTGGGAAGAGCAGCCAGGGCCCTGGGCTCTGGGGTGGGGAGCATGTTTCAGAGGCTGGGGGCGATGCTGTGGGCCCTCCTGACCGCTCCAGGTGAGTCAGACACCTCATCTACCTGTTAGGAGGGGTTAGGGTTATTCTACCCCTCTCTCTCAGGTAGTCAGACACCTTGTCTACCTGTTAGGAGGGTTAGGGTTATTCTACCCCTCTCTCTCAGGTGAGTCAGACACCTTGTCTACCTGTTAGGAGGGTTAGGGTTATTCTACCCCTCTCTCTCAGGTGAGTCAGACACCTCATCTACCTGTTAGGAGGGTTAGGGTTATTCTACCCCTCTCTCTCAGGTGAGTCAGACACCTTGTCTACCTGTTAGGAGGGTTAGGGTTATTCTACCCTCTCTCTCAGGTGAGTCAGACACCTTGTCTACCTGTTAGGAGGGTTAGGGTTATTCTACCCCTCCCTCTGTGTTTGGTAGCGGTTTTTATGATCTCCTTTATGAACCCTATCTTTCCTCTTCTTCTTTCAATTCCATGCAATCTCTCTCTCTCTCTCTCTCTCTCTCTCTCTCTCTCTCTCTCTCTCTCTCTCTCTCTCTCCTCTCTCTCTCTCTCTCTCTCTCTCTCTCTCTCTCTCTCTCTCTCTCTCTCTGTCTTTCTGTAGTGAGGGCAGGTAGTGGAGTGCTGTGGTGCCTGGGGACAGGCTGGTACCAGCTGGTGTCTCTCATGTCTCTGCTCAACGTCTTCTTCCTGACCAGGTAGAAGTGTTTCAGCTCAATAACATCAATGAGCACATTTAACATCTTTGGGTCAACATTTTCACATTGAAATGACAGTTACTGGGAATCTGTTTTCCTAACAAAGACTGAGTTGAGGCAGAGATGTGGTTTTGAGACCTAAGGTGGGCTCAATCAAATCAGGAGCGAAAGAAAGAAAAAGAACAAGAAGAGAAAGAGTTGGGAGTCAAAACAAAGAAAGCCTGTGGTCTGGTTTGATCCAACCCTAAGAAATGCAAGGGTGTTAGCTTGGCTCAAAATGAAGTCTCTGCTCAACGTCTTCTTCCTGACCAGGCAGAAACTCTGACCCAGTTTTTTATCCTGTGCCCTGCAAAAAAAATGACTAAATATCTTCAATCAAGCCAATAGATTGGCAGATCATTTTGCTTGAAATAAGAAATATAAGCAAATAAACAAGCAAAATGATCTGCCAATAGAAAAAGCAAAAAGTATCTTGAAATAATTTTCTGAAATATGTAACATAACCCAACATCCAAGATTCTTTGGAAGATAATTTAGCCTATGTTAAGAAATATTAGTTGATTCAGTTATTTTTCCATCATCTGGAGAACATGAGTTCGCTATCAGCCCCCCCCCCCCCCTCCCCAGGCTTTCTAAGCTGTTTGGATTGATTGATGGGTAAATTGGTCTTACGTGTGTGTGTGTGTGTGTGTGTGTGTGTGTGTGTGTGTGTGTGTGTGTGTGTGTGTGTGTGTTTCAGGTGCCTACCCAAACTATGGAGACTCCTCCTGCTCCTCCTGCCTTTCCTACTTCTCCTGGGTGAGTGACAGCTCTGCTCTCCCTGATCTTACTGAGCCAATAGCCCACTTACACACACAGATCCAGCCAGATGCAGATCTGTCAGCAGTAGGTCAGTTGAGCTTCTAACCAGCACACATCCTCAGAGGGTGCTCCATATTCAGCCCAGATTCAGGTCATCTTCTCAGGGGTGGCATGGACACACCGGGCCCTCTCTACGGAACTACTCATGGTGCTTCAAACGGCATACCAAGTTCTTATCCGGGGGTAACATAACTTTTTGGGTCTGGTTCTCAAGGGATCACCTGGAGATGCTTGGGACTCACCCTTTACGCACACGGTTATCCAACAAGCTAAAACTAGAGAAAGCATGTGAACTAGTTGTACTGTAAACTAGTAGTCACATAAGCTAGTAGTAACTTATCCAACTTTTGCTGGAGCTAAAGGTTTAACTTTGCTAGCTTGGGCAAAAAAACATTTGGCATTGAGCATGGCTGTCTTACCAGTGATGCACAGAGAAAATCATAATTGTTCGATTCAAATCATAATGTTTCAATCAAATCATATTGTTTCAGTAATCATGTCTCCAAACGTTTTGGTAGAGAGAAGCCGCTCTTTCCTAAACGCTGCCTAGACATTGACCAGAAATCTGACCTGAGCTTCCACCGTCAGGTTTGTGGTTCTGGGGTCCATCCATGGCCGCTCTCCTGGCCTACCTGCCCGCTGTGAACCTGACGGGCTGGCGTGCCGCGTCGCCCCTGGCCTACCTGCCCAGCCTGGCCCCTGTCCCAGCACCCCTCGCTGACGTGGCCCCGGGCCCCGCCCCAGCACCAGAGGCCCCCGTGGAGCTCACCACCGCGGCCCCTGCGTCTCAGGCTCTGGTAGGGCGTGGGGACAAACATTGACGTTTGACTTGTTAGCGTCTGCTTGGCTACGTGTGCGTTCTTTTAGTCAGTCATTTTGTGTGTGCTCGTAACGTAACCTGCGGCCCCCCCCCCCCCCCCCCCCCCTCTCCAGACGGCCCCGCCCCCCGTGGTGGTCTCCAGCGTGGACGTGGAGCGTCTGGAGCGCCTGGAGGCCCGCCTGGCCTCACTGTGGGAGCGTGTGCAGCAGGGTGACCAGCGGGAGGAGCAGCGCCAGGGGGAGACGCTGGGCCTCTACAGCAGCCTGAAGGAGCAGCTCCACAGCCAGACGGACAGGGACAGCCTGGGCCTCTGGGTCTCTGGGCTGCTGGAACAGAGGCTCGGTCTGCTGAGAGGGGAGCTGGAGCAGGAGAACGGCCAGAGGGAACAGGTAGGGGACTGGGGGTGGGGTGGGGGGGCTGAGCAGGAGAACAGCCAGAGGGAACAGGTAGGGGACGGGGGGAGGGGAGGGGGGGCTGAGCAGGAGAACAGCCAGAGGGAACAGGTAGGGGGTGGGGGTGGGAGGGGTGGAGCATCGGTGTCGTTGGTGTGGAGGGGTGGTCCTTCTTTCAGATGACCACCTTTTCTCGTTTGTTTTTACTTCCCGTATCTCTCTCTCTCTCTCTCTCTCTCTGTGTCTCTCTTTTCCTCCATCTCTCTCCTCTCTCCGTGTGGGCGCTGTGCAGGGTGTGGGGAAGCAGCAGCAGAGCAGCGAGGCTCACCCGGGGGTGCGGCTGGAGGAGGTGGAGGTGCTGCTGGGTTTTGCTGGCAGCAAGACGGAGGTACACCTACACAACCTACACAACACCTACAACACTACAACACCTACACAACACAACACTACACAAACACCCTACACAACACCTACACAACACAACACCTACACAAACAACCTACACAACACCTACACAACACAGCACCTACACAACAACCTACACAACACAGCACTACACAACACCTACACAACACCTACACAACACCTACACAACACCTACACAACACCTACACAACACCTACACAACACTACACAACACCTACACAACACCTACACAACACCTACACAACACAACACAACACCTACACAACACCTACACAACACAGCACTACACCTACACAGCACCTACACAACTACACAACACCTACACAACACAACACCTACACAACACAACACCTACACAACACAGCACCTACACAACACAGCACCTACACAACACAGCACCTACACAACACAGCACCTACACAACACCTACACAACACCTACACAACACCTACACAACACCTACACAACACCTACACAACACCTACACAACACCTACACAACACCTACACAACACCTACACAACACCTACACAACACCTACACAACACCTACACAACACCTACACAACACAACACCTACACAACACAGCACCTACACAACACAGCACCTACACAACACCTACACAACACCTACACAACACCTACACAACACCTACACACACAACACCTACACAACACCTACACAAGCACCTACACAACACCTACACAACACCTACACAACACCTACACAACACCTACACAACACAACACCTACACAACACCTACACAACACCTACACAACACCTACACAACACCTACACAACACAACACCTACACACACAACACACTACACAACACAGCACCTACACAACACCTACACAACACCTACACAACACCTACACAACACAACACAACACCTACACAACACCTACACAGCACCTACACAACACCTACACAACACCTACACAACACCTACACAACACCTACACAACACAGCACCTACACAACACCTACACAACACAACACCTACACAACACCTACACAACACAACACCTACACAACACCTACACAACACAGCACCTACACAAACACCTACACAACACAGCCCTACACAACACCTACACAACACCAGCACCTACACAACACCTACACAACACAACACAACACCTACACAACACCTACACAACACCTACACAACACCTACACAACACAACACAACACCTACACAACACCTACACAACACCTACACAACACCTACACAACACACACAACACCTACACAACACCTACACAACACATACACAACACCTACACAACACCTACACAGCTACACAACACCTACACACACCTACACAACACCTACACACACCACACCTACACAAACACCTACACAACACCTACACAACACCTACACAACACCTACACAACACCTACACAACACAGCACCTACACAACACCTACACAACACACCTACACAACACCTACACAAACACAACACCTACACAACACCTACACAACACCACCTACACAACACAGCACCTACACAACACCTACACAACACCACACTACACAACACCTACACAACACCTACACACAGCCCTACACAACACCCTACACAACACCTACACACACAGCACCTACACAACACCTACACAACACCACACCTACACAACACAGCACCTACACAACACCTACACAACACCTACACAACACCTACACAACACCTACACAACACCTACACAACACAACACCTACACAACACCTACACAACACAGCACCTACACAACACAGCACCTACACAACACAGCACCTACACAACACAGCACCTACACAACACAGCACCTACACAACACCTACACAACACAGCACCTACACAACACCTACACAGCACCTACACAACACAGCACCTACACAACACAGCACCTACACAACACAGCACCTACACAACACAGCACCTACACAACACCTACACAACACCTACACAACACAGCACCTACACAACACAGCACCTACACAACACAGCACCTACACAACACCTACACAACACCTACACAACACAGCACCTACACAACACAGCACCTACACAACACAGCACCTACACAACACAGCACCTACACAACACCTACACAACACCTACACAACACAGCACCTACACAACACAGCACCTACACAACACAGCACCTACACAACACAGCACCTACACAACACAGCACCTACACAACACAGCACCTACACAACACAGCACCTACACAACACAGCACCTACACAACACAGCACCTACACAACACAACACCTACACAACACAGCACCTACACAACACAACACCTACACAACACAGCACCTACACAACACCTACACAACACCTACACAACACCTACACAACACCTACACAACACCTACACAACACCTACACACACCTACACAACACAGCACCTACACAACACAGCACCTACACAACACCTACACAACACAGCACCTACACAACACAGCACCTACACAACACAGCACCTACACAACACCTACACAACACCTACACAACACAGCACCTACACAACACAGCACCTACACAACACAGCACCTACACAACACAGCACCTACACAACACCTACACACACCTACACAACACAGCACCTACACAACACAGCACCTACACAACACAGCACCTACACAACACAGCACCTACACAACACAGCACCTACACAACACAGCACCTACACAACACAGCACCTACACAACACAGCACCTACACAACACAGCACCTACACAACACAGCACCTACACAACACAGCACCTACACAACACAGCACCTACACAACACAACACCTACAGAGCACAGCATTACACAGCACAGCACCACACAGCACCTAGACAACACAACACCTACAGAGCACAGCATTACACAGCACCTAGACAACACAACACCTACAGAGCACAGCATTACACAGCACCTACACAACACAACACAACACATACACAGCGCAGCACCTACACAGCACCGCACCGCATAGATGGAAACCTAATCCCTGGAGTCCATGACCCTAATACTAAAAGATGACGCTCTTACCACATTTCTGAAAACCATACACTAAATCAATGAATTAATGAATTAAGTGAATTAAGCTAATGCGCTTGCCCCTGCTACACATTTCTAAATACACAGGATACTATAAAATGTCAATCCCCCCCCCCCCTCCACCCCCAAATGCGTGCATCCCACAACATGACCTAGGATACTTCAGCACACGTTGTTTGACTGTGTTTGTTGAACGGGTGTCTGTCCGTCTGGTCCTACCCTGTCAATGGTTTGTATCTGCTCCTGCTTGTAGGAGGTGCAGCAGAAACAGCAGGAGCATCAGAAACAGGAGGAGGAGAGGGGGAAGGCTGCCACTCTTCTTCCTCCACCCCCACCTGTCAGGTAGGCTATGCTTTCAGTCCGTTGTCATGGAAAAGCTTTTTTATTTATTTATTTTTTCTCATTTTACTCTGAAATTCAGTGTTTTCCCGCCCTCTTCCTGAACGTCCCGCCTCGGTCTCTTTCTCCCTCTCTCCTGCAGTGTGGGCGTGGAGCAGGAGGCCCATGATGCCCTGCTGGCGGAGGTGCAGCGCCTGGAGGTGGAGCTGGGCCGCATCCGACAGGACCTGCAGGGGGTCATGGGCTGCCAGGGCAAGTGTGAGCAGCTGGGCACACTGCACCAGACGGTGAGCAGGGCACAAACACTCCCCTTTTCAAACTTTACGGATGTCTATGTGTTAACAACCTGCCGTGATTATATATCCTATAAATGTCGTTCTCTTTGTCTGTTCCTGTCCCAGGTGTCGGCCCAGGTTTCGTCCCAGGTGCGTGAGGAGCTGAAGGCCCTGTTCTACGGCGGCGACCAGGCCGTGGAGCCCCAGGGCGAGCTCCCCGAGGCCCTGCTCCTGTGGCTGTCCAAGCGCTACGTGGCGGGGGAAGACCTGCGGGCCGCGCTGGCCACCCTGGAGCTCAGCATACTGAGGAACGTGTCTCTGCAGCTGGAGCAGAGCCGGGCCCAGACCCTGGTGGAGGCCCAGGTCCAGGCCCGGTCGGTCAGCCAGACGGTGATGCAGAGCGTCCAGCACAGCGGCGCCGCAGAGGGACTCTCCAAGGAGGTCGGCTCACCCCTTCACTCTTTACCTAGGATCACCCTGGTCAAACCGTCCTACGAGTTATCCAGCGACTCATGTTTTTGAACGAAGAATATATCTGAGGGTGTAAGACTACACATCCGGGGCCAAACCAAACACTGTCCTTACCTCCTTCTCTATTCCTCTCCAGCAAGTGCAGCTGATTGTGCAGAACGCCCTGAAACTCTACTCCCAGGATCGGACGGGCCTGGTAGACTACGCCCTGGAGTCCGGAGGTAAGAACATCTACCCAGGAGCATTGCCCTACCATGGGAGCTAGGTAGGTCTTCTGCCGGAGATTCGGTAGCGGACTCCAACCTCAGTGCTCCAGCTTGGTCCTGGGCCACTGGTTCACGGTGCTGTAAGCACGGGGGTGGCACCCTGGCCCAGGGGGCTTTAGGAGTCAGAGGTCAAGCCTGTTTACAAAGCCACACATTTTGCCACACGCTGCTATTTTAAGTCTGTTACACTTCTATATGGTTTAGAAATGTTAGCCTCACAGACACTTGCATCAAAGTAAAACTTATGGTCCTGCTACTGATGTACAGCAAGGTTTAAATAAGGTGTGTGTGTGTGTGTGTGTGTGTGTGTGTGTGTGTGTGTGTGTCCAGGTGGCAGCATCCTGAGCACACGCTGCTCTGAGACCTATGAGACCAAAACGGCCCTGATGAGTCTGTTTGGGCTGCCCCTCTGGTACTTCTCCCAGTCGCCTCGCGTTGTCATCCAGGTCAGGCTCCCGACTTTACTGAGACAGTAGCTGGCGGAGGCACTATTAAAATGATTTCTTATTATTATCTTCTTCTTGTGGTTTTTAGTTTCATTTAGGTGGACCATAAATAGTTGACCACAGTTCTGTATTTATGTGTCTGTGTTTCTGTAGTTGAATTGTGTATTGTGACTTTCTACTATGCTGACGTTAAATATCCCCTCCTCCCACCAGCCTGACGTGTATCCCGGGAACTGTTGGGCGTTCAAGGGCTCCCAGGGCTACCTGGTGATCCGGCTGTCCATGAAGATCCTGCCCACTGCCTTCTGCCTGGAGCACATCCCCAAGGCCCTGTCCCCCACCGGCAACATCAGCAGCGCCCCGCGCAACTTCACCGTCTACGTAAGGGAGCCAGCGTTCGGACGCTCGTATCCTGGAGCTGGTGTCCGTCGTACTGAACGCTGTGGCGTGTGTTTGTACAGGGCCTGGACGACGAGCACCAGGAGGGGGGCACACTGCTGGGCCACTACGTGTACCAGGACGACGGAGAGTCCCTGCAGACCTTCCCTGTCACGGTAACGCCCCCACCACACAACAACACTGTTTGCTCACACGTCACTGGAATGATATGTCGAATATTCCATGATATCCATGATCTGTCCCCAGGAGAAGAGCGACAGGGCGTTTCAGATCATGGAGGTGCGGGTGCTGTCTAACTGGGGTCACCCCGAGTACACCTGCCTCTACCGGCTCCGAGTCCACGGGGAACCCCACGTCGAGTGACGGAGGGCAGGCCGACCTCCCCGACCCCACGCCCCTCATACATATCACCCTGTCTGTGGGTCAACATAGCTATAAACAACGCCCGGGGGGAAGGAGGAGACCGGTCAAAGCAAGGGACAGTGTTTTGTACGAAAGACTGCAGAAGTTAAGACGCGGGGGTTTTGATAGAATGTAAAGAGGGAATCGTGAAATCCTTTTTGTTTTGTACGAAGAAGAATCAGGGACTGCGTATCGGAAGTTTTGGGACGCCAGGCCAATGCGGAAGAGTAGTGGCGGACGACGGAATTGCCAGACCCACTCCTTCAACCGTCTCTCTGGGAATATCCCAGGGGCGTGCAGCAGACAAATCCTTCCCCCACTCTCTATGGTGGAACCTAGATGTGGTTGACCCATTTCTAATCGTTTCCCTCTATCTCCTCTGTCTGTTGTTTTGTTTGTTTGGCATTCTAATCGTGTGTGTAGTCTTCAATGGTGGAACCTCCTCATGCCGGTTGTGGAGGACATGTTTCAGATCAAAGTCACAGATCATTGTTAGAGCCCAGTACCCTTCTCTGAAAGTCCACCCGAAGCTATTTAGGTCTCACTGCCACTGTTGCCGGGTCAGTACGCAGCACCAGACCACACACTCACAGTGAACTGGACAGGACTGAACCGCTACATTCTAATTTGGGATATGTTGCATACAGTAAGCAGAATCCGTTTTGTATACGAGTAGACTCAAAGAGCAACGCTGGCAGGAGATTAAAGTATGTCACTGCCAACATGGCCCATTGACGTCACAATCTGGGTCTAAGTGTTGGATAATGCATGAGATTTCATGCAAGTTCAACCGTGAAAGCTAAAGAATTGATACCGTGCTATGAGGTCATTTTAAGGTGTCATTTTCAGATTGTTTATAAGGTTGAGGCTGTTTGTCAATAAAATGGCTCCCTCTAGTACTATCAATAACGTCCTCCTTATTAGGGCTTCTTCTACCCCCGCAGGAATGTAATTCGTATATTTAATTGTTGATAGTATGTCCTTTTTAATATCTGCTTTTATCAGTGTTGCTTTACAAAAAGGGTGTACCCTCTCATTATTATTATTATTGTTACTATTACCACGGTTATAATTTGTATAACTATTATTTGTTAATATGTTATATTATTCATTTATAAGTGTCAATTGTTTTACTTATTTCTTTGTTGAGAATGTCAAAAGGATGCACTGCTATGACCTGTTAAAGAAATGCTTGTTGCACAAGTCCTCACAATTTGTGGTATCAAAAGAAATGAAATCAAAAAGTGGGTTTGAAGTGATTATCAATAGCGAAAGTTATTGCTGTACAAAAAGATAATGATGGTTCATGATACTATTTATTCATACGAAAATCGCTTACTGCATAGGACTTTGTGCAATGTATTTTTGTTAAATGCTTTTCAGTGCGTTTCGGAACCATCTTGGGACTGTAAAGATGTTTTTTTTTCGTTTGTTTTTAGATAAATGGTTTTTATTTTTATCGCTGCTGTCTTGAGATAGCTTAACTGCTTTGGAAAATATTCCAATAAAGAATTTAATTTTAAGAGCTTTTGATGCATGTGATATTTTAATAAATAAAGAATTTGCTTTTTTATTTAAATGTGTAATTATTTTTAATTACTTTATTGCAACGAACTTTTTTAGAAGTTTTAGCGGGATTTGTCCTGCAATGTTAGTAAAAGTCTGCTTTGACTAAGGAACTCGGCAGTTGCTACCACCTTGTGGTCTTCATAGAAATTGTTGTATTGCTGCACTGCCGTCTAGTACTACTAATAGTTGTGACAAATGTGCCGTTTTTTTTAAAACGTTAATTCTTCCGGTCAGTGCAGTATACTACCTCAAGTGAAATTATTTAAGAACGTTTTCAAAATTATATAATTTTTTACTTTCTTAAAAAATACGTACCGGAAGTTGTACGTGTGTATCATTTCCTCTTAGCAACCGATGCTTTCCCAGCAACAGTGTCAAGTTTGCTAGCTAACTAGCAAGCAACATTTGATCAAATGGCTAAAGTAATTGGTGCAAAGAAGTCTTTATGGCAACAAGTGTGTGAGGGTAAGCTACAACCTGTTAACCTAATTTCTGCACTGTTTAAAAAGAGAGATTTATGTTTTAAATTGATTCAATCTTTATACTACACCTAGAGTATGATGCGGAGAAACCTAGTCCACCCAGTACCGTATGGACAGACAGCGGTTCAGTAAGCACCCATGTCACGCAGTACAGCGCCAGCACGTACTCCCCGGTCTTCTACGGACTTATGACAGCTAAGGTGATACTGTTGACCTTACTTTTAAGTAATTGATTTTGAAACGTACCTAATCAAGCAAATTCATATTCTTGGTAAAAAAAATATAGGTTGCTGTAGATGATGAGCCTTTCAAAAACTTCGACCCCCTGATGGGCCACCCTGCACTTGCTGGTCACTCCATCTTGGACAAGCCTTCAGGTCACAAACGTCCAGCGTCTTCTCATCTTGTTACCTCTGCTACACTCCATCGATGTTAGTGAAGCCTCTATCCTTGCATGAGCTTACATAAACTTCCTCGTCAACATTGCATTGCACTCATTCTACTAGGCTATTCTGTTTAACTTTAGACAGAATTGTGGTGTGTGTGTGTGTGTGTGTGTGTGTGTGTGTGTGTGTGTGTTTGTGTGTCTGTCTGTTTGTATCAGCCCCTGTGACTAAGTTCATGGAGGAGAGTGTGTTTCCAGTGCTTCTTCCTGGTCTGGAGGCCATGCTGAGAGAGGCAGAGAGGCAGCAGTGTCTACAGGTAGGTGTGACCATGTTCCTCTACTAGCCCCACCTTACCACAACCTTCCGGATGCTTCCAGGAAGTCCTACAAGCAGCCATGCTTACTTTACAGCGGTAATCCTCCTGCAGTATGTTGGTTGTCTGCAGCCCACACAACAGACTACCAGACGCTGTATTTGTTGGATGTCTACTGGTGCCTTCATTGTGGGAACCTTGTTGTGTTTCAGAGGAGGCGAACAGCGTTTAATGCATGCGACTTTCTCACCGAGTGGCTGTACAAGTGAGTGCCCCGCCCCTATCAAACACTCTAACGCTCTCTTTTTTTGCAACACAATCGACTTTTAACACGCACGCACACACACACACACACAAACCTCAAGGCCTCTTGCTCATGTGATGTCTTGCTTATGTGATGCTTTTAGTGTCGTGAACTCGTGTGAGATGAGTGCCACTCTGTGCCCCTACAGCCGTAACCCCCGGCGACAGGGCCAGACCCCCGTGGGCTTCCATGGCATCCCCTTCGTCAAGGACTGGCTCAGTGTACAGTGAGTGTGTGTGGCGCTCGTAAAGAGGCCCCCCTAGCCCCCCCCCCCCCCCCCCCCCCCCCCCCCCCCCCCCCCCCGAACACTGTAGCCCTGGCAGAACCAGAAGGTCAGGGGTCGAAGGTCGCAGAGATGAGGAGATATGGGAGTGTGCAGGACGCTCAGCCATATAACACGCATCCACATATTCCCAACTATATGCCTGCATATTTAATAAACCACACAGCGACGGTCTGTTTTTGAGCCCCCCCCGTGGTGTGGTTTGAACCCGAGGTGACTCGCTGTCTGTCTCTGCCCCCCCCCCCCCCCCCCCCCCCAGCCCCAGGCCTCCTCTCCCCCTCTCTCTGGTGCTGTCCGTGGAGCAGGCGGCCCTACTCGTCCAGGCCTACTGGAGGGGCTACAAGGTAAGAGGTGCCCCGTGGCTCAACGGCTCTACAGCATGTGTGGTGGAGACAGCATGGTGTTTTTTAGGGACGGCCCCTAGCCCCTGGGGTCCAGCATGGGAGTGTGTTCCGACATGGCTGCACGCGTCCTCTGACGGAGCCCCGTCTCTCCGTTAGACGGGTTTGGGGCACTATCCAGGGCCGTGGAAGAGCGAGGCGCGTCCCTTCCGCTCCGCCAGGTTCTGGTGGGATCACGCCGTCGTCGGCGTGGCTTCATTCCCTCCAGAGGGGGTGCTCTGGAAAGCTCTGTGCCCGGCTATAAATAGACACACAGGCTCCGCCAGAGGAACGCTGTGCCACTGCCCCGCCTCCCTCCACCACGCACGTCGTATTTCCCAGCAGCTCTGGATCGCACCGATCGCAGTGTTTTTGTTGTGCGCTTGGCGCCCGGCAATTTTTTTTTTTTTTTGTAATAATTTGATCGAGCATGCATTGCGTGGGGAAACCTTGCCGCTGACCCCCCGTCGTGTGACTTATGGAGAGCCGAGAAGGCCAGATGTGATGTCGTGTCGAATCACGCTCCACTGAGCGGAGAACTCGCCAGGATTTGAAGAGAATGCATTGAGGGCTGGCAGTGTGGCCTTTCTACCAGAAGGGGGCAGCAGTGAGACCGGCCTCTCTGTATTCCAGGGTAGTTTCCATACCCAACAGCAGGTGGCAGTATGGCGCCGCCTATCCGTGTTTACCCGGGTCTTAGCGAGGTCCAATAGGGCGAGTGATAGCACTGCAGCCTCCCTCCTCCAGAGGCTTGGGGAGTGAGAGAGAGAGAGAGAGAGAGAGAGAGAGAGATAGAGGGAGAGGGAGAGAGAGAGAGAGAGAGAGAGAGAGAGAGAGGGAGAAAGAGAGAGGGAGAGGGAGAGAGAGAGAGAGAGAGAGGGAGAGGGAGAGAGAGAGAGAGAGAGAGAGGGAGAGGGAGAAAGAGAAAGAGAAAGAGAGAGAGATAGGGAGAGAGAGGGAGAGAAGGGCTGGGAAAGCACAGCCACTGTTCTGGGCTTTTTTCAGATGGATGGTGGCGGGGATGAGGGAAAGCGCAGGGGTGGGTGCTTGGCTGAAGGCTGTGACTGAGGCAGGAGGAATGCTAAGTGGATGTGTATGGCTAGAGAAGATGGGGGGGGGGGGGGGGGCTTTGGAGGAGGCTGCCGGCATGCGGGGCAATCGGAGACGGAGGATGGAGCAAAATACAGGCCTGTGTTGAGATAAGGGGAGGATTGGTGACTTCCAGAGGCTGCCAGGGAGGGGTGATGGCCAGAGAGGGAAGGCCACACAGACTGCCTTCCCCCTGGGCCAAGGACGGCATCATGAGCACACCCAACCCACTATGGCGCTCTGACGCCCTGCAATGCTTCAGCACACCTCAGAGGACATGTTTGGGAATGTTACTGTGTGTGTGTGTGTGTGTGTGTGTGTGTGTGTGTGTTTGTGCCCCTCATGTATGTGGAGTAGATTGCAGAAAACGTGTTCGATACCATTTTCCTCTCCTCCCTTTCTCGCCTCTCGACGTCTCAACCCATAATTCCTTTCTCTCCTCTTCTCTCTCATCCATTATCCCCATCTCTCTCTCTCTCCCTCTCTCTCTCTCTGTATCTCTATCCCCCTCTCTCTCCCTCTCTGTATATCTCCCTCTCTCTGTATCTCTATTCCCCTCTCTCTTCCTCTCTCCCTCTCTCCCTCCCTCTCTCTCTCTCTCTATCTCTTTTGCTTTCCCCCTTAGCCGTTATGTAACCTGCCTGACGCAGAGCTGACTGCAGAAGAGAAGCTTGTGTGTGTGTGTGTTCGTTTTAGAGAATATTTATGTACAAGGGGTTGTACACCCCCCCCCTCCTCCTCATTTCCCTCTGTTCATCGGGAATGCTTTTTGGACATGCGAGCAGTAGCCCCAAACACACACTGACTTGCGGCCCACACACACACACACACACACACACACACACACACACACACACACACACACACACACACACACACACACACACACACACACACACACACACACACACCCGTGCGTCCAGACCGTGTTTCCCTGTTTCATCCACAGCACCGAGAAGAGCTGCCATGTCTAAACATATTACGTAATGTTCTTAACCCTACGTCCAAACCCAACATCCCTGGGTTATTATCCCCCCTCATCCACGCGCCACTGCTCTATCCAGCCGGCTGGATACTGTCTCCTCTGTGTATGGAAGCACACACTCCCTCTAACCTCACCAGGAACCTCAGCCAGCTCAGATAACGTAGCCTGCACCGTTCTTTAAGGACGCACACGCATACCTACAAACTCCACAAGAACACACGCACGCACACACACCGCAAGAACACACACACACACACACACACCACTCCAAGAACACACCGATCTTACTTTTGCCCAGGCCGTTCAGTAGCCATTAGGACCAAGAAGAGCCAGGTGCTTCAAGTGTCCTAAAGGGAGACTCTGAGTGCGCGGTCGATGGGGTTTTAGTGGGGGTTGTTGTGAGGACAAGCTGAGGCCTCTTTTAATAATACTAGATAGATGGCTATGCCGTTCTGGAGTTCTGCTCCATTTCCCTCCCCAGATTTACGGCCATTTATTCAGTCTCTCAGGCCAGGGAGTATGGTGGCTAGACTAGCACTGCTATTTAATGAGGGCTGAGAGCCGTAGTTTAACAGTGCTGTGGATGAATGGGTGGAGGGATGAGAGGAGGGATGGAGGGGTGGATAGATGGAGGGGTGGAGGGGTGGAGGGGTGGATAGATGGAGGGGTGGAGGGGTGGAGGGGTGGATAGATGGAGGGATGGAGGGGTGGATAGATGGAGGGATGGAGGGGTGGATAGATGGAGGGGTGGAGGGGTGGAGGGGTGGATAGATGGAGGGGTGGAGGGGTGGATAGATGGAGGGATGGAGGGGTGGATAGATGGAGGGATGGAGGGGTGGATAGATGGAGGGGTGGAGGGGTGGATAGATGGAGGGGTGGAGGGGTGGATAGATGGAGGGGTTAGGGTTAGGGTTAGGGTTAGGGTAGATGGAGGGGTTAGGGTTAGGGTTAGGGTTAGGGTAGATGGAGGGGTTAGGGTTAGGGTTAGGGTAGATGGAGGGGTTAGGGTTAGGGTTAGGGTAGATGGAGGGGTTAGGGTTAGGGTTAGGGTTAGGGTAGATGGAGGGGTTAGGGTTAGGGTTAGGGTTAGGGTTAGGGTTAGGGTAGATGGAGGGGTTAGGGTTAGGGTTAGGGTTAGGGTTAGGGTAGATGGAGGGGTTAGGGTTAGGGTTAGGGTTAGGGTTAGGGTTAGGGTAGATGGAGGGGTTAGGGTTAGGGTTAGGGTTAGGGTAGATGGAGGGGTTAGGGTTAGGGTTAGGGTTAGGGTTAGGGTTAGGCTGTGGTGCTCCTCCCCCCTCCAGAGAAGAGGCGTTGTGCTGCGGCAGAGAGTGAGACACCTGGGACGGAGCTCTGCTCTGTGTGTGTGTGTGTGTGTGTGTGTGTGTGTGTGTGTGTGTGTGTGTGTGTGTGTGTGTGTGTGTGTGTGTGTGTGTGTGTGTGTGTGTGTGTGTGTGTGTGTGTGTGTGTGTGTGCGTGTGCGTTATTCCCTGTGTGCCAGATCCTTTGGGCTGTGCTTGCCTTTGTATGAGTGAAGATACATAGCAGGGATTAAGCTCTCTCTCTCTCTCTCTCTCTCTCTCTCTCTCTCTCTCTCTCTCTCTCTCTCTCTCTCTCTCTCTCTAGATGTGGTGTGTTACTTTGGTGTGTCTGAGCATCGTGCAGTGTCTCGCTCGCTCGGATAATCACGTTTGAAATGCCCACCCTTCACGCAACCACACACACACACACACGTTGCTCATGGAAGTGGCTCACGTGGCCCACCAAAACACACACTCAGCCTCACGTGGGCGCGTTCCGGTGCCACAGAACCCCGACATCGCTCCTAACTGAGCCACGGAGGAGAAGCCACTGATGCTCACTTATCAACATTTGTTTCCCCCCCTCACGTGTGCACACACTCTGCCGCCTCCCTGCTCCTCCCCAGTCATAACAGCACATCCAGCTGCTGCCCTGCAGACAGACGGGCTTCAGAGCCCCCACACGCACACTCCACGCGTCCCACTCCCTCTCCCCCGATGGCCGCGCGGGGACACGGATCTACACACACACCTACACGCACATCTACACACACATCTACACGCACATCTACACACACATCTACACGCACATCTACACGCACATCTACACACACATCTACACGCACATCTACACGCACATCTACACGCACATCTACACGCACATCTACACGCACATCTACACGCACATCTACACGCACATCTACAGACACATCTACCCCCTTACCCCTCCCCTCGGCCCTCTTTGACCCTCGGCCCCCATTTCCATCCCTATGGTATCTTCTGTCTGCAGAAGGGCCGTCCGTGCAGTCTGACTGAATCCACCGTGGTGAACCCCCCCCCCCCCTCAACCCAGCCCGCGCTAGGCCTTATGTAACAGGCCCACTTTCACACACGCACGCGCACCCACCCATCCATACGACGAGCAGCAGCCAACCGCTAGCTACGGTTATGGAGGCTTTTATGTAGGAGAGCATTGGGCTCAGGAGAAGGGGGGATGTGCCGGAGAGAGAGGAAGAGAAGGAGGAGGAAGGGTAGCGGGAGAGAAGAGAAGGAGGGTGGAAAAGAAAGACGGTAACGGGGGCTGAAAGGAGGGAGGGGGGACAAGAAGAAAAGAGACCGGGAGAGAAGAAGAGGAGAGTAGGAGGAGGAGGAGGAGGAGGAGGAGGAGGAGGGGTAGGAGGAAGAGGAGGAGGGAAGCCGGGTGAAGAGGGAGTGTGAAAGAAAAGGAGAGGAGAACGAAAGAGGGTCTGGTTAGACTGTGGGAGAGGAGGAGGAGAAGGAGGAGGGGGGGGCTGTTCAGGGACATGTTCTATTCAACCTCGGCTGCCTATTTAGCGACAAACACTCTCACACACAGACGCACACACACACACACACACACACACAGACAGAGAGAGAGAGAGAGTCTTTGAGAGCGGGGATTTCCTTTTGGAAAGGGCACTCTGGCTCTCCACTGATGGACACAGATTAAGGAAGGAGAGAGAGAGAGAGAGAGAGAGAGAGAGAGAGAGAGAGAGAGAGAGAGAGAGAGAGAGAGAGAGAGAGGGAGAGGGGGAGAGGGGGAGAGGGGGAGGGAGAGAGGGAGAGACATAAGGAGAGAGAGAGAGAGAGAGTGACCAGTAATGACTTTGTTTGAATCTGCCTGGGGAATCGATATGGCTTCCTTCATTTGATCTGTGGCTATACGGTGTGCGAAGGCGTGCACACAGCCAGACACAGGCAAACACACACACAGCATAGCCAACATCGCGGCATACGTCCACACACACACCTTGTAGAGCTGGCTGTGCACTGTGTGTGTGTCTGTTACAGTAGCACTTTCAATGGCTCCCAGTCACTCAGAACATGAACCATAAAACCCTTATTCTACCGATAAAGCTTTACGTAACCCTTCCTACCGTTCTAACCTCTAACCCTAACCCTATAAAGCTCTACATAACCTGGGCCTCTTCCTACCATTCTAACCTCTAACCCAAACCCTAACCCTATAAAGCTCTACATAACCTGGGCCTCTTCCTACCTTTCTAACCTCCAACTCAATCATCCTAATATTTTTCTCATTTCATATTTTCTCTGGCCTGCCCTTAATGACTAAATGTTCAAGCTGATCCGCGGGCTTTTGGTCTGTTGTTCTTGTTGTTTGTTGGTCATGGTCCGTTGTAAGTTTGCTGAGGTGAACTGTCTTTGGGTTTTAGAAAAGCGCTGTATAAAAATATGTATTATTATTATTAGCACCCAGTCACATCAGCACCAGTTAGCCCCCTTCTAAAATGGATGAAACATCACAACCATCTGTTTACTGTACCGTTGGGTCAATATTGATTGACAGGGAGTGGATTGCAAAATAATTACAGAACAATTGATTGTTTTTTTCCGGAATGTAGGTGTGAGCACGTGTTCGTCTGCTTATGTGCATTCATTTGTTGTATTTGTGTGTGTGTGTGTGTGTGTGTGTGTGTGTGTGTGTGTGTGTGTCTCTGTGTCTGTGTCTGTGTCTGTGTCTGCGTGTGTGTTTGTCTGTGTCTGTGTCTGTGTCTGTGTCTGTGTGTGTGTGTGTGTGTGTGTGTGTGTGTGTGTGTGTGTGTGTGTGTGTCTCTGTGTCTGTGTCTGTGTCTGCGTGTGTGTTTGTCTGTGTCTGTGTGTCTGTGTGTGTGTGTGTGTGTGTGTGTCTGTGTGTCTGTGTGTCTGTGTGTGTGTGTGTGTGTGTGTGTGTGTGTGTGTGTGTGTGTGTGTGTGTGTGTGTGTGTGTGTGTGGGTAGGTCCGAGCGCGTCCTGACGTGCAGGAGCTACGCCAGTGGCAGAGAGATTTGCGGGAGGAGAATCGTGACATTGGCAAAACCATCCAACAGTTCTGGGCTGAGCAGGAGAGTCGAGGTGAGAACACACACACACACACACACACACACATGGGCTGGCGCTAGCTGGGGACACAATAGCATCAATCCTGCCCCCTCTCCTGTTTCCGAAAACAGCACCTGATTACAGACAGGCGAGCACCGCCACACACACGCACATGCACACACACACACACACCTCCTAACACAAGAACAATCACATGCACACACACACACACACCTCCTAACACAAGAACAATCACATGCACACACACACACACACCTCCTAACACAAGAACAATCACATGCGTGCAACTGCAAACAATGTTAGATGTTCCACGAAACACTCCCGCGTAGACACGTATTACCAACACACCATAACCCACAAACACACACTCTCACACACACACGTTCCGACAGCAGAGGACAGCGCTGTGTTCCATTCCACACAGCGGCAGAGCTTTGAAGTGGAAGGCAGGGGATGAGGACCCCGAGAGCAGTGACAGCGAGAGAGAATGAGGGCAGGAGGGAGGGAGGGAGGGAGGGAGGGAGGGAGAGAAGATGGGAAGCCAGAGACAGAGAGAAAGGAAATGTCTGCAGGGCTGAGGGTGCGTTTGTGCAACAGAAAAAAAGAAGGGAGAGAGAGAGAGAAAGAGAAGGAAGGAGGGGGAGGTGGACAGACATCTTGAAGAAAAGACTATGGAAGACTGGGGAGGAGGAGGTAAAGCTGGAGGACAGAGTTATAAAATGGCTGCGGGGTTGTGTGTGTGTGTGTGCGTGCGTGTGTGTGTGTGTGTGTGTGTGTGTGTGTGTGTGTGTGTGTGTGTGTGTGTGTGTGTGTGTGTGTGTGTGTGTGTGTGTGTGTGTCTTTGTGCACGTTAGGATGGAGAAGAGCAGCTGGGAATGCAAGCCCATGTCCAGTTAGCCCAGAGTGACTTACTGGTATTCCTGTCCTGGGAGCATGGCAAAGCCGCGTCCTTGAAAACACACACACACGCATGGACGCACACGCACACACACATGCATGCGCATACACACACACAATACACACTCTAGACAAGTACCTATTTACCCACTCGCAAACAGACATTGTAGGCAAACATATAAATACTCTGGAGGTAGGAAGTAGGAAAAAACACAATAATCACATCTTTATATACCTCTACGCACACACACACAGACTCACACACGCACACACACGCACACACACAGACTCACACACGCACACACACACACACACACACACCGTCTCTAGAGCCACACAGACTCACATTTGTTTGGGGCCGCTAGTGGACACTCGCCCCCATGCAGGTTGTTTCCACATTGACACACACATTCCACAATAACAAAGGCAGGCTTCGGAGCGCTGCTAGGCCAGGGAACATTCTCACACCGGGCCAACACCGTACAGCCATGCTGCTGCTGCTACTGCTGACCTGACATTCTAGCACGGAGGCCTGGGGACCTGTGTGTGTGTGTGTGTGTGTGTGTGTGTGTGTGTGTGTGTGTGTGTGTGTGTGTGTGTGTGTGTTGTGGTCACCGGAGTGAGCGCCCACATTGTGCCCTTCATACCCTCTGTCTTTACATTGGGTCCTCAGCCATGGAGGGGGAAACGCTGTCTGTTTATGTATTTATGTATTTAAAAAAGAGTCAGAGAGTGCTAGTGGTTTTCAGAACAGAGTAAAAAAACGTCTGACAATGGAATGGGAGGAGGTTTTGAGGGCAGGCAGGAGTGTGTGTCGGTGTGTGTTGGCGCGGGCGTGCGCAGGGGAGAGGGAGACCTTGCTGGGGTGTGTCTGCTGAAGTTGCAGTTTGTTTGCTGGGGGGTTTTGCCTGTAGTTGTTGTTTTGGGCCTAATGAAGTGAGAGGGGCCCACAGTGCTCGGACCAGAGCTAGATGACCCCCACCGCCGAGGAAAAAGAGAGCAGGAAAAAGAGAGAGAGAAAAAGAAGAGCGCTGGTAGAAAGGAGAGAGAGAGAGAGAGAGAGAGAGAGGGAGGGAGCTTTCCTACTGAATGTATGTTCTTTAAACCTGATACAGCGACAGCTGCAGCACTGTCATTTGACCTTCCTGGGCCACCATACGAACCCCTGCGTGCCGTTCCTCATGTTCTACGGGGCTGAAACGGAATCCGGAGGGACAATCAGCGTCACCGGGGGGAACGGGAGCTCCTGAGCTGGAGACCGGGTTCCGATGCCGACGGGCTTACAGCGACGGAGCTGTGAGCCATGCCTGGCCGCAAGGTCAAAAGGTCACGGGGCTGCGTGCCTTGCCCGGGCCGCCGTCCTTGGCTGTGGGGGCTGGCTGGCTGGGTTACCGCCGGGGGTCGACCCCCAGGGTGGGGAGGGAGGGGCCGAGCTTAGATACACGACAAACACACACCCAGAACCATTCACATTTCCATCACCTGAGATTATGTTTGGGGAATGTTCAGTGAAATGAATGGCACCTTGAGTTTGGGCATCTCAAATGTGTTTTGAAGGGTCACGTTCGACCATTATCATATATCCAAGTATATGAGGCTCAGTGATAACCAGACTGATGGTGTAGGAGTCTCCGTGGTAACCAGACTCATACTGACGGTGTAGGAGTCTCCATGATAACCAGACTGCCATAGTAACCAGTTGTTGTTTTGAGTGTGAATGTAGTGCCAAATATAGCCGTCTATTTAATGTTGGCTTCTGGTGGGTGACTTCAGTGCATTGTCTCTCCCTGGCAGCCCACCATAGACTGTAGACAATAGCAGAGCAGCTGCTCTCTGGGTCAGCTCACTCTGTCCACCTTTTCAGTCGTCGGACACGTTCCAATAATTTGGGAAACTGTTCCTTCTTTCCTTGCAGCTTCTCTATCCCCGGCAGTTAAAAAAAAAAAAAGTGTGTGTGTGTGTGGGGGGGGGGGGGGGGGGGGGGGGTGGGCGGGTGGGGTGTAGAGTGTAGAGTAAGTGACAAGGACAGGATGTTCCTCAGACCATCTGAACGCCGCTGTGGCCTTTGTGTGTGTCGCCCGCAGTGCGCCTGGCCGTGGCCGACCCACCCGACAGCCCCCGCCCGGACGGCTCCTGGGTGTCGGTCCAGGTGCTGTCGCCCACGCCTCAGAGCACGGCCGTGCCCACGCCCACCGCCCAGACCACCCCCGAGGCCAGCGGCTACCTCTCCCCCGGCCTGCAGAGCTCCGAGGACCTCCTGCCCCTCTGCAGGGGGGCCCCGGCGCCGTAGGGAGCTCCGTCCGGGCCCTCGGAAACCGCCGGAACTCCACGGGCGTGGCGCCGGCCGTCCTCCTAGCCAGACTATTAAACCAGAGCCAGACGACCTGCTGGCTGAAACCATCCGTCAGCCGCTTCATGAAATCGATTGGCCACCAACACATCATGCTAATCATCGTCCAATCGGCTGAGGCCTACTTAATGACCTCGCCAGATGGATCACCTCAGCCCGTGGGTCAATAATCTATTTGGCAATTACCGCAGCCCTGTACACACACTGCATGCACGACATTTCCATAGCCCCCGAGCACAGTGGACCATCGGCATGGCAGTTAGCACACTAGGACTGCCATAATGATGTAGACTCTCCTCTTGATCACAGAGAAACAAATCACATGTACTTCCTTCTTCCATAGACGGTTTATCAAACACAGTTTTGAGTTCAGGCAGAGGAAAAGGATGAGTGTTAATCTAAACCCCAAGCTGTGTCCTGACGGCCAGGAAGCAGCACACCCCTGACCATGGGAAGAGAGAGAACAGTGGGGGGGGGGGGGGGGGGTTGGTGTGTGTGTATCTGGGAGTGTTGGGAAACGGACTGACCCCGCAATAAAAGAGTGTTTCCGTGACTTGCTGTGCGGCCCTGTAGCCTCCCTCGTGCCAGCTGTAAGGGCGGGCAGGTTCAATCCGTGCGTTAGACTGAGAGGGTGGAGGGTCGTTCTGGCTGACCTCCATTGTTCCTCAAGGCCTCCCTGCACCCGGGGAGCATCCCGCCGAGTCCTGGCCCTGACCGAGCCGTTAGCCCGCCCGAGAGCCTCTGCGATCGGTGCTGTCGCTGCCCGGGGGAGGGGAGGGGCGGGGAGGGCCGTGGAGCTTCCTCTGCAGGTAATTGGACGCCAAGGGGACAGCTGGCAGCCACTGGATTAGGGCGCTAGGCGATAGTGCGGCTCATTTCATTGCGGGTGACATCGGATAGGCCGGTGTAGCTCCACGGAGTCTGGCAGCGGTGGAGCCGGGTGTAACTGGATCACAGGGGGGCCAGCAGGGCAGGGCAGGGGGCTGGGCAGGGGGCAGGGCAGGGGGCAGGGCAGGGGGCTGGGCAGGGGGCAGGGCAGGGGGCAGGGCAGGGGGCAGGGCAAGGCAGGGGGCAGGGCAGGGCAGGGCAGGGGGCAGGGCAGCGGGCGCCAGGCCGGTAGGCCACAGAGAGATGAGTGGCCCAGGCGAGGTGCAGCTCAGAGACAGCCGAGAGACTTGGAACGGATGTCCAGTTCATTATGAGATATGGGGAGGTCAAGTGCAGAGGTTAATGGATTATGTCTCATACATACGGATGGTATAAATTACCTGTAACACGTAGAGCATCAATGGTAGAAGTTTTTTTTTATAAGTATATACACTTATCTAGATAATAGATAACAGATAGATGTAATATTACTAAATAATCAACGTATGTTGTATGGTAACAATAAAAAAAAATGTTTGAATCTGAAACAAATATTAGCAAACAACAGACATAAATGATGTGTGACAGTACACATTAAAGACCTAAATGACTATGTTTGGGAGACCTCCTATGGGCTAGAAATGAAGACACGGCGTTTAACTACAAACATGACACTTTTATTGAACGTTTTTGCCTGAATTTTGTTCACAGAAACAAGAGAGTCAACTGTTTTTCTAATCAGGGGAAACAAGTTCTATACATAGGCATGCTGCGTCACTGCACAGTCACAGCTGTGAAAACCAATACCACCCCTGTCAGCTGCACCGAATGGAACAGTCTGAAGGCAAGACAACTCA
>CM030183.1:17921978-17934478 GCA_017639675.1 Aplochiton taeniatus
GTGTACCTGTGCGTGTGCAGCAGTACTCACCGCTCCCCCGTTCAGGATCATGGTCATCTCGGTGGGCTGGTAGACGTTGCTGCGGAAGGGGGCGCTGGGGCGGGCGCCCGTGTTGCCATTGTGATGCCCGCCGCCGCCGCCACCCCCGCTCCTCAGGCCTGGCAGTGGGCACAGAGAAGGGCAAGGGTGGTTAGTCGTCTCAGTGTAACACCTCTCTCTCTCCCTCTGTCTCTCTCTGTCTCTGTCACTCTATCACTCTGTCTCCATCGCTCTGTCTCTCTCTCTCTCGCTCTCTTTATCTCTCACTGTCTCTCTCTCGCTCTGTATCTGTCTGTCTGTCTGTCTGTCTGTCTGTCTGTCTGTCTGTCTGTCTGTCTGTCTGTCTGTCTGTCTGTCTGTCTATCTATCTATCTATCTATCTATCTATCTATCTATCTATCTATCTATCTATCTATCTATCTATCTATCTCTTTCTCTCTCTCTCTCTCTAACTATCCATCTATCTATCTATCTATCTATCTATCTATCTATCTATCTATCTATCTATCTATCTATCTATCTATCTATCTATCTATCTATCTATCTATCTATCTATCTATCTATCTATCTATCTATCTCTCTCTCTATCTATCTCAATGTCTTTCTGTCATTCTGTCCTCTTTTCTTTTCTCTCTAGATCTCAGTCCTTCACCCTCCTCCAAACTTCAGACGTTATCCTCCACCAAACACCAGGGCGTTCTCCTCCTACTTCCCCAGCCCAAAACATGCTAACATTGCACTGCTGTCGCATTACTCACGATGGCCCACTTTCCCTCCCGCCCCGAACCCCCACACAGACCCCGGACGTTTAAATAAACCATGCCTGTTCTCTGCAAGTCCGGTGGAGTTGCCTTGGTACCTGGGGTGTTCTCGTCGCTGTATCCGTAGCCCTGGTTCTCCACAAACTGCCGGTGTGACAGCGGGATGTCTTCGTCGAAGCTGGTCTCCCGCATGCGCGTGGAATTCTGCGAGGTGTCAAAGTAGTCGGGGGCGGTGGGCTGTGGCGGCGGCCTCAGGCAGCAGTGGGCCTCGGGCACGGCGTGGCACAGCAGCAGCAGCCAGCCCTGTGCCACCAGGGCGATGGCCAGCGCCGGCTCGTCCCAGGCGGGCGAGCGGCCCAGCCAGGCGTTGCCGTAGAGATAGAAGCCCACCCAGGCCACCCAGAGCAGCAGCGACAGCAGGCAGGTGGCCAGCAGCCACACGGCGTTGCAGCGCCACTGCCGCGTCTTCCCACACAGCGCCAGCGCGGCGGCCGCCAGGGCGGCCAGCAGCAGCGCCAGCACGTAGCTGCAGGCCAGCGAGAAGTCCAGCGGCAGGTACTGGCAGGCCGCCCGGCCCTCGCGCAGCACCGTCAGGAGCAGCCACTCGGCGGCGATGATGCCCTGCACGGCGCTCAGCCCCAGGGCCAGGCCGGTCAGAGCCCAGCCCCCGGGGCTACGCCGCTCCCCGCCCAGCCTCCGCAGCCGCACGCCCTGCACCAGCAGGCAGGAGAAGCACAGGGCGAAGAAGAGGCCCCACAGGGCCCGGCGGAGCAGGCACAGCCGCTCGTCCTGCTCGATCAGGTAGGCGAAGCTCAGGCCGAACAGGCCCAGGATGCCCAGGAGCAGCAGGAGGACGGGTCCCACGCCGCTGCGCCTCTCTGCCTCGCTGATGTGGCGCAGGCGGCAGAGCAGCACCAGGCCCAGGAGGAGGGAGGCCAGGGCCCCCCCGGCCGCCACCGACTCCACGGCCACGCCCCAGACGGAGTCCAGGTCGCAGAGGAGGGTGTAGGGCCGCGCCAGGCCCCAGCCGCAGCCCCGCGGCACCCCCACCCCCTCCTCGGCCTCCTGGCTGGCGGCGCGCGGGGACGCAGAGAGGAGGAGGAGCAGGAGGAGTGGAGAGAACGCCATGTCTGGAGGAGAGGAAGAGAGAGAGAGAGAGAGAGAGAGAGAGAGAGAGAGAGAGAGAGAGAGAGAGAGAGAGAGAGAGAGAGAGAGAGAGAGAGAGAGAGACAGAGAGAGAGAGAGAGAGAGACAGAGAGAGAGAGAGAAATGTAATTGCTGGTACAAATGTTCGATGTTAAACAGAGTGAGATAACCGGAACAATCACACGATATTGTCCATTCGGCCTTTGAGCCACAATACAGTCAGCATGGCCTGGCAGGGAGAAACTAAAGACTACCGTTTAACAGAGACACTGTGACTCTCTCTCACACACACATTCCTCACACACACGCTTCTCCCTCACTTCTTGCTCCTAGATAACTGAATAGGAGAGGCTTTCTTTTCTCTGGTGTGACCCTCTTTTGTTGGAGTCCGTCTCCCCACGTCAACACACCCCCTACGTAACCGAGGGACCGACTTAAACCCCCCACCCACCGCGAGCAGGGAGGAACACCTCCAGAGGACTACGGCCCAACACTCCCAGGCCAGCCTTTTAAAGTGAAGCGCTTTAGAACAACATTGGCAGTTGTAAAAAGGAAATCAATGACGCATCCTTCTACCTGTCTCTCCGCTCTCTCCTCCTGTTCCCAGACGAGCAAACACACACACACACACACACACACAAAACAGGCATCCTGTGGGGCGAGGTACACTCTTTCCAAGACGATCATCCTTGTCTTTTGGCCCTGTGCTAGTTGAGAACACACACACACACACACGTACACACACACACACACACACCCACACACACACACACAGATGCCTGTCACATACTGTATGTAAGCGTGTCACTGCCTAGTAACAGTCAACAACAGTCAAACAGAAAATTGTCACTGACGTTTCAAAAATACTTTCCAGGTTGCCTCACACACACACACACACACACACACACACACACACACACACACACACACACACGTACACACATCATGATGAAAGGGCTTTACATACCCCAACACACACACACACACACACAGCGAGCTCAGAACTCCAAAAAGGATCTTGTGGGCCGGGTGGATTTTAAGGGCTGCAAAGACCTCCCCTAACACCAGTGTTAAGTCCATGGACAAGAATAACTTGTGCTGAGGTGCGTAAATGTAGTGTAACCTAATATGAACAAACACCATAACAGACACGGCCCGTGCTCCACATCCTCCAGGTCAGTCCGACTAGCCCAGCCAGAGCTCCAGGGGAGAGGCTCTCTAACTGGGACAGAGACCCAGACAGACCCTCTCAGCGCACAGGAGATATGGGGCACACGGAGCTCCAGAGCTGGGGGAAGTGGGCTGGCGTGCTCCCTTGGCGGCCGTGGGCCTTGGGTCCTATTTGAGGATTATGTGCTGAGTGGATGGAGGGACGGGACGTGGGGGGGCTCGGTGCTCCTGGGTCTGCACTGATTTAATGGGCAGAGTTCAGAGGTCATTGAAGTGATCAAAAATCCTGTTTGATTGACAGGCTGTGAGGGACCAACAGCTGGAGGGTTTAGCTCCCAGGCCGCAGTGGTCTTTGAAGGACACTCTGCTGGGAGCTACCCTAATCTGAACCCCCCCCCCCCCCCCCCAAGAGGTCAAAGGGATCAGGGGTCAAAGGTCACTCCTGGCCACTCAGCTCTTTGGTTGGCCGTTGTCCATCTGCTGGTTGTAACACTCAACTCATTACTTAGATAAAGAGAGGGAGGGTGTGTGTGTGTGTGTGTGTGCGTGCGTGCGTGCGTGCGTGCGTGCGTGCGTGCGTGTGTATGTGTGTGTGTCTGTGTGTCTCGGGGGAGGTGTGTGTGTGTGTATGTCGGAGGCCAGTGTGGGGGGGGGGGGGGGGGGGGGGGGGGGGGGTTTGGATGGGTAGATCCAGACTGCAGAGCAGATCCAACCATTAGGACCTCAAGCCTTTGATCTGGTTGCCTTATGCTCCTCTTAGGATTTTAAAGAAAGACTTGTTTACAGCATGGGAGTTGATCATATGCAAATATGCTTAGAGCCCCAGGGGGCCTAACTGTGAAAAGTAGGTTGTGTTTGTGTGTGTGTGTGTATGTGTGTGTGTGTGTGTGTGTGTATGTGTGTGTGTGTGTGTGTGTGTGTGTTTGTTTACATCTGTTTCATGTATCCTTCAAAGTACTAGCAAAACCCTTGAATCCCTTCCATTACACAAATCCTAGCCCCATCCCTCTTTTTCCCTCATCTCTCTCTCTTCCTTCCCTAATCCCTCTTTCTTCCTTCCCTCATCCCTCTCTCTTCCTTCCCTCATCCCTCTCTCTTCCTTCCCTCCGTGTCTCTCTCTTCCTCTTCCTCTTTCCCACCCTGGTGCAGCAGCATCACACAGACTCTGGTTATTATGGGTATCTATTAGCATCCATCAGAGCTTCCGGAACGATGACTCACCTAAGCACAGTGTTATCATCGTGAACGCACGGACGTGCAGAAGCACAAAACCACACACTACCACGCTGCCACCATAACAACACACTACCACACCATAACAACACACTACCACACCATAAGAACACACTACCACACCATAACAACACACTACCACATCATAACAACACACTACCACACCATAACAACACACTACCACACCATAACAACACACTACCACACCATAACAACACACTACCACACCATAACAACACACTACCACACCATAACAACACACTACCACACCATAACAACACACTACCACACCATAACAACACACTACCACACCATAACCACACACTACCACACCATAACAACACACTACCACACCATAACAACACACTACCACACCATAACAACACACTACCACACCATAACAACACACTACCACACCATAACAACACACTACCACACCATAACAACACACTACCACACCATAACAACACACTGCCACACCATAACAACACACTACCACACCATAACAACACACTACCACATCATAACAACACACTACCACACCATAACAACACACTACTACACAGACAGGGTGACAGGCGTACTGTCTAGAGGTCCGCCTGCCAATCATTGCTCACGGTGTGGGATTCTAGCTGAGCCCTTGATAACCATGGTTACGCCCCAGCAAAACAGGCGGGGGAGAAGAAAACAAGGGGTTTCAGGAGTGTTGGGGAGAGGAGGGGGGGTCACACCCTTGTTCTATCTCCCTCTTTCCCTCCTCCTAGTCTCCCTCCCTCTTTCTCTCCTCCTCTTCTCCCTCCTTCTTTCCCTCCTCCTAGTGTCCCTCCCTCTTTCTCTCCTCCTAGTCTCCCTCCCTCTTTCCCTCCTCCTAGTCTCCCTCCCTCTTTCTCTCCTCCTAGTCTCCCTCTTTTTCTCCTCCTCTTCTCCCTCCCTCTTTCTCTCCTCCTCTTCTCCCTCCCTCTTTCTCTCCTCCTAGTCTCCCTCCCTCTTTCTCTCCTCCTAGTCTCCCTCCCTCTTTCTCTCCTCCTAGTCTCCCTCCCTCTTTCCCTCCTCCTAGTCTCCCTCCCTCTTTCTCTCCTCCTCTTCTCCCTCCCTCTTTCTCTCCTCCTCTTCTCCCTCCCTCTTTCTCTCCTCCTAGTCTCCCTCCCTCTTTCTCTCCTCCTCTTCTCCCTCCCTCTTTCTCTCCTCCTAGTCTCCCTCCCTCTTTCCCTCCTCCTAGTGTCCCTCCCTCTTTCCTTAAAGGCGATGCTGGTTGTTGACAACGTCTACTAGCACTCACAGACAGGTGCATGGAAACATACGGATCAATGGAGTACTGTGGATGCTGCCTTAGTATAGAAATCATGCACACACACACACACACACACACACACGCACACACGCACACACACACACACACACACACACACACACACAGATAGACTAGTTTCCTGGTGCCTCTGTCATGCACTCACTTACGTAAACACACTCCCTCCAGCACAGATGGCTGCTCTGGCTGTGTTCAAGTGTGTGAGTGGAGGAGTGACAGGCCTGGCCATCTTCTGAGGGCTGGCGGAGGAACACACACACACACACACACTGTGCTACTACTGACCAAACAAGCTCACACACACACACACACACACACACACTGTGCTACTACTGACCAAACAAGCTCACACACACACACATCCATACAGAGAGCGCAACATTTACACAAGGACACCCGCATGCAGCCCACAGACCCAGTCATACAAATAACACGGTCTCGGTACAACATGCATGTAGTCTTTATCATGCACGTGTACACACACACAACACACATACACATGAACACGCATCCCCCCCCCCCCCCCCCACACACACACACACACACAAACACACACAAACCATCTCTTTAATATGAGTCATAAGAAAGAAAAGAGCCCCTGGTCTTCCGTTCACTAAAGCACAGAAGGTGCTACCGTCTTTTCCTCTCTCTCTCTCCCTCTCTTTCTCTTCACTCCCCTCCCCCCATCCTCTCTTTGCAGCCCTGTCTGTCTTTGTTTTTCAATCCTCACTTCATTTGAAGAAAAGGCTCCTTCCTCTCTCCCTCCTCTCTCCTCCCTCTCTCCTCTCTCTCTCCTCCCTCCTCCCTCTCTCCTCCCTCTCTCCTCTCTCTCCTCCCTCTCTCATTCCTCCTCCCTCTCTCCACCCGCCCTCCTCGCTCTCCCGTGCCCTCCTTCCCCTTGCTCTTATCTCTCTGCCACATTAGAAAATGTCCCGTGAAAGATTTCCTTCCGAGTCCTCTCCTCTCTCTTTCAGACGCTGCCTTTGAACCCACCACTACCCAATCATCCCCCGCTACTTATCCTTCTCCCCTCCTCTCCCTCGCTCCCCTTCCTCCCCCCCCCCCACCGCCCCATTCTGATTGTCTTTCGTCTGTGTGTGTGTGTGTGTGTGTGTGTGTGTGTCTTATATAACGAGAGAGGAAGGCTCCAGCGGGCAGCGTTTCTGCAGCATGGCTGCTGTCTCTGAGGCGTCCTTCTCAGTGCCAGAGACACCATGGGGGGTGGGGGGGGGGGGGGCTTAGACATCCATCTGAGTTTAAGTGCGCTGCGCGCACACACACACACACACAGACACACACACACACACACACAGACACACACACTGCTCGGCCACATATGACTCCCTGTATCAAACTAGGTTATGTGTGCGCTGCAGTACCAAGCGCACCACTTGGCAGCGTGTGGGCAAAGCATGTTCCTGTTACAATGTCCTCTCCAGCCTCCTCCGTTACAGAGGGCCCTCCCTCCATTGGAAAGCCGGCCGGGCCCCGGAACTCCACCGACGGCCGGGAGAGTGAGACGCAGCGCCCCCGCACGCACAATCACAGCCCTCTGTAATTAGCAGACAGAGTGCACTACCAGATGCCGGGTAATTACCATGGCGATAATTGGCTGGATGATTACATTTGGACTGGCCTTCCTCTTCCGCCTGTATGTGTGTGTGTGTGTGTGTGTGTGTGTGTGTGTATCTCACTGCTCTTCCTATCCTCTCCCCCATCTTCTCCATTCATACCCCTTTGACGTTGGTGAATTGTGGAGTGTGTGTGTGTGTGTGTGTGTGTGTGGGGGTGGTTGGGTGCGGGTGTGTGCCAGTGTGTGTGCAGGGGGCGAGTGTCGGTTTCCTGTGACACAATGATCCAGATGTGAAGACAAGCAGGCGCAGGGGTCGTCCGGGTCACTTCCAGATCCTCGGAGAGACAGACAGGCTTTCCAAACAGCTGCCGGTTCGGAGGGGGGGCGAGGGGGCTGGGGGGGGGCGCTGCTTCTCTGACTCGGTGGATCACTCCTTCCTCCTGGGTCATTCACAGTGTGAGCAAGGCTTGTCTTTCCACTGTAGGCTGAGGAATAACTCGAAGGCGCTTCTGCATTTGGCCCGTTGAAACGATACAAAACGGCGTTCCTTGTCAACTGGATGATTGGTCCTTAAAGCTAGCTAAAACGTTTTGTTGTATTGCTTTTACTGAGAACAAATACTCTTTAAGGAAGCAGGGGAAATATTGTTCAATATTGGCGCTAGACAGCATGACTAAAGGTGCTTGTGTTTGAGAAGACAGTCGACATCTAGAAACTCTCCAGGAGTAATGCCAGTACTGAGCTGTGTTTACGTATGCCGCCATTTGGTCTCTTTATAGCCCTAGCAGCATGTAAAGAAATGCAACGGGGACATGTTGATGAGCTGCCTGGGAAATCCAGAGGGGAACACTAACAGCACGTGTTGTTGAGAAGAACCAAAATGGTGTCTGATGGAAGTGGCCGGGGGAGCCAGAGACACGTCTGTCTGAAGGGACAGAGGAGGACCTTCTCAAAAGAACGTTCCCCTCCTCTGAGCTTCTCTGTCCGTCTGGGAAGGGACTGATAGGGAAACGGCAGAGGTCAGGGGTCAGGGACAGAGAAGGACCCTTTCCACCCCTTTCCGGGCTTCAAAGCTCTTCTGCGTCCGCAGGACACCAAAGCGTTGTCCCAAGAAGATGTTCTTCCCATTCCTCTCCCATCGCATTCGCAGCCCTCCGGTCGGACAGGGCTGAGTCCCTCCCGACTGTGCATGGCAGGAAGATTGACAGGGAAGGAGGGCTGGAGCCGGATGCCAGCCAGGGAGAGGGGAAGGAGAGGGAGGGATGGGGGTAGTTTGCCTTCCCGTGGGGGGTCTGATGTGCGGGGAGACGGGCAGACTACAGACTGAGTCTGTGCCGCTATTCCCCCGGCATTCTCCAGGCATCCCTGGCCCCCCTAATTAGACCTCATTAACATGTGACTGGGGCGCACAGCGTGACTGTATGCTAATTGACTTGTCAAATTATTGTTAAGTCACCCCACCCCCCCCCTGCCCCCCCTCCAGGGGAGGGTGTTGGTGATCCCAGGCAGCAGAGGAGACGTGGAGCAGGGGGGGCGGGGGATGGCGGCGGTGACCGGTGCCGGACGGAGAGGCTCGGTGCACGGAGCAGGACGCTCGGCCTACGCTGGAGAGATCAGGGGTGTGTGTGTGTGTGTGTGTGAGTGTGTGTGTGTGTGTTTGTGTCTGCAGAGTGTGTGTGTGTGTCTACAGAGTGTGTGTGGCTGCTGAGCTGCTAGCCAGCGCCCGGGAGGGGTGGGGGGTACGTGTGTGTATCTGCCTTTGTTTCTGTGTGTGTGTGTGTGTGTATGTGTGGATGTGTGTGTGTGTGTGTGTGTGTGTGTGTGTGTGTGTGTGTGTGTGTGTGTGCGATTTACATAATAGAGTTCCGAAGTTCACATGCATGGAAGGGATTACCACATAGACTACACACGCACACACGCACACACACACATGTGGACGCACACACTAATATGTTTGTATGCTTTGCTGTGTCCAGTGCACACGAGTAGGAATGAGGGCACTCACACCCCCCATCATCCAAACAAGGTACATATGGCAGCAGGGCATGGGGGGGGGGGGGGGGGGGGCAAAGCATCCCATATCCCCTGAGGACAGGACGATTAGCCCAGTGGAACATGCAGACAGGACGTCCAAACAAACAGCTTCACTCTGCTCAATATTGATTTATGATGGAATAAAATATACTACCCTAGACCCAGGGGCTTTTCTGGCCCGAGACAATTAAATCAACACAGCGCACGGTCGCACCACTTAACTGTGTCGGTCAGAACGATTACAGTGCCGCCATTCGCTCTCCATTCCGACATGAAGATTTTCTCCGTTTAAACAGTTTATCAGCCAAATGTGCTCGTAATTGCTGCACGCTCCGAGGTTCACTCACCAGTCTAGAGGATCAGCCAGGCTAACGTGCCTAAGATGGCCTGGACGCAGGCCAACTCACTAGACGTGGTGGGTGTCCTGGGAGATGGCCTTGGTCTAACTGACCCCAGTCTCCATTTTAGGGAGAGACCATTATGAAAGAATATAATTATTTTCGGCATGAAAAAACAATGCCGAGCACACGGAAGGGTCCATTGGGTGTTCCAGAAATGAGTGCTTGTTTGAGGGACCGCGGGAAGGCACACTATTAGCGATCTGGGTTTTCTCACATCCTAAATTAAGAATATCATGTCATCGTATGAGCCTAAAATAAAAAATGGGAGGTGTTCTAATGATTGACAATTCCAATGGTTACTGACAACTGGTTCACATAACAAATAGGACAACAATTTAACAATGGCGTTTTTTATAGCACCGGAAATATTGTGACATTATGGTTCAGAATAGATGCCGAGCAATAGATCGTCTGTACAGTGTGTGGCTGGGGTTGGATAGAGGCGATCTGTTTGGTCATATATATGATGGGGCTCATTCTGATGATCTTTGAGGTCAACGTCAATTACATAGTGCCTGCGCGTAAACGTGCGTTTCCCCCTCAACGAGGATTGAATAGGACGTGCCCTTTCGGCTCCAACAAATACCAGACCCCTCGGGTGAGCCTATATAAACCCTGCATCTGGTGCAACGCCATCACCGCTTTCACGAGACTGTCAACGGTGCACCTTCCACCTCTATGATGAAGCCCGAAATAGCCTCGTTCAGTTTACAGTGAGGATAACAGGTAATGAAATCAATGCCCTGGTGTGCTATTTAGAAATGACCATTCAGTATATCACGCACGCATGCAACACACCACCCCACACACAAAATAAAAAACACGCGCGCACGCACGCACACACACACACACACACACACACACACACACACACAAACACACAAACACACGCGCACGCGCGTGCACTCGCAGACTCTGTATCTAATCAATCGATACCAGGGAAAAGTAACCTACCGTAAGAGATGTAAACAAATCCACTGGAAAAGGATGTTTGCAGAACGCAGGTGTCACGTCTCGTATCTTGAAGTATTTGATAATGTCACATTTCGTACTGAACCCCACTAGATGGGATTACATTACTCTCCATTCACGTTCCCACGGTGCTGGATATGCTCGCTGATCGAACAGTTCCACCCGCTGTGGGGTGCAAACAGACTCTCCTATTCAAACACTCCCGTTGTCCTTTTTAATAGGCACTTATGTTGTCCACCTATGTGTCGCCTATTCGATGTTTGGATTGCAGAATTAGATTATGAAGGCAATGACCGTTTGGACTAAATCTTTTGTTCAATGGAGCGGTTCTCCCAAAAGAGACCCATTTTGTCATGAATAAATGAGGAATAATCGAAAGAGAAATCAAACATACGGATACAGCGTCGAAATCCGTGCAGTTCACAAATTTCCAAACCCAGCGGAACCGCTGGTATCGTGTTGTTGTGCCGTTGAGTGCTTAGGGTCGACGCTCAACGTAGCCCGGTTTACTGCATCACCAGCGTATGACAAGTCGGTAGCCGCTCAGCATTACATGCGTAATGATAATCCTCTCCGCACCGACAGAGGAGCTTGATTGACACTACATGACAGCTCTACGGAGCAACCACAGTCCGCCGACTCCACTCAGCGCCCCCCTTTTTGCCTCAGTCGTCCTCGGTGCGCTTTCCTCCAAGAAATTGGTGCCCAAGGGGTTGTGCTGTCAATTCCTATCTGGACAAATAGTCACCCAAATCCGTCGGTTGTCTGCTGACTTTCTTATCCTGACCGTTGCTCTGTGTCTCACCCGACGCAATACGCTCGAGCATTAATGTAATTCCCCCAATTTGTTGTCTCGCTTCGTCACATACAGTTTTAGGCACTAATATGTTTTTGCTTGCCTCCTTGATTCAGCTACGGGACACACGGTTGGGTTGTCATGCCAGTTAGCTCTGCTGTCCTTACACGCGCGCACTCAGCTGTTTGAGTCTATTCACTGAGGCGTGCTTTGAGTGCAGGAGCCCCCGCCCCCAGCACACCAAACCTTGCGGAGCTAACGCGAGCAATGGCGCGCTTGAACGATGATTTGGATGTTTTTCCTCACCGTGAAATGAAAGTGTGCTATTATACCCCTGGTTTGGGTATCTTTGGCCATTTTCACACAGACTGTATGCCAAATATGTACGGTTGGAGAGAATATACCGTGCAATTCACACTGATTTCACCCCCACAGCAACGTGTAATCCCGGGTAGCCTAAACTAATTATACCCGTGTCAATAGTGATTTTGTCACAGTGAGACAAACCTTTTGTCCAGTCAACCTTTGTTTGGGAAATCCCAATGATTTGGTATTGTAACTCATCAGCTATTTGGATTATTATTCTACATTTTGGGTATTGATTTGGCACCAGTCCAAAGTCCAAGGAGGGAGGTGATGGACATAAGGACACAAGTGTCTTGTTCACACACTCACAAACATACACACACCTCTCCCGAGGCACGCACGCACGCACACACACACACACACACACACACACACCAGCCTCCTCATCATGTACATGCTTAAGTAATAAATAATAAACATACATTCTAAATACTTGCATAGGTTCACCTTTATAAAGCCTTGCCCCCTCACGTATGTAGACACACAAACACACACCCTCACACAAACACACACACACTCACACAAATACACGTTCTCTGTTGAGATGATTGTCATGACCTCAGTTATAAGGAAGCCATGCCTACTCACCAGTCCATGCACACACACACACACACACACCCAAGGACACACACACTAACCGAGACACAGTGATTGGCCATTGTGAGCGTTGAATAGACGATCATATGGAGCAGCAGCTGAA
>CM030183.1:17939478-17951978 GCA_017639675.1 Aplochiton taeniatus
CTCTCCTAGCATCTCTCCTCCGTGTCTGCTCTGATCCACTCTGCCTCTCTGGAGCCTCCTAGTCTCCCAGCTTTTAGTCTACCTGTTCAAGATGGAGACCAGAGACCAGACAGAAAGAGGAAGTTGGTTGGTGTGTGTGTGCGTGTGTGTGTATGTGTTTGTGAGTGTGCGTGTGTGTGTGTGTATGTGCGTGTGTTGGTTTGTGTGTGTGTTTGTATGTGTTGGTTGGTTGGTGCGTGCGTGCGTGTGTGTGCGTGTGTGTATGTGTTTGTGTGTGTGTGTGTATGTGCGTGTGTTGGTTTGTGTGTGTTTGTGGGTGTGTTTGTTTGTGTGTGTTGATTGGTTGGTGCATGTGTGTTTGTGTGTGTGTTTGCATGCGTGTGTGTGTGTGGAGGTAAATGGAGGTAGCAGGCCCAGAGCCAGGGAACAGAGCCAGGCCCAGGAAGGAAGCAGCTCCCCTCAGATGAATCTCTGTTGGACAACCCACTAAAGGAGCACGGCCATTTTTAAGAGCCAGGAGCCATCTCCTAGGAGAGCACCATGGCAACATGCATTGAGGGCCTCGGCCTTTCGGGGGCTGGCCTTTTCAAGCGCCCGATCTAAAGTGTCAGCCCGGGTTTTTGTTGTTAAATCCCCCCCCCCCCCCGCTCTCTGTTTCTCTCTTATTGGTGATGTGGGGGTTGACCCAGACCCAGCCCAGGTCGTCATGGAGGTTGTGGGAATACCGAGATAGGCTGCACGGGATTGTGGGAAAATGTTGCCAGACATCACTGGAGAATGTGGCAGAGGTCCGCCTCATGTCCCGAACAAAGGCCAGAGCAGAGGCGACACGCAGACACAAAAAGCACGGCCGGCAAAAAGCACGGCCGACGAAGAGCGCCGCGGTTCGAACTCCCGTGCGGACAAAGCACGGAGGCCGGGGAAGGGGTTAACTTTCGCAGCCGAAGCGGTGAGCCGTTCACATCGCCATGACACACACCCCCACAGCATGTCCCAAGTTAAAGTTTATTACAATCTTCAAACAGTTATGGACAGGAACATTCTACAATGCAGTCAGACGGTACGGAGGCCTAAGAAAAAACAACGTCTGTCTGAAAAGGAACAACAGCAGAAACAAAATACATGCTGCATTATTTACCACTCCCCTGGATGCACTTGATATTTATATGGGGGGAGGGCATGAAGATGAAATACTGTGGTCTGGTAAAAGACTGCCACCTTGTGGTGGCACCGAAAAGTCTCTAAAAATGGAGGAGGAACTTATTTAGGATATTTTTCCAGAATGAAGCAGGAAGCAGATTATACTGAAAAGCAAACACAACACCATCTCTTCTCTGGCCTAAAAGTACAAACAGGGAATTCAATGCGTCTTCCGTTCTTTTTTCCCACTATTCCCATGGTTTATCAGTGCAGCTTGTTCAGAAGTCCATCCCTCCCCTTCCCCCCTCTTCTTCTATGCTACCCATTTCCCCTTCCCTTCTTCTCCCGCCCTCCGTTAACCTCAAGCCCCCCCCCCCCCCCCCTCTCTCCCTGCCCTGCCCCCTTCAGAGGGAGTCCATCAGGGGTTTCAGCCAGGACAGGAAGCGGGACACCTTCTGGAAGAGGTAGCCCTGGCTGCAGTCGCCCCCTGCTGGCTGGCTGACCACGCCGGTCAGGAAGAACACCTCGCGGTAGAGGGTGAGCAGGGGACTGCCGGAACTCATGGTGCAGTCGGCCTTGCCCCTGGGGGAGGTGCAGCCCATCTTGTTGGTCACCAGCAGCCCGTGCCTCTCCACACACTTGGGCAGGCGCTCGTAGGCCAGCTGGGTGAGGGCGAGCGGGCCCTGGAGCTCCGGCGCGTCCTTGGGGTGCTTCCAGCCGGTGACCACGGCCGAGTGCTCGCCCGTCATCAGGACGCTCTGGGCGAAGTCGCGCTCGGGCAGGCAGGCGGCCGACACGGTGGACTTGAAGACCAAGTAGCCGCGGAGCTCCAGCAGCGCCAGGTCGTTGTCGGGGCGACCGTCCACGTAGCGTGGGTGGACGTGGAGCGCTTTGACCGACAGCGTCTGCTCGCCGTCCTCTAAGGTGGTCACCCGTTTCCCTGGAGACGGAGGGAGGAGATGAGGTGTCGACTTGACACAGACGCACACAAACGCACGCAAATCAGGGCTGCCACCATTCAGTCAGTTTGAAGTCAAAATGCTGCCTCTCATGGTAACAACGGGAACTGCGGGTTCCTGATGTAATGTTCTCTACTGCTCTGATGAACAACTTTTCATTTCTGTTAAATTGAGCATCACTTAAGGGCTACGAAACTCTTAAGAATGAGCTGATTTAGCCTCAAATTCATTATATATGCAGTACTGTGGAAAGGTTTTAGGCAGATGTAAAAAAAAAAGGCTGGCAAAAATTGGAAAGCAAAGAGTGGTCACAGCAAATATTAATTTGATTTAGATTGTTCATTTGTTCTTTGCATTTAGTTAATTGATGAAAACAAACTATTAACACTTCGATTTTTGAAACCCTTCTTACTTTGCACACCTGCCGAAAACTTTTGCACAGTACTGTATATATGTATATGTACTGTATAGGCTACAAACGTAATAAAAAGATTCCTTGTTTTGAGCTATATTCGACGTCACAACGCTCGTGCTCAAGGGCATGGAAGACGAACGAGAAAGCAAGGGCAGCTGGGTAAGTGAGTTTGTGATTGCCATCTTTATTTTAGGCCTTGATTGCTTCTTGAATTTCGACGGACTACAGTTTGTCGTTATCTCCGTGGCCGCGAGTACGCGCATCACATGCACGCCATCTCATTTGCATAACTGCTTCTGAATATTGTCGCTAGCCGACGAGGTCTGAGAAAGCCATTTTCGGCTTCGCCGGCTTTTCATTGAATCCGTGCGGCTTACGGCTTCCAGTTCTTTTCTAGTTGGAGGAAGGCATGTCGAGTCGGTGCCTGTCGTGAAATGTGCTATCTAATAACCGTGACTGGACTTGGCTCGACACCAACACACTAATGTTGCCGAGGGCCACCTACCCACAGCCACTTGGAAGGAGCTGTACTTGCTGGCACACTGGGCGCTGGTGAGAACCAAGTTCTCTTTCAGGATGACCCCGCTACAGAAACCTGCTGACTCTGCACTCTTGAGGATGGCCTGCCCACAGGCACAAACACACACACACACACACACACACACACACACACACACACACACACACACACACACACAGGTAGAATAAAGAAACAATTAGTTAATAGGAGTACCAGCCACATCAGCCTATGTTCCTAACGTTTCTCGCTCCTTCATTTTGTATCAGTGAGTGTGTGTGTGTTACCTATATCAGCGTGCGTGTGTTACCTGTATCAGTGTGTGTGTCTTGTGTGTGTTACTTGTGCATATGTGTGTGTTACCTGTATCAGCGTGTGTGTGTGTCTTGTGTGTGTTACCTGTGTGTGTGTGTGTGTGTGTGTGTTATCGGTATCGGCATGTGCGTGTCTTGTGTGTGTTACCTGTGTGTGTGTGTGTGTGTGTGTGTGTGTGTGTGTGTGTGTGTATATATGTTACCTCTATCTGTGTGTGTGTGTGTCTTGTGTGTGTTACCTGTGTGTGTGTGTGTGTGTGTGTGTGTGTCTTTCTCTACCTGCCAGGGACACTCTCCAGAGTTGCAGCTCAGTCCCTCAAAGTCGTTACGGATGATAGCAGACTGCCTGTTCTCCCACGCACTCAGACTGCCAACCTTACCACAGGGGTAGCGCACTGAGAGAAAGAGAGGGGGAGGGGGGAAAGACAGGGAGGAGAGAGAGAAAGAGAGAGGGAGGGAGGGAAGAAAGGGAGGAGAGAGAGAAAGAGAGAGGGAGGGAGGGAAGAAAGGGAGGAGAGAGAGAAAGAAAAACAGAAAAACAAAACAACGCCATGAAAGATGAGGAAGGGATGTTAAGAGATGATCAGAGGAGAAATGTGTGAAATGTCAACACCTCTATGTTTCATGCTAGGAGTGTGTTGTGATTCCACAGGCCTGGCCAAGCTTGGGCAGGTTAGGGTTAGGGCAGCGTACCTGCAGGGATACACTTGTTCTTTTCCTTGTCCTTCTCATCCAGCTTCCAGCCTCGGGCACAGGAGCACTCATAGGAGACGTAGCCTGGCTTACAGAACTGGCTGCAGCCTTTGGTTTTGTCCAGAATACACACGGTCTGATCTGCACGTACGCACCACCCGCCACACACACACACACACACACACACACACACACACACAGATAGAACAAGAGACAACCACTCTTAGACAAACAGTCAATAATTCATATAGTAAATTATTACTATTATTACTAGAGCAAAGAATGACCATGTCTAAAACGTGCTGTGAGTTCTTTCCAAAGGAACGTGTTCCTGAAGCCCCGCCATGTTTCAGTGTCCCCAGGGGCCTATCAGAGTGTGGAGCGGCTCACCTGTCTCGCAGTGGACCCCCGAGAACCCGGACTTGCAGACGCAGTCGTAGCCCCCCACGCTGTCTGAACACATGGCCCCGTTCAGGCAGGGCTTGGGGGCACACTGGTCGCCATCTGGAATCAACAAACACAAGGTGGTCATACCGACGATCCGTCCTTTGATGTCGTGGCTTACCCAGCAAAAGACACGTGTGTTGCAGCCTTTGTCAGTGTTGGAGAAGGCTCAACCAATCAATGTGTAAGTGTTGAGGTCATAACAGGGTCATTGGGTGGCCTGTAAGCCAGTACTTACCTATGTAGACGGACCAGAAGATATCCTGAAAGGAACACAGAACACAATCAGTTGGACTCTGACTCTCTCTCTTGTTGACTCTCTTGTTGAGTCTAGTCCTTTAACTCTGTTGGTACATGGACTGTAGTCTATTAACTCTATGGTACATGGACTGTAGTCTATTAACTCTATGGTACATGGACTCTAGTCTATTAACTCTATGGTACATGGACTCTAGTCTATTAACTCTATGGTACGTGGACTGTAGTCTATTAACTCTATGGTACATGGACTCTAGTCTATTAACTCTATGGTACATGGACTCTAGTCTATTAACTCTATGGTACATGGACCCTGGGTGTGTTAAGTTTACTGAAAATAGATGTAGATAAAGCACATGGGGGCGAAGGGTCTTTCAATAGCTAGAGACCACATCCTAAAGGAGAAAAGCGTGTGTCCAAAGTTTGTGTTTGTGTGTGTGTGTGTGTGTGTGTGTGTGTGTGTGTGTGTGTGTGTGTGTGTGTGTGTGTGTGTATGCGTGTATGTGTGTGTGTGTGTGTGTGTGTGTGTGTGGTGGTGGGGGTGGTGGTCTCACCGTGCGGTAGGAGTCCTGGAAGACCTCGCGTGCCTCCTCATAGTTGCAGACCTCCTCGAGACACTCCCTCTCCAGGTTGGCCGGCAGCTGGCTCTCCTCATTGCCCTCGTTGGCCCTCTTCTGACGGGAGATGACGGCGCTGGCGTCCTGCTTGTCCAGGAACACTGGAGGAGGAGGAGGAGGAGGAGGAGGAGGACAGGGAAGGGGAGAGTGTTTTAGTGAAAGGAAAAAAAGGTCCGCAACTCCGGTCTGCTCTATAAGAGTTTTGTTTATTGACACCCCAAAAAAAGGACAATGTTTCAACCAAAATGGGCCTTTGTCCGGTCATGAAAGGTTTTTAGAGAACCTTAGGAGGAACAGGGTAAGCTGGAAAACTGACAAATTCAACACTTCACCAAACGACTGCTATAATATGTGTTCAACCCACAGCCAACTACGATTCCATGTGCTAGACTGTATATCGAAAACTATAAAGTGAATGTTTGTGATAACAATATACATGTAACACCTTACTTTATGCTGAACAAATTGTTAGTGACTGTTCTAGTGACCATGGGGTCCTCCTCCTATCAGAGTGTGTGTCGTTCACACTCCCGGCCCACGTCATTAGGGGGACCTTGAAACTAATCGCACGCGCACACGGACGACCCCGCAGCGCCCCACGCCACACAGACGTGTGTATTTCTCTTGTGTTTTGTACACCCACAAACAGTGTAATTATCCACATTTCCCTTGAAATGCTTCGACATCGACCAATACAAGTGGGTTCCAAACACGTTTAACCTTTGACACAGCGGAGGAACCTGCATGAGGTTTCCTTGACAACACAGTTTATTGCTGCACCTCTTTAATAACTATGCTGTAAATATCTTAAGATGGAGAAACGATGAAGACAAAGTCTTTCCTTGCCAAGTTTTCCCCAGGCTTCCCTCGTCGCCTAATTTCCTAGTTTTCCTCGGCTCTTCCCCCCTCTCTCACGACCCCCCCCCCCCCCCCCAGTCGAGTCTTACCTGTCTTGGGGGGCTTGCTAGCGTCCACAGCCCCCAGCAGGAGGCACAGCAGCAGGGTGCCACTGGTGGAGGTCAGGGTGCCCATGGTGACACGTAGGAGGGGTTCGTCAAGGCGACAAACCAGGGTTGAGTTCGCACCTGAAAACAAGGGACTTCTGGTAAGAGGTTCTGATACTTACAATGAATGAAAAGAGCATGTGGTATGAAAACACTGATATCGGACCAATCAAAAAGCTTTAAGGTCTGTATGATTGGCATGTATTAGTAATCATCTACATTCTACACGGTGACAGTGCATTTTCCAGAATCAGACTAAGACAAGCTTTTGCTGCCACCAAGTGGTTCAACTAATGGTTGATCACTGCCCCCCTATTTTTTGGTTGTAAACAAAGAGGTCATTGTTTATATCAATGCAGACGTGAGTTTCAGAACTTTGGTAGCCTGACTGTATTGTATTGGGTTTTTGGAGTCCACTGGTGGTGATGGGTACACCACTTCCTCGATGAGTTATAGCCTAGGCCATGGGGACGGAACGCCCCTAGGTTTTTCTTCTTGTGGGCCAAGCCCACCATCTTTAGAGTAGCAAGCACATTCAGTATTGTAGTACCAATTGTTGCAAATTACATAACGGGTCTACCGTAGCATCCAGATTAGAAAACGCATATGCAGTTATTGTAAAGTGTTGTGGCCTGGTTCTCTAACCTACGACACACTTTACTGCTGCAAACTGTGGTAAATATATTTTCTCTCGACTGCACGTTTCAAAAGACACAACCAAAAAATGAACGTGAACAAAAACAAACAAACATGAATTCAGTTTACATCCACCACTCCTACGCATCGTGTGGCGTAGTCTATTGTGGAGTACGCAAGGCGCGGCGAATAACAGGACAAACTGCTAGCTACGTGCAATTGTCAACTGTACATACCACAAACGGAGATAAACGGCTCGAAACGAATTGCAGACGCCTTATTTTGGTAATCCTGAAACGATGTTTGTTTTCATAAAAGATCCACTGGTCAGAGATCGAAGAGGGACTGGTTTCTGTATGACAGCATCACCGCTTGTCTGGCTGAGATACTCTTTTTCCAGGCCACTGCAATATCCAGTAGTAACCACATGAGGGCGCTCATTGACAGTACGTACAGTACTGGACGATACTTATTGGCATTTTCTGTCAAAGCACAGCGCACTGCAGTGCTGGTATTATCTCAAATAACTGCAGCGAATGGCCGTAGCTAACCAATGGGCTTCATAATCGGGTCACAAAATATTACCAGCGGCAAGATAAATCAACTTTTTTCAGTATTAACATTAACATTAACATTAGTTTGCGGGAGAGAGCCTGTCATCAGTCCTTCACTTTTAAACCAACGGTCATTCTGTTTCACTCTGCAGGGTGCAACCTATTCCAATCCCTCCTGCCTCCATCAATGGAGGTGGACATCTGCCCTCAACAGGGATCCATATAGAGGTCCTAATGCAGACAGACAGACAGACAGACAGACAGACAGACAGACAGACAGACAGACAGGCTGATAGACAGGCAGACAGACAGACAGACAGACAGACAGACAGACAGACAGACAGACAGACAGACAGACAGACAGACAGGCAGACAGACAGGCAGACAGACAGACAGACTGACAGACTGACAGACAGACAGACAGACAGACAGACAGACAGACAGACAGACAGACAGACAGACAGACAGACAGACAGACAGACAGACAGACAGACAGATTGACTGACCTACCGAGAGACTAAACAAAAACACAGGGGCTTGGTTGGGCGGCTAACAAGGACACAGAGGTGTGTGTGGAGGGATGATGGAGGGATTAGAGAAAAACTGTTGATGAGGGGGAGAGGGGGTGAGGAGGAGAGGGGGTGAGGAGGTGAGGAGAAGGAAGGGGGTGTTTGATGATTTAATGTTAAGGAGGCCTGGTGGGGGTCCTTGGCTTAGAGCCAGTGGGGAAACAAGCAGAAGACTTAACAAATGGAAGAACTCATCTAGGGCTATGTTTATCATGGGGCCACAGCCCTCCTGGGAGCCATGCCATTAATACCATGACCTGGCTGGTGATGAGGAGCTCTTTACTCATACTCCTGTCACCCATAATCCATAGATGGGACCTGGTATATTTCCTCAGCTCATGGTGATAACCATAATCCATAGATGGGACCTGGGATATTTCCACAGCTCATGGTGATAACCTAGTTTTAGTGAGAGGCAGAGGGCTCTCCTTTCCTCTCAGGGCCATGGAGAGCCACAGCTGGACCCCCAGCTAAAGTGCCTCCATCTCCTCTTTCCAAGAACAAGTCCAGAGGCATCACAGAGTCCCACTTACCCAGCTGGCTCCCCGAGCTGGGGACGGGCCAGAGCCATTCACCCAGAGAGGTCCACTCTACAGGGAGAAACAGAGGGAGAGGGGCCATACACCCAGAGAGGTCCACTCTACAGGGAGAGACAGAGGGAGAGTGGCTGTTATGCCCCTGATAGCAAAGGTGTTGATACATGTGTAAACGATCAGGATATGGAGATTTCCCACATGGCCGCAGTTCTCATTTGCAATTTGCTGAGTGACAAATTAGTGTCTGTGACGAAGTGACCAAAGTGTGTGTGTGTGTGTGTGTGTGTGTGTGTGTGTGTGTGTGTGTGTGTGTGTGTGTGTGTGTGTGTGTGTGTGTGTGTGTGACTGATGTGGCAGGGTGCACATCCTGTCCTTATGTACTGTTTGTGTGTGATCTGCTTTGATCCAGTCGCAGCCCCTCTGATGTCCAAGGCATGTTTAACATCTAGGTGTGTGTGTCTGTGTGTGTGTGTGTGTGTGTGTGTGAGAGAGAGAGAGAGAGAGAGAGAGAGAGAGAGAGAGAGAGTTTGAGGGCCAGCATCATAAAAGACACACCCTGGGGAAATAGTGTTTTCTCTAATGAGCCCTCTCTCCCTCCCAGAGCTTAGGTTTTATTTAACTATTTAACAGCCCTCTTTCTCTCTCTCTCTCTCTCTCTCTCTCTCTCTCTCTCTCTCTCTCTCTCTCTCTCTCTCTCTTTGTCTTTCTCTCTATCTCTCTCTCTCTCTTTATCAATGTACGTCTCTCTCTCTCTCTGTCTCTCTCTCCTCTACTATATCTGCACGTTGAAGGAAAAGGTGAGTCCTTGCCGTTGCTAGGGGGGTTTCCAGTGCGGGTGCACAGACTCCAGGTACAGTCTCTGGAGGAGCAGGGAGGGGATGTCCCAGGCAGGAGCAGCTTGTCTCCCTGAGGGGAAGGGAAAGGACGTGGGGAGAGGGTCTGGGGGTATTCACCTCCTCCTCTCACCTCCTCCTGCCATGGGGAGAGGGGCTGGGGGTATTCACCTCCTCCTCTCACCTCCTCCTGCCATGGGTAGAGGAGACCCAGGCCTTCCCTGGCCCTGGTGTGGAAGACAGAAAGCCGAAGGTCTATGTGTGCCTCAGGGTGGTTTTGCTTGGGGGACCAGAGTGATGATATTCAACCTATTTGTCTTGTCACCGCGTACCCCTCGAACCATTTTTTTCCGGCCACAAGTACGCCCTTATATGTGCGTATCACATGACATTATTGTGTAAGAGGCCTCCCACGCCCCCCCTGGGTCTAGGCCACGGGAACATGGAGGTGTTAGGATGGGAGGTGCTGACAGACAGACTGAGCAAGAAGCTGCATGTGCTGATAAGGCTGGGATTTTTCGAGGCGTGAAGTTTAGCTGAAAACCTCCCTCTGCTCCCCCCCCCCCCCCCGCCCCATGTCCGCCAGCTGTCCCCATGAGCACACGCCTAAACAGGAAGGACAGTCAGGCGCTTCCTCCCTCGCCGAGAGCAGGCAGCTAAGATGGCGGCAGGCTAAGCCAACAGAGCGCCTATTGCAGACGGCATCCATTATTAATGCCGCCTGTCTCTCTGACGGATGGCACGGACTGGAGAGGCCACATCCAAGGGACTCCCTCCACCCTTCCACCCCTCTGTCCCTCCATCCCTCCATCCCTCTGTCCCTCCATCCCTCTGTCCCTCCGTCCCTCTGTCCCTCCATCCCTCCGTCCCTCTGTCCCTCCATCCCTCTGTCCCTCCGTCCCTCCGTCCCTCCATCCCTCCGTCCCTCCATCCCTCCATCCCTCCATCCCTCCATCTCTCCATCTATCCATCCCTCCATCTATCCATCCCTCCGTCCCTCCATCCCTTCATCCCTCCATCCCTCCATCTATCCATCCCTCCATCCCTCCGTCCCTCCATCCCTCCATCTATCCATACCTCCATCTATCCATACCTCCATCCCTGTGTCTCTCCATCCCTCCATCCTTCCATCTATCCATCCCTCCGTCCCTCCATCCCTCCATCCCTCCATCCCTCCATCTCTCCATCTATCCATCCCTCCATCTATCCATCCCTCCGTCCCTCCATCCCTCCATCCCTCCATCTCTCCGTCCCTCCATCCCTCCATCCCTCCATCCTTCCGTACCTCCATCCCTCCATCTCTCCGTCCCTCCATCCCTCCATCCTTCCGTACCTCCATCCCTCCATCCCTCCATCCCTCCGTCCCTCCATCCCTGCGTACCTCCCTGATTCTTCGTTTCCCTCATCTTCTCTGTTGTGCCCTTCAAAGGCTTTGAGGTCAAACACCGAGGAAGTCAATTGGAAATGTGGACAGCTACACTGTTGGTGGCTGCACAAAAACACCAGAGAAATCAACACTTCCAGTAGAATGGTCTGCACGTCCGTGCGGCGTGATGTGGCGCGCTGCGGTGTCGTGTGCGGTTGCGTGTGACGAGTTTCAAGGCCCCCCCGATGACGCGGGCTGCGAGTGTGAAGGACACACACTCTGACGCTCACAGAGCCAGAGAAGACTGACCCCGCAGTGGACGATAGGCCAGTCATCAAAGGCTCAGGGGAGATGAAAGCCACACACACACACACACACACATTTGACCAGCCAGCCAGCCATTCACAAACACAGTATTGCCTCAAAGCCACAGCAGTCAGCAGGTCGATTGTGGCCATACACCAAAGCCAAACCTCCCACAGCACACAGGACAAGACATTCAAATGTAGATCATCACACACATGATACAGCGTGAGGCCTCAGAAATCAATAGATTGACGTTATGAAGCTTCAGAGAGTGGTAGTTGTGTTTCCCCTCTGTGCTCTGCAGTGCTGAGCATCACCTCAAATCAACAGCAGCAAATTCATCCCTTCCCTCAACACACAGCCTCTCCCCCTGCCCTCCGCTGGCCAACAGGTCAGTGCGCGTAATGAGCTCTGTGTGACGGGAGCCAGATGATGGTGGTGTATTAAGAGCCAGGGACCTGGGTACCCCCGCCGCCCGCCGCCTCTGTTCAGGCTCTGACACGGGGCCTTGAGGAATCACCCGCACCACGCTGCACGCCTCTCCGCCCTCCATTCCCGTCGGCCGGTCGATGTTTAATTCAACGTTCAACAACCTCGCCTCCACCCCCCCCCCACCCCCCCACCCCACCCTCCATATCTCCTCCACCTTGTTTGTTGCCATGTGGAATGAAGGGTCACGTGATCTCTCTCTCTCTCTCTCTCTCTCTCTCTCTCTGTCTTTCTTTCTCTGTCTTTGTCTCTCTGGCTCTCTCTCTGTCTTTCTCTCTCTCTCTCTCACTCTCTCTCTCTCTCTCTCTCTCTCTCTCTCTCTCTCTCTCTCTCTGTCTTTCTCTCTCTGTCTTTCTCTCTCTGTCTCTCTCTCTCTCTGTCGTTTTCTCTCTCTCTTTCTGTTTCGCTTGTGCTCTCTCTCAGTTTAGTTTGGCAGTCTTCCTTTAGCATGGTTGGTTGGTTCTGTGTATCACAGTATCTCTCTCTGACACTGGCACTCAGTCTCTCTCTCTCTCTCTCTCTCTCTCTCTCTCTCTCTCTCTCTCTCTCTCTCTCTCTCTCTTCTCTTTTGTCCCTCTCCTCTCTTTCTCTTTCCTCCACACATCCGCTGATTTGACAGCATGCTAAACCCACCGTACAGGCTGGCCATTTCAGAGGCCATCTATTATTAATGCCCACTGTCGCTCTTGGCATCTCTGATGGATCGAGCTGGCCGAGGATGCGATCCCTGGGACTCCCAGTCCTCCCAGTCCTCCCACTCCTCCCAGTCCTCCCAGTCCCCCTGTTCGTTCCCCATCCCCAGGGTTACCTGAACAAGTGATTCTTTCCATCTCTTACCTCTATCTATCTC
>CM030183.1:17966978-17969478 GCA_017639675.1 Aplochiton taeniatus
ATTGGGCAGTCCACACCCCCGTCAGCCCTGAAAGAGAATCTGAAACGGTGCTCTTTGATGTCGCCCCCCCCCCCCCTCTTCCTGTTATATTCACCAAGGAGGCATGGCTAACCTGTGGAGACGGAGAAATGAGGAGAGAGGGACGGAGTGATAAAAGGCCAGGCTGAGAGGTTGAGAGGGGGGACAAAAGGATTGAGAGTGGTGGACAGAGGGGGGGGGCGGCTGCTGTGAAATGCAAGAGGGGATGCATGTGAAAGGAAAGAAGAAGAAGGGAAAAAAGACAAAGAAAAAAAAACGATAGAAGGTCAATGAAGGAAGCCAAATTGAAAGAGAGAGAGAGCGAGGGAGAGAGAGATTTAGTGGGTAAGAAAGAAAGAAAAGAGCAAGCGGATGTCCTTGGAGTGTTTATGTGGGCCGCGGTGGGTGTGTGTGTGTGTGGGGGGGGGGCTCCCATTGTCCCCCCAGATTTGCTGTGAATTTCTATTAGAACTAACAAACGGGCCGGAGGCAGAGGCAGGTGCTGCTGTCGCCACACGGCAGGTGAAGAAAGAGAAGAGAGGGATGACGGAAAAAGGAGGGATGGAAGGAGGGAGGGAGGTATCAAAGGGGAAAGAGGCTGGCACAGGCTGGAGAGAGAAAGTGTGACCACCATCCTCTGGGTCGTGTCGAAGGAGACGGTCATGGTAGAAGGAGCAGTTACCCAGCATTCTGAGTCACGATGCAAGGCGGCTGTCCATGGTGCTGAAAGCACACTGCACCTCGAATATACATGCCCCCGTTATATCACGTGTGTGTGTGTGTGCGTGTGGTCCCGTGTTGAAGTCTCTACTAGGGCCTGTACTGTTGTCGTGCTGTGTGCCGTGCTCGGTTTGATGTTGGCTGAATCAATAATGCTGTTTGACCTGGCCTCCTTAGCGCTAACGCTCTTCCTGTTTGTCTCTCACATTTCCATTTTCCACATCTCCACCTGGCATCCGTGATTTCTCGTGACTCTCTCTCATCCTCCCCACCTATCCGTGACCTTCCCAATCCCTCCTGCAACGCTCCGCCCTCCGACCAGCCAACATCTTGACCGTCATCATCCTCTCCCAGCTGGTGTTGCGCCGGCAGAAGTCCTCCTACAACTACCTGCTGGCGCTGGCGGCCGCCGACATCCTGGTGCTGCTCCTCATCGTCTTCGTGGACTTCCTGCTGGAGGACTTCATCGTGGGCGCCCCGCTGCCGCCCTCGCTCAACAAGGCGGTGCAGGTGCTGGAGTTCTCCTCCATCCACACGTCCATCTGGATCACCGTGCCGCTCACCGTGGACCGCTACGTGGCCGTGTGCCACCCGCTGCGCTACCACGCCGTCTCCTACCCGGGCCGCACACGCCGCGTTATCGCCGCCGTCTACCTGGGCTGCCTGCTGTCCGCCGCGCCCTACTACTGGTGGCCCGAGCTCTGGCACAGCCCCCCGGGCGCCGGGGGCGGGGGCGGCGGGGGGGGCCGGGGGGGCAGCAGCACGGCCGCCCAGCACGTCCTGGTGTGGGCCCACTGCGCCACCGTCTACCTGCTGCCCTGCTCCGTCTTCTTCTCCCTCAACGCCGTCATCGTGCGCAAGCTCCGGCGCCGGCGGAGCTGCTTCCGCCTCCGGGGCTACTCCACGGGCAAGACCACGGCCATCCTGTTCGCCATCACCTCGGCCTTCGCCGTGCTGTGGGCGCCGCGCACGCTGGTCATCCTCTACCACTTCTACTCGCCGCCGCCCGCGTCGCCGGCCGCCGGCCAGCTGCTGCACCTGCTGACGGACGTGGCCAACATGCTGGCGCTGCTCAACACCGGCGTCAACTTCTTCCTCTACTGCTACATCAGCAAGCGCTTCCGGGGCATGGCGGCCAGCGTGCTGCGGGCGTTGCTGCGCTGCCGCCAGGCCCCGCCGCCGCCCTTCTACGCCGGCCACAACTTCTCCATCACCAGCAGCCCCTGGATCTCGCCCGCCAACTCCCACTGCATCAAGATGCTGGTGTACCAGTATGACAAGAACGGCAAGCCCGTGTGTATCTCCTCCTGAGCCCCCCCCGCGACTGACCCCCCCCCACCCCCACCCCCACCCCCCACCCCCTCCACTTTCTCGCTCCGCAACCCGGAGAGGGGCACGCTGGGGACCCCCATTACCTGGACGACCGCCGGCCTCCCCCTGTGGGTCTCTTTGAGCTTGCCGAATGTCAACAGACAGCCAGTTGCCGTGGTGACACGCAGAGGGCGAGGTTAGCTGATAGAGGAGCGATGGTGGCACTGAGGACGGATGGAGGAGAGGAGGAGGAGAGGAGGAGGGGAGGAGGAGGAGGAGAGCGGGAAGACAACAAGAGGGAAACCTAAGGCTCGCTCGCCTTTAAAACCACCGACCCGCACGCCTGCATCCGGTGCCAAAGCTGTCGAATGAATAGCTTCCGTCTGAACTTAAAAAGACAGACTGGACAGATCTGAATCTCGGCTTGAGTGAGGGTCTGTTATTGCCCTGG
>CM030183.1:17974478-18089478 GCA_017639675.1 Aplochiton taeniatus
ACCCCACACCCCTCCTACCTTACACTCCACACCCCTCCTACCTTACACTCCACACCCCTCCTACCTTACACCCCACACCCCTCCTACCTTACACTCCACACCCCTCCTACCTTACACCCCACACCCCTGCTACCTTACACTCCACACCCCTCCTACCTTACACCACACACCCCTCCTACCGTACACCCCACACCCCTCCTACCTTACACCCCACACCCCTCCTACCTTACACCACACACCCCTCCTACCTTACACCCCACACCCCTCCTACCTTACACTCCACACCCCTCCTACCTTACACCCCACACCCCTCCTACCTTACACCCCACACCCCTCCTACCTTACACCCCACACCCCTCCTACCTTACACCCCACACCCCTCCTACCTTACACCACACACCCCTCCTACCTTACACCCCACACCCCTCCTACCTTACACCCCACACCCCTCCTACCTTACACCACACACCCCTCCTACCTTACACCCCACACCCCTCCTACCTTACACCCCACACCCCTCCTACCTTACACTCCACACCCCTCCTACCTTACACCCCACACCCCTCCTACCTTACACCACACACCCCTCCTACCTTACACCCCACACCCCTCCTACCTTACACCCCACACCCCTCCTACCTTACACTCCACACCCCTCCTACCTTACACTCCACACCCCTCCTGCCCGCTCTGACACAGGCAGAGACGCCCGGTCCCTGGCAGCAAGGCAGGAGGACAGAGTGTCTGTGTTTCAATAAAACCTCCAGCGACGGCACTCTCCATAAATCCCTATCATGGCAGCGTAATGTTGTTCAAGTGGCCCATAGCTCATGGTTTGGAGAGGCTGGTTATGGGGGTCCAGCCTCCTGCGTTGGAGCCTCTTTGGAATATATTCCTGAGGAATGGTTGGCTGGCTGGGGGACCAAAGACAGGGAAAGGGCTGTGTTTGTGTTTGAGTGTGTGCGTGCGTGCGTGCGTGCGTGCGTGCGTGTGTGTGTGTGTGTGTGTGTGTGTGTCCAGTCTTTCTAGCATGTCACTGCAGTAATAAAGATGGATGTGCCGGTGTGCTGAGGCTGTGATTGGACCGCTACAATTTGCGCACGTCTAGCGCGAACGTGCGTGTGTGTGTGTGTGTGTGTGTACTTGTGCACTCATGACTACACATGCGGGTGGGCACATGTGTGCGTTCGCAAGCCCCGAAAAGAGAGCCTGACATGAAGTCAAAGTAAGACGGGTACATGGAGCGGCAGAGGAAGGAGCTCCATCTCACGTGTGTGTGTGTGTGTGCGTGCGTGCGTGCGTGCGTGCGTGTGTGCGTGTGTGTGTGCACACCGCGTGATCCTGTTCTCCAGCTTGGACCCCCCAGATCCCTCTCGACAGCGGCCCCAGAAGGAGTTTGTTGTCTACATAGAGGCCACATGACCAGCCTGGGCCTGCACATTGACAGGTTTATGTGACCCTTTCCGTCAGGGTGCTGCTCTCTGGGGATGGGTTGACTTCTACAGGGGGGCAGGGTGTTACAGCCCCTCCTCCAGCTAAGTGGAGAGAAGGTTACCGTCACTGATTACAAGGGCTGGGGCCCAACGGGTGGATCTGTTTTCTGTTCGCTGAGAAACCACAGGCTGAACCATGTCATTTTAATATCAACAAAGTTTATGGAATAAGACCTGTATTATTCATGTATTTGTACTCAGATGGAAAGCGCGGGAGAAAGGAAACGTTCGGTTTGGACAAAGAAAAAGAAAGCCTGGCGTGTGCCACCTGTCCTCATTAATTCAAGTTGGATCCCTCTGTCTCTTGATCTGCAAGCGTGGACCACTCCAACCCTTTTTTCTTTTGCAGTGTCCACATGATGAATCCAGCAACCCCCCCCCCCCCGCTCCCCCCCCTTAAGCCTTGCTTCCTACTCACCCTGCCTAATGTAGTCCCTGTCATTGAGTTACTCTCCTTTCATCTCGCCAAAAGCCTTGATGTTGGCGCCCTGTTTAAAGGGTGGTTAGGGCATCAAACAGCACAGGGCAGGGGAGATGTGACTCCAGATGTAACATCAACAAAAAAAACTAAGGGAATACCGAGAGAATTGACAGTCATGACCCGGGATGTGTGTGTGTGTCTGTGTGTGTGTGTGTTTGTGTGCCTATGTGTGTGTGTCTATGTGTGTGTGGTGTGTGTGTGTGTCTGTGTGTGTGTGTGTGTGAGTGTGTGTGTGTGTGTGTGTGTGTGTTTATATAAAATACGCAGAGAGAAGGAGCGAGAAGGAGCCTGTGTGTTTGCGTCTCTGTTGTTAAGCAACGTGTTCTTAGCGATGAGTTCATCGCTCATGTCAAAATGATGCCCGGCAACCAACACAACCCAGAGCTGACCCAAAATGTTGCGGCAGAACTTATGTTTTTTCTCTTGTGTTTTTCAGGGGCTGATGTAAGGCCTTGGTGCATGGTGCCCTCTATACACTGCACTGCAGTAACTCACACTCCTAAAGACATTATGGCGCATATGAAATATGAAATACTGTCTGTCCGTTCTCTGCAAAGAACTATAGGCCCAGCGCATAGACTGTTCCACTGTTCAGAACCAGAACAGAGAGCTGACCCTGGGAAGTCTGATGAATGGCTTCTTACAGAGACAACTCTCCACCTACAGTATGTCTCTCCTAATATATATTTCACTCTCTTTTTCCAACTGTCCAATGTTTTCATCCCTTCTTTCCAGCTCTTCACCTTCAGTTGTGTTAAACTGTTACCCTTTCTTTTCATTGTCCTCCTCCTCCTCTTCCTCCTCCACCTCCATTGGTTCCTCATCTTCCCCCTCCTTATCATCCTCCCCATCCTCCCCCCCCCCCCCCCCACCCTGCTTCTCCTCCTCCCTCTGTTCCTTATCCCTCTTCAACTCCTCCTCCCCCTCCTCCTTCCCTGTACTCCTCCTCCTCCCTTGGTTCCTCATCCTCCCCCTCCTCCTCCTCCTGCCCCTCCTCCTCATCCTCCTCCTCCTCCCCCCTCTGTTCCTTATCCTTCTTCTGCTCCTCCCCCCCTCCCCCTCCCTGTACTCCTCCCCCCCCCCCCCCCCCCCCCCCCCCCCCCCCCCCTCCCTGTACTCCTCCTCCTCCTACTCCTCCCTTGGTTCCTCATCCTTCTCCTCCTCCTTCTGTTCATTTTCCTCACCCTGAGTTCACGGTGGAGACTTGCTTCGCTCAGTTATTTTGTCTGTCATAAATCAAACTTTAAGGAATCCTTGGGAGTACAGAGACAGCAGCAATCTGATAACCCCCACAGCGACAAGAGCGATAAGACCAAAATCTCCTCAACTAATTTTTATGTGGAGGGGAACTGTTCATTAGAGAGCATTTCTTCCCTGCTGTAAACCCAGTGACCGGACTTCAACTGAATCGTGGTGCTTTTGGAGTAAATATTGAATGACTATTAGGTTGATGAAAAGTCACTTCTGAATGAGGCTGTTGTTTGTTCTGATTTTGAAATTGAACAGTTGACTGATGTGTGATGCAACGGTAATCATACCACAAGTCCAGCGTAAGACGATGTGCACGTCCACAACTGGATATTCTAAACATAAAGGTATTATGTGCACTAATTCTATTATAATTCTATTCGATTATGGGTACTAATTCTATCATAATCCTATCCAATTATTGGCACTAATTCTATTATAATTCTATTCTATTATGTGCACTAATTCTATTATAATTCTGTTCTATCATGAGTACCAATTCTATTTGAATTCTATTCTATTAAGGGCACTATTCTAAATATGAAGCCGTATGGGAAAATAAGCTTAATGCGTATGTGCCTGGGCATATTTGGGTGAGTCTACTGTATGTACACATGATTCTGAGTACATTATCAATAAAATCCATTTTGGTTTGGTAGAAACCTGAGGATGAATGAAATATATCAATAAGAACCATTCTCCAAACTCGGTCCATAAAAGGTCACACCGTCCCACTGGCTAAAAGACAGGGACCTGGAATACAGGAGGATCTGATCCCATCCTCCACACGACCTTTAGAGCCAGGCAGGCGGTCCCCTTTGAGGCAATTGGCTCCCCTGGTCAAGGGGCATCAATGTCCGCCTTCTGCCAGCGAAAATCATCACCGGTCGTTGGCGTGGCTCTTTTAGTCGTCGTTTGTGACACTGTGCAGGCTTAAAAAGGCATTTTGTTCCTGAGCATCTGGGCCAAGATGTCCTGTTCAACTTCAAAGACAAGAAGAAAAAAGAGAGAGAGAACAGAGATAGAGAAGAACACAGAGAGAGAGGGGGGAGAGAGGGAGAGAGAGAGAGAAAGAGACAGGGACAGACAAAGACAGACAGAGACAGAGACAGACAGACAGAGACAGAGACAGAGACAGAGACAGAGACAGACAGAGACAGAGACAGAGACAGAGACAAAGACAGACAGAGACAGAGACAGACAGAGACAGAGACAGACAGACAGAGACAGAGACAGAGACAGCAGGTCTCTCTCATTTCCCCCATGTCCTCCATCACAGACCGCCATCAAGCCCCTGGCCCTCTGTGACTGCACTGTCACCGTCAGCCAGGTACCATAGCATGTGTGCGGGAGAGTTGAAAGGCCAGGAACCATGCAGCCGGTGGGTAAATCATACACGCTAGATTGAAAACATGACAGTCATCAGTCACCATGACGACAATCCGCAGGGATTCCCGGGAGATTGTCCTCCATCTTGTTCCCCTCATCTCTCCTTCTCACCCTCTGATTGGTTTTCACTATTGGGAGGCGCAAACGAGAGTTTGCTGTTGCCACATCGATCACACCTCGGCTGCTTTCTGTGTGTAGACGCAGCAGAAGGCAGGTTCTGGTGTGAGACACAGGCGGGCCTCGTCGGTTAATGCATCCTTAATAATTACCCGGCTGTCAGAAGGAACGACACAGTGCATACGTGATGTGCGTCGAGGCCTGGAGGCAGACACGCAGGTCATCAATATGTTGTGCGTGTGCGCCTTTGTGCAAGCAATCACACACAGGAACAGAGGGAAATTCCGCGAGAGAGGGGAAAAAATCAGTGAATGCACTGTGGCGCGTGCAGTGCAGAACGCCGGCTCTTTTCCCCTGCTACTTCAGAGCATAACTTTGCGAGGCGCAGTTCACTGAGTCCACCGTGTTTAGCAGTCTGAGCGTGTTTGTATGGACTCTCCCTCCTCTCTCTCTCTCTCTCTCTCACTCTTTAAATCGCTCCCCAATCCAACAGGGTGATTAATTAGTATGGCGGGGAGCTACCAAAGGCCCAAATAAGTTGTGATCCCAGCTCCCATGAGGGCCTCTCCTTGGCTCTGTCCATCACGCTACGGGGCCCCTGGCTCACAGACAAAGCAGTAGCTGGCTGTCATTTAGAAAACGCAGTGCAGAACTCCAGGGGCTGATCCACGGTCACTCAGGGACACAGCGCTGAGACCGCCGATGCTGTAATGCCTTTGAAAGTGAGGAGGTATTGTGCTGCGTGAATTTCTACGAAATCGTTGTTGTTTTTTTGACTGATTACAGTTTCTCCTCAGAGGAACTGGATACCATGGACCTAGATGCCAAACAAGGCTAACAGATGAGAGGGGGTTCGACCTTTAGCACACATTTACATTCACTTTATGTTGCCCTCTAATGGCCGTCAAAGGAAATGCTTCAAATGTTGCCTTTCATATTTTCTTTTATACAGACTATCTTCAGACGGGTTTGTTACCCTGGGTGCCCCCCCGGGTGCCCCCCCCCCATTGCTAATGAATGTGCGTTTGCTGATGAATAAGTCGTTTTCTCAAGTAAACTCAGTTTATTTAGACAAACTGAGACCTCCATGATGTCTTTAACCTGACAACCCAAAGGAAGATGGTCTCCTTTGAATCTTTTTCAAGTTCTACGGAACGTTCAGTGATTCCATGCCAGTGGACTTTGCATTGGGCCCTTGTGACCGTTCTAACACGTTAGCATGTTATTAACCTAGCCTGACGATCATCTTCAATCCTATTCCACTACACACCGTTTGTGACAAAGAATCACACATGTTTAAGAGACTATGTCCCAGCCGATGATTAAATAGTCATAATAAATCAATTGCTTACACAACGTATTAAAATGACACGTCACCTTTTATTGCCTTTCAAATGACTGCCGATTTCTTTCTATTTCAACTCTTAAATTAGAGATGACATGGAGGTCTGAGCAAGTGAAACAGAATGTACTGGAGATTTATTTTCTATCTCCACCAATAAAGTCTGTCGATAGCTGTTTTAAGCTTGTAACTTACCTTTGCATCTAACATCTGAATGCCTCACTATAAGTACGTGAACAAGGGATTCCATTAAAATATAGCTCGACATGCCTCTAGTGGTTGAGACGAGACAGGCAGAAAGAGCACATTGTCCTGCAACCAACGATTTGATGATTCATCTCATGTCTGATACAGACAATTATAATTTCATAGAGCAATTAGACTGAAGTGGAAGAGGCATGGCGGTAGATGAATTCATTATCGTCAATGGGCTTTTATGATGATGGGTAATATATCAGAGGAAAAAAGTAATTTGATGGAAATGTAGGCCAAGTTGTTTACATGGGTTATTCCTCATGAACCTTTGATATCTTCCATCATAAATATCCCTTTAGAAAACAAGACATACGTTGTTTAGGTACATTAACATCTCATTAACTACTATTAACATGTCATTAACGTATTCTTGTTAGGCAATCTTGCCAATTGTGTAATTGAATTGCCCTAGAATACAATAGATCACATATTAACGAATACTGCAAATTCCAGTGTTTGTGTTCTTTAATTTAATTTATTTACGGCTGTAGTGTTCAGCCTCTTCTAAAAAGCATAGGCAAAGAAGCAGGAGACAGAATAAACTGCAAAAGATTCTAGGAAAATCTTTATATCGGTATCATGCAAATGCTTAACAAAACCAAGCAGAAAAAAGGAATGACTCAATTAAAAAGAGGAGAAATTATTTTGGAACATTAAATAATTGTACAGTAATATGACGTTACATAGGCCTAGTTGTTGCTTGTAAACTGTTTGAGGATCAACTGTAAAACATATAATTTAACAAAACCATGTCACAACGTGATGTAAACGGAAATGTATTTATCAGAAGGGATTTGGTTCACAAATTGAATATTATTGGAGAGAGGGGTGCAGTGGCAAAAACCTAACCACGTTTGTGTTTTAAAAACAAAAATAATAATACAAGCATTATGTGACTAGTGATGTAAACGGTTCATGAACAGCCAGATGATGTCCCATAACATGTATCACATGCAAGCTGTTATGATTACACAAATTAAATGACAAATGGCAACCAAACCCAAATCCTGAGAGACCTTTCGTTAACACAAGAAAAAAGCCCTAAGCTTGGGTAAAAAAAAAAAGAGAGACACTGTTTTGAGCAAAAGGATATGAACCATTAACATCAGGCACTCAAACAACCTCACTCCCTTACTATACATTTGTGCATTTCCATTCCAGGTTCAACAAGTTACAACGCATTTCATGAACCCCAACAGTTACAACATGTTTCATAGTAAAAAATAAAAAAATACAGTATGCACCCAATACCTAAGTAGAAATAAGAAGCTTTCTATTTCAACAACAGTGGCTAACGGGTTAAGGCAACATCTGCCAAACCCAGCGATCCACAGGTTCAGTGTAGCTGGTGTGGAGGACGTATGGTTCCGCCCTGTCTGGAGTTTGTTAACATCTACCAGTTCATCCGTACTCCCGAAGACCACTAGTGATTTGCACCCGCTTGGTTTTCAGCCTCAGGCATCTAGCGCTGGCTTTCGTGATGTTACTTCCAGGCTTGCCGAGTCTGCTGAGAGACGTGGCCCCGGTCTGTGGACCTTATGCTGGCAGGCTGAGTTTCTTTCCTTTCAACACTGGGGGGGACACAGAAAGGACATGTGTTAGGGTCTTGGAGACTGTAACCGTCTGCTCATGCTAATTGCACCCTGTCAAACCACTGCTGCATCTCAGCTCCACGTGTGTAAACAGGGGTAAACGTATGTAAACAGGGGTAAACGTATATAAACAGGGCGAAACGTATGTAAACAGGGCTAAACGTATGTGAACAGGGCTAAACGTATGTAAACAGGGGCAAACGTATGTAAACAGGGCTAAACATATGTAAACGTGTAAACAGGGGTAAACAGGGGTAAACAGGGGCAAACAGGGGCAAACGTATGTAAACAGGGGTAAACGTATGTAAACAGGGGTAAACCTATGTAAATAGGGGTTGTCATGAAAATACATGTTTTTATTAAAACACATGTTGTTAACACGTTCCCATTGACACACATGTTGCCATGAACACACATGTTCCCATTGACCCACATGTTGCCATGGACACACGTTCCCATGAACACACATGTTCCCATGAACACACATGCTGTCCTATGCACAGGGAGGCAGTGGCAGTGCGCCACAATAAGCCCTGAAAAGTCACCTTTGGTGAAATAGAGGTAGAAAAAGTCGCAGTAGAGGATGGTCTGTACGATGCCGGCCACAATGGCAATCATGTCGAAGAAGCCCTCAAAGTAGAAGCGCCAGATCCAGTTGAAGAGGTAGATGGTGCGGTAGAGGCCCAGGAAGAACAGGTAGTGGGTGGTGATGGTCTCAGCCTCGCCCGTCTTGCTGATCATGAAGAGCTGGGGCAAGATGGCCACCGACTCCAGATAGATAGAGAACGTCCACAGGATCTGAAGGGTTAAGAAAGAGGGAGTCGATAATGCCATGATCATGATCTAGTTGGACTTAATGCACTGAAATCACTGGTAAACAGCCAGAGGATTATGTGAAGTGCCTTTATGATAGTAACATTAAACTACTTCATTCAACTAATTCCATATTAATGTATACAGAGTAGGTACAAGAGAACAAAATCAGTTGAAGCGAAGGGTAGAAAGCAGAGCTTATAAGAGATCGCCCTACCGTGACTTAAACAATTACCATGCTTATGATCAAAAACCGCAAAGCTTATGGCGAATAACTACAAATATGATCGGTACTATGATAGTAGTAAAAATAATGCTTACTTTGGAGCAGCAATCAAAGAGCACATTCACTCCAATACAATTATTCCATGAATTTTGTGTTCAGTTCATTGCAAAAGCTTGAGTTGTGAACAACTCATCCACAGATGTTTCTCTTGCAACCCGGCACTGACCTCCAGGAGAGAGAAGTCATGGTTTATGAGGACAGCCAGGCCCCCGACCGGAACAATCAGGAACTCCAGCCGGAAGGTGTCGTGGTTGCCATCGTAGGTGGCCTTGAACTTCGCATAGATGAGGTAGACTGTGGCGTACGCACAGCCAATGTAAATGATCTGCATGACACAGGGACACCAACCAATCAGCACTTGGAGAATACGTCATAGGTTTCACATTTCGGGTCAAACCCGAATCTAAGGCTGCGTCTCAAAACTCATACTACCATCCTATTTAGTAGGCCAGAAAAATATTTAGTTTGTCCCAATTGTCTTTCTGTGTACAACAGTATGTAATTTGTAAGGGGAGCTGCAGTACAAACTAATAGTAAAAAGTACTAGTATGCGATTTGGGACGCAGTACCGGTTGAAGTCGATGGATGAAGCTGAATGAGAAGGACAGAGGGAATCCATCATCAGATGTGTCTAATTACCTTCATGCTGCTGTTGTAAAGGGAGATGAAGGAGGAGACGAGATCCAGGTAGCGTGTGGTAAACACAACAGCAAACAGGATCTGGCTTTTCCCAGAGATGCCTTGAATCAGAAGAAGAAAGGAATTATAGATTAAGATATAGTCTGAAATGGATGGGCTGAATCAGTATGGACAACAAATACAAATATATTTAAAAAATACAAATAAAATATAGCTGGGCAGCAAACAGGCCTTATTTGGAAGAGATTTTAAACAGTGGTCATCCACGTAGCTTGGTAAACAGTGGCATCTGGTGGACACAGTGAATATGTTTCGTCTCAACGTTTTCAGTAAAGATGCCAATTAAAAAGAAGAGCTACGACATTTAGCTCTGTAACTTTGGGCCTCATGAAGGTATACAAAATAGCGTGTGAAAGAGAAAGAAAGCCTTGAAGTAATACGGGCGAGAAGATGGAGCGATCTGACCGAGTGAGCGGAAGACACGAATAGCCTTACAGACTCACACATTGGACGAGACAACAGTTAGTTGTGTTTTTGTTGACAAATCTCAGGTCAGTTTATATGGGCTATCAGCCCCATGTCTTATTGAGAAGACCACAGGCCCCTTGAATGTGGTATCAGTTAAAGGCAAGACCAAGGGTTACATGTGGCACACTTTCATCTGGCATCCTACATGAGATCACTTTAGAAGGACAGAAAATACTACTTATAATTCGACAGCTTTGCGTATATCTATATAGAATACAATCTTTGCAAAGGGGCTAGAAACGTAGCAAGGAAGCCATATCCATACTAGGCTAATATGGATAGTATTAGTAGATCTGTCTGGAACGCCACGTCAGAGGCCACATCAAACTACCAAACCCCTAGCCTAGGCAAAAGCAGGTAACAGAAATAGCAGCTCGCAGCTATGCTGCCCAGCGATTATTAACGCAGTCACTTATGAAATAAATCCTGCACCACACTGCTTTATGGAGGATAGATAGATGTAACCCAACATAACCCTGCACCTAATAACGTCACTCGTCAGGTGTTACTAACACTATTAGCTCTGGGTAGCTACCCCAGCTAATGTTGGTTAAAGCTAAAACTAGCCATCTCAAATGAGCAGGCAACCACATCAGCGCGTTTACGTCATCTAGCTGCTAGCATCAATGATAATAGTCTTGTACCTCAAGAAAAACAAAAACATTTCCTTAACTAGCAACTTCATATTAATAAGATTAATTTCAATAATGCAAGGAAGCTCACCTGCACATGATCTGCTTTTCCATATTTTTAGAAGCAAGATGATGATGGCAGCTAAATGAGAGAGGTCTCCTGTTAGTCTGAAAATGTTCATTGTAACGTTAGGCAGATGCTACTAGCTAGCTAACTTTGCGATGTGATACTGTTGCCTCACCGGTAACCAGACCTCGAATAATAATACTCCTATGTTTACTTTTGATCGTTCAGATCGCTGTAAAGCTTACTATCGGCAGGGAGGTTATAATGAAAGTAACGGATCGATTAGCTACCAAGCTAGCTACCTACTGGCTAACTTAGCAACATTGAAAAGTACCAGTCGACGTGGAAGGGGCGTGGTTATAAAGTAAGTTGGTTTTTGATTGGATAAACTATACCAACTACTTGGGCTGAGGCGACAAAAATATATCCTCCCCCTAATTCCCACCACCAATAAAAAAAAAAAAAAGACTAAACACATCTTTATTTGATATTTTTATTATTGATGATCGTAAAAATAAATCAAATACAAAACAAATCTTGTCATACACTGAAAGACACACAAACAAACAGCCGTTTAAGCCTAGATGCTACAGGTACAGTGTGCCAACAGTTATTAATTTGCGAAGCATGAGTTGAAACAAGATGTTAACACTCTATACCACTCTAAAACACGCCAATAAACCAACTAAAGTCTTGGCCAAACTCGATGAATTGCGCAAAGAATCTCCCAATTTATAAAGTTACATAATATACTTCAATTATGAACGCGTAAGGATTGGTTCACCTAATGTATTCTTTTAGCAATGCACCTTATTCTTCTGCATTGTGACGTGCCGAGATTGTCTCTACGTCATGGTACTCTATGTGTACTGAAAATGTCCTTGGTTGCTCTTCAAGTCACCCACTAAACAGTGCCTACAAACTAACAACAATGTGGGTGTAAAACTAACCAGTGGACTTTTAATGTCTGAGAACATGGAAAAGGTAGGGAATTCTAGATGAAGTCAACAGCTTCTAATTCCCGACAGTTGCTTTTCTAAAAGTATAATTGTAGATTGTATAGACTATAGAGAATGATGTCGTTATCTAAGCTTGACTAAACTATGCACTATGTATTAACCTAATAGTATGACGATTTGAATTGGCTTGCTTTTTTTTCTTCAAATGAACCTGAAAGGCCTCCACCCCAGGGGTTGCAGCCCCTCAAGACAGCTTCCTGCCCGCCGCTCTGAAGACAAGCTCCCACGAACTCCGCTCCTATATCCAGGATCTCACGGATAATTAAGTGTTTCTTTGTCTCTTTTAATCTCCTGTTGAGATCACAGCTTTCAAACCTTGATCAGATCAAAATACAACATGATAGCAGTCTGAATACTTGACTCTACCTTCATTCTTTGTTTTAAATAGGCCTACCTACCTACCTATGTTATGTACTCTGCGATGTACTCTGTGATTCGGTCACCTGTCCTACATTTTCTCCAGTGTGTCTCGGTGAATCCAGCCCTAAATGCTCCTCAAATTGTTGTTTTGCTATCCATTATTGCTCCGTGCTGAGCATTTTTACTGTAATTTCATACCAGTTGGCCTTTGTGATACATGTAGTATTGCAAGGATTATGGCTCCTCTGATCTTAGAGTGTAGTGCGCCTTAGCTACTTATTTCAGAATCTTTCCTAAGCACTCATCGTGTATCTCTTTCCATTTTACAGGCAGTGGAGCTTTTGTAAGAACAGCTTTCATGAAACGGCGAGTCACCTCAAGAATGATCTCCTAGATAATACCCGAGAGCCAGCTCGGCACAACCTCAGCCTTGAATATCACAGGAACACTGTTAAACAAAATAGACGCTGTTTAATACTGCTCTAACGTTCAGTGTCTCGGCTCTGTGGCCTTTAGTTGACCGCAGACGAATTGATGACCGAGTTTTTGGCCATGGTGTCCCAGGTGGAGGAGGTGATGTCTGCAGCCTTGGCCCTCCCATCACAGGGGGTCCACTGGCATGCAGAGCCTTTGCAGTACTTCTCCCCTGGTCTGTCTCATACCTCTGTGGGCCATGTGGAAGCAGCAAGCAGTACCAACCAAAGTGTCCAGTTCAGCAGCAGGGGCACAGTGCTTGCTGGCGCCCATGTTGGCAATTCAATCGATGTCGGCAACCTGACACTAATTCCCTCGCCTGAAGGGTAAGTGCAAAATAGCAGACTACCACAGACTACATTGACTCTCTTTTAACCCAGCACGGCTATTTAATCTGAATTGCTTGTGACCCCGTGTTGAAACCCCTCTCCCCAACCCCTCACTGCCTACACAGATCTGTACACAATGAGGAAGATATTGGTGCAGAAATCCCCTCCAGAGAAGATGGAAGCAGAGCCTTCTCTGTCCCTCTAGGATCTGAGCGGGGGTATCTTCCCCAGTCTGAATGCTCGGAGAACACAGCCGTCCCTTTGCCCTGCCATGCCTCCAGGTCTCTGTATCGGCTCCCAGCCACACGCACCAGCCAGAAGCCCAGGGCTCCCTCTCCTTCCGTCTCCAACCCCAGCCACACAGGAATGGTCATAGATGCATTGGACACAATTATTAATCTCGTCGACACCAGCACATCAGAGTTACTGCTGGTCCGAGGGGCCAAACAAGGAACTGTGATGCCTGGCACCAGCACTACCTCTGCCAGCAGCCAACTGGCTCAGCACCTTTTGACCATAGTCTCTGCCGAGTTGAAACATGGCCTGCACCCTGCAGTAATGGAGCCATGTTCACCAAGCAGGAACTGAAGACACAGCTAGAGGCTCAGCTGCAGGGTCCTTTGGCAGCCCAGGTCCTGGGGATAATCCTTAGCTCTCTTCTGGGTGCAACAGCCAAGGACTGTGCCAGTGGATGAGAAGCCCATGGTGCCACCAGTCCTGTCCCTGACCTTCTGTCCGCTGCGTGTGCAGAGGTGCAGAGCATGGTAGAGCAGACAGCAGGGAGCAGCAGAACATCTAGACGCTCCCCCAGGCTTCTCTTGGCTAGTATCTCCAGAAACAACACAGTCAAAACGGTTAAGAGCAAAATTGAGGAAGTGTTTGGAATCCAGCCAATGTCCCAGGAGGCTTTGGGCGAAACCCATGTAGGGAATACTCTGTCCGAGTCCAAGGTCTCTTCTGTGGCTAACGATGTTGTAAACGCTGTACTGGAGACTGTTCTCCTCAAACTGGAGAGAGAATTATCAATTAGGTTTCACAACGCAGGCTCAACGCTATCGGGAAATGACAAACGGAACATTATCGGAAGTGCTAAGGAGATGATAGCCAAGGTGTCACTCAAGCTCAGGGCGTTGTTGCCAGAAACAGCATTGGATGGAAGCACCTCTATGTCCAACGCAAAATCAACCGCTTCCAGTGACAGTTGATCAGACCTCCTGTTGCTGTGCATGCGTTCGTCCACTGCTCCGACCACGAATGATTACCTGCCAACCGAACCTCAGAGGAGGAAGACTTCTCAGGAGCAGCTGGCCTCTCACTCCGAGTCTGTGGAACAGCTAGACGCGGGGGCGACTATGATCCAGGGCTCCACCGCCATCTTGGAGCAATCGTCCAATGGCAAGTACCCGAACCCGACCTCTACAGCCATCTACCGCTCACTACTAATGGCCTCCGCCGTGCAGCTCCAGAGGCACGGCTCCACAGAGGTTCTGGAAACCATCGTGATTTCCGTTTCACGGAGCCCGACACCATCAAGGGCCACTTCCTCTTCCACAGAGGCCTCAGACAACGGAAGCAAAGGAGAGGCCCCGCACTCAGCCGGTGGGAACAAAGGGGACACTGGTTCGGGAAGCCGATTGAAGCGTACCTGGTTGAAACTGGAGAAGAGGACCAGCTCGTGAAGACATCCTCCCTGATCTTCCAGACGCCAGGCCTTGGCGGGCCGGCAGAACCAGAAGATAGCATCCCAAAAAGCCTGATCGGACGGGGACTTAAATCCACCAGGGGCAAATCGGCTGAATGTGAGGACTCCGATGTGGAACTACAAAGGCAGACGAAGCAGAGCGTTCTTGCCTTCGATGTGCTGAAGGACACACTGGATCACCTGGACATAGATGCTGAGGGAGAGAACAAGAGCAGCGGGTCTATGTCTAGCACCGCCTCTGAAGCAGTTGAAGTTGCAAACATAGCTACCCAGACACACGGTGATGAAGCCAACATGGATTCGCTGCCACACGATTTAAAGATCCAGCCAGGCTTGGAGAAGCCTATGCCGTGGGTCAAAGAGTTCCTTCAGGAGATCTTCAGCGTCAAGCACCTTCAGACCACCTCGGTTCACCATGATCCATCCGAGTCTTTGATGCCTGCTACCACTAGGATCTTGGCAAATCAAGTCACTGCAGAATATTGTGGAATGTTTGAGTCTATGTCTAAGAGGCAACCAGTACAAGGTGCGTAGATATGCCTTTTTTTGCCACAAATATATCGCTAATTAAAAGATATTTTCTTTTAACTCCCTTCGTAATCTTTACTGACTCTGTCTTCTTCATCTCTAGAGCCTGCCCAGATAGCAGTTTCACCAGAGGAGCTAAATAAGGGTCTCTACCAGGATCCCCAGATTCAGCTGCAGTTGTAGCAAACCTTTTCTAACCACCAGCATACGGAAGCAATGGGTTTCCCTGCAGCCAACGGCACTGAGCTCAGAACAAACACACTTCTTAAGGCCAGAACTCTCTCTCACAGTCCAGGGCAGCAAGAAAAGGAAAATCAAATTCGGGAAAAGAAATTGCCGTGGCTGCTGGATTCAGCTGCAGAAGGTGCATAAACAAAACAACATCACATTATGCTTCACATTAATTAGCAGCATCAAGCTGAGATCAACAATTTCGTTTATCAAGATGTCTACTTCTGTTTGACAAAGCAGTGTGTGTTATGTGTCTCTGCGTGGTTTAGTGGAAAGAAGGTAGAGGTTGTGCGGCACAGTGTGGAAATGCTTCAGACCCCTGCAGTGGCCCATGACCATTCCCGGGAGCCAATAACTGAGGAGGAACTTGGCAAGGGGCTCTTTGAACCGAGGCTTTTGGGAAACACTTCTCCAAATCTTCCCAAAAGGTTCTAAGGAATGTCTTACGAGATTTCCGCACCAGGATATGTGTACCCCTTGGCTTAAAGTTGATTTTTTAATAGTCCGACAGTAACAAGTCACAAATAGGCCCCATTGGGCCTCATAACTAGTTTGTGCTGTTAGTTGTTCATATCAATTCTTTTACATTTTCTAGAACTCATAGTATTATACTATTGTAATTAATAGTACTTGTACATGTCTTTAATGCTTTTCCTATTTGGGATAATAAAACATTTCTGAAACACAGTATTGGAATTTATGTCACATGAATTTTTGATATATCTTATAATAATTATCTTTCAGACATTGTCAGTGTGTGTCTATGGTGATTTTATTTACTCAAAGGGATTGTTATTTTGTTGCCATAATGCTTATCAGTCTACTCGACTGGAGCAAGGGCGTAGAATTTAGTATGGACATGTCCCTACCAATATCGAGTGCCTAATGAATTGTCCCTAGCAATCATTTTTATACAAAAATTTAAATGTAACCCCCTTGGACTGGAGTGAGTCCCTTTTAAACAAAAATGCAATGTTTACACAAACCATTTACCAAATCATTATTACGACACTCAAAACAGCACTGACTTTCAGGCAGGAAATGTGGAAAACTTACTTCCCTGTTTTCAAGTTGTTATTTGCCTGATTCAAAACCTTTACTCTGTTCATCCAAAATGAGTTCATTAATAATACTTTGGTTCACTCTCGGATTCTTCTCAACAGCGGGTAAGATCAGTAGACTCAATACTTTGTTGTCCCAGGGATGAAAGTAAAAAACGAATTGAAATGTGTTGTCTCAGCTTTTTGAGAAACTTTCCAGCTTGTCTCGTTCTATGGTGTATTGGTATGGTAAAAAAAAAAAAAAACATTTCATACAAAAATGAAACATAACTTTATGGCAGAAATTATATATGTAAATGACTAATTTCAGACAGTATGGAGAGCTTCTCAAGGTGCCTGCAAGTACAACAACAAAATAGAATTCTTTGGCAGGAAACGGACCAATCTGCCACTATTCCCTGTCAAGTTAGATGGAACTGCTCCCCAATCAAACCCGACATCCATTGGTTTTTCATCGATAAGAGTTCCTACCATCAAATCAACATTGCATCCGAGCCTCCCAAGTACCTCCTGGACCAGGACTCTCTAGTCATCCAGTCGCTTAGTAGGAATGACAGTGGGATTTACCATTGTGCTGCAGTGGTCCCTTGGGAACAGGCGATTGGGAACGGGACTGTGTTGGTGGTGAGGGGTAAGAGCCCACCCTGTTACTCTGCTTTGACACGGACAGCCGTAGTTGCTGGGGTTGTCCAGGCCATCATTAATAACAGGGGCCTTACTGTTCACTTTCTGATGGAAATTGAGTTTGTCCTGTAATTCTAGGGCTGGGTATGAGGAAGGTCTGGCATTCCCTTCTCTGGTTGCTGTTTGTTTTGTTATTCATCTACTCTTTGGCCCTGCTGATTCTTGTGATTCGTAAAAGGGTAAATATTTGTTATATTTGGGGATTCAAAGCTTTGTTAGAGATCTTGAAAATTGAAATACGCACCAAAAAAAGAAGATCATACCCGTCTGTGAAATATACAGGTCTAGACAAGTATTGGACAGATAACGTTTCTCTTGATTTCAGACTGGAAGGAACTTGTACCTTAGCAGAGCAAAGAGGAGAACTTGTAGTAAGGTATGTCAAGCCTTTTATCTGGCGCTCTGTCTAAACTAATGTTTGGTAACTCCTAGTAAGGTATGTAAAGCCTTTTATCTGGCGCTCTGTCTAAACTAATGTTTGGTAACTCCTAGTAAGGTATGTAAAGGCTTTTATCTGATGCTCTCTCGAAAATAATGTTTGGTACCTCCTAGTAAGGTATGTAAAGGCCTTTTATCTGATGCTGTGTCGCAACTACTATTTGGTAAAAGCAAACGCTCCCACTTGACAACACCACGAAAAGCCCCTGGGGTTTCTCTGTTGGGTTTGTAAATACATTTCTGCCTTCCACCCATGTTTTTTCTTTTTCTCTTTTTAGAACCAATCTACCAAAATCGTACAATTCGGTGCAGTGGTGCAAGAGCTGTATAGCAGAAGGAACTTAAAAAGGAACACCCACCAACCCAAAGGGAATGGTCCCTCTGAAATGAAGGTGAATGTTGAGCAAAGTTAATGTTGCGTTAAGTTGTGGTTTCTGTGGGAGACATGCAGGCCTTTTTCAGGAGGTTGTATATTGAGTGAACCAGCTGTTGGAATAGAGCAAACAAGCCCTCTTATTCGTTCGCCCCTGTATTCAAATAATCGTGTAAACATTCCACGTCTGATAATGTGACAATCATCTGTTTACAGACCAGTAGAGGCCAGCAAAACCTGGCAGATGATGACGTGTACCAAAACCAGATCTAATGACCACGGCTCATCCCTAATAAAGCCTGAACGGGATTGGAACAGTGCAAGTCTACCAGTTACTGTGCCTGAGGAACTTTGTAATGTACACATTATTCTACGCAGACTGAATCAGTGTGCAGTACTTCATCTATCCTGGCTTATGCGTGCATGTTACTTGGATACTGGCTAACCGCTAACAGGCCTGTGTTAATTACTTATTACAGTGATGTTAAATTAATAGTATTTTTATACGAAACTGAAAATAAAAGATCACCCTAACCCTTTGGTTTAAGAGTTATTTTAATGTTTAAGTAGAAACAGTACCAAAATATTCCCATTCAGACTTGCGGGTCATAGCATTGGACCCAAATGAACATGATCACAAAGTCACAGCATACAATACCATACAGTGGTCATTTAAACTGTCCTTAGGGATATAGAAAATATGAGTATGACTTTTCCTTTTAAATGTGTATGCAACACAAGAACGAAGTCCTAAAGTTCACAGTTCCTATTCTCATGTATAAGCTAGTGCATGGAGTGAAATAAGGCACATCTAGCAGCATGTAGAGGCACAAAACAATACCTCAACAGATTAAGGCACGTTAGAAAGTACTGGATACAGAGGCAAGACTAATTCACTTTACCCGTTTCTAAGACGTAAACATTTCAATTAGCTTAAGAACATTCTTAGAGGCAACGTGACAAAAAAGGTATTTAAGATTGTGAATTCCTCTCCATTGAGAAACCTAGTGTATTCCCTACTTTTAAGATGTGATTTGTATTATATTTATATATATATATATTCGTTTTTGTTTACAATTCAGTCCTATTTAACTATGTTAACTTTCCATTGTTGCAAGTGTGTTTTTAAGTTGTAAGAGAAACACTTGCTCAATAATACACATTTTCCATTGCAGAGGGCTTTTGAATCATTTGTATATTATGTTTGCTGTTGGTATGATGTATTCTACCTTCTGCAATATGTGTACCTTTTTACATCAGCATAATGGGGTGAAATGTTTTAATACCACACCGTAAATCATCCTGTTGCAATTGATCAACGTGCCATCATTTAAATGATCACATCTCTTTGGTCTGCAGACATAAAAAGTAAAAATACGGTAAGTCTAAATTGCTATATCACTTTAGTTCTTAAAAAGTCATTACTTTTCATCAGGTTCAGTTTCACTTTAAAACAAAAACAAAGGAGATTTAAAAAGTGTACAAACTCTTTGTGCTACTGTATTTTCCCTTTTCACCGATAGCATACTGCAAATCCTTCAATTCACATTCAAAACATTTCCAAACACACCTGGAGCACCACAACCTGATCCCACATTATTAAGCATTAGAAGGTCACAGTTCCTTTGATTAACAACCCACTGTAAGGCTGGGGCTGACCGGAGTCTGGACGGTTAACCGTCAATGTACTTCAGGTCGACCGTGTGGCTGTCACGGATAGAGAAGGGCCTCCAGGCCAGAACTTGGAGCGAGGCAACAACCAAGGGCACCAGACACACCAAGTAGAACATGGTGCTGTGGAGGCTCTCCAACGCTCTGTGGAGCAAGGTTTTGATTCAAAAGAAAAATGTTCTCCTTATTTGGCATTTGTTATTGATGTAAGCAATCAATGCATGGATAATAATAATGATGATGACAGATGAAATGTATTAAACGTCTTTCAAGTAACTCAAGGACGCAGGCCATTCAGATAATACGGACACACAATTTATGTTGACGTTCTGCATGGAACATTACAAATCCAAACTTCTTGACTTTCTAACCTCTAGAGAGAGCAAGATGGCAGTAGTTGGTGTTGGTTGGTATGCATGTGCATGTGTGCAAAATGGTGCAAACATGGAGTCTGGGTTCTCCTCCCTTTACCTGGGGTCGGCAGTGGCCGCCGTCTCCTTCAGGTGCTCGTAGTCATAGTGATTAAGGATGGTGACCACCAGCATAGGAGCCAGAGACTGGGCTGGCTTGGTGAACAGGGCATTGGTCCCAAACACCATGGAGGACAATGGCGAGCTGAGAGGGACAAAGCAGGGGAGACACTTCATCAATGGTCCCATAACAGCAGTGCACAGGTTACTTTTGAATTTTGACCTGGTTATTTGACCTGGTGAGTCCCCATGAGATAAATATCTTTTACAAGGGAGCCCTGGCGAAGAGGAAAACACCAGTGTAAAACATTCAAACAAACATAACATAAGCAGAAAAAAAACATTCAAATGGTTACGATTTTTAACAAGCGTACGGAACGAAATGAAGAAACTTAGAAACATTTGGAAACTATGTCCTGGGTGTTTTGCTGAGGTAATGCACCCGTAGTGACTGTAATGATTGGGGTGCTGACTCAGCACGCCAGCAGGGGCCTGTGTTGTCATGGTTTACCTGCGTTTATACTTCTGCAGGTCAGAGTCGATGATGTCAGCCAGGGGAAGATTGAACAGACTGAAGGCAGCCTGAATAAGGATCCTGTGACAAAACCGACAAGCAACCGTACCACTCAATGCAAATTAGACAGGCGTTATAAAGCACGCGTATTAGCCATAAAAACCAACTGAGTGTTTACTGTGCCCACACTGAACATGCTTTTTATTCTAGAATCACTTGTCAACAAAAAAACAATAGGATGATCCACAGCCCTAATCAGCCTCTATGACTAGATGGGCTCTTGCTCACATGTTGGCGGTGAGGAAGAGGGCGAGGACGTAGTAGTGCTGAGGCCCCAGCATCAGCATGACCAGAGCCATGCCAGCCTCCACATAGAAGGTGAGCAGGATGAGCTTGTAGTAGCCAACATCACGGAGCAGCCTGTGAGCACCTAGCACTAGCATCTGAAAGAGAGACCTGGGTCAGGTCAAGTCAAGTCAAGTCGATTTATGTAGCACATTTCCTACGACAGGCTCATTGTGTGGGTGACATGGCTGTCTCTGTTCTGGATGGATCAAGGGAGCGCCCTCCTTGTATACATGTCAACACTGCTCACAGTTCTTCCTGAACCCAAAATAGACAAAAGGGAGGAGATTCTAAACCGCATCCCCTGAGACAATGTGTGATGTGACGACCAATGGAGGAATATAGAAATATAGAAATACTATTCCGTTTCACTTTAAAGCAAAAACAACGGAGATGTAAAAAGCTTGAAAACCCTTTGTGCTCCAGACCGGTGGAGAGACAGATAGCGATACCTGGGGGCAGATGAAGCCGGCTCCGTACATGAAGCTCTTGGCCAGCGAGGGCAGCACGTCGGGGGGGATGAGATGCTCGGCAAAGATCATGGTGAAGTTATTACAGAAGGCCACCAGGAAGACCTGGAAGAAGTTCATGAGCACGAAGAGCTGGAAGTCCTTGTTGGTCATGATCTGGCCGGTCATCGAGGCCACAGCGTTGAAGGACAGCGGCGCTGGCCCGGGGTCTTGGTCGTTCGGCCCTGGTGAGCCTGGCGCGGATCCTTTGGCGTCGAAGCGGCTCTCACTGTGGAGGCCGGTGTAGAGCATGCAGCCGCAGGCCAGGACGGCGACCAGCACCGCGAAACCTTGGAAGGCCGCAAAGTCGTCCATGTTGTTGGAGAGCAGGCCGCAGAACAGCACGCTGGAGGAGCCAATGAGTGATGCCACCTGGGGGGGCGGGGGGGGGGGGGGGGATTGATCAACCAATAGCCTACCGTATGGAGGGGCCCACGAAACCATTCTGAAATACATATTACTTGCACTAATTCCTCTCTGTCTGTCTGATTATTTATTTATTGATCAATCCTCTCCCTCTCTCTCTCCCTCTCTCCCCCTCTCCCTCTCCCTCTCCCTCTCCCTCTCCCTCTCTCTCTCTCTCTTTCTCTCTTTCTCTCTTTCTCTCTTTCTCTTTCTCTCTCTCTTCCCCCCCCCCCCCTCCCTCCCTCCCTCACCTGGTTGTATTTGATGAGCCTGAGCCGACTCTGATGGTGGGCAGATATCTCGGCGAAGAGGGCACACTGCGCCAGCAGCACGAACGTGAGCATCCCGTCAAAGGCGCAAAGCGCCACCATGAGGTGAAAGCCGCTCAGCCAATCGCCTGGCGAGTAGGATCGCCACGGGAACCAGGTGAGCAGGAAGGCCAGGGCGTAGAAGGGAGCGCCGTAGAGGATGGAGAGACGGCGCTGCGAACAGCAAGGCACGCGGGAGTTGTCCTGCATGTAACCAAACAGGGGGTCGTTCACTGCGTTCCACACCATGTACACCACCTGGGGGGGGGGGGGGCACATGTGGAGGCAAAGACGAATTTCAAAATATTGGATACGCAAAACTAGGTTGTAATGCAATTACAGGGCTATCCCAAATGCACGAAGGTGGGGGAAATGTTAATATGAAACAACTAAATTGCCAACCTACTCACTTGTGATTGGTGGAAAGCTCCCTCGGATATCTTGTACTTGTTGAGGAACAGTTTGACATAGTAGAAGCTGAATATGCTGTTCATCATGCCAGCTCCTAACGTGGTCATGGAGTAAGCCAGGGCAGCAGGATGGGCCCCAAGCCTGACCAGATGCCTCATGATCTGGATGGACCCAAAAAAGCTGCGTGCACCTGCTTGAGGTGCAGGTTTCTCCATGCTTAAACTATGTGTTCTTAGAATGAGTCACTGACATACAACTATTCTAAAGTCATTGTAATGAATGTTTCAATTTTCACAGAATTTGCCAATGACAGCCGAGCAATAACTTAAAGCAACATGCATCTGTCTATCAATTTGTCTTTACGGTAAACAAACGACAAACACCTTACAATATATTATATGCATCAACAACCTCACAGAACGCACAATTTGTCCGCTGTCTCATTCAATACGATATGTCGAAGTACACCTTGGTATGTTGTTATTTCCAGTAGCTTTACAATCCTTTTTAGACTCGTTTTCTGAAAATGCGGAAATAGGCGGGACCGACGTTCATAAAACAAAGGTAATTGGACAAAAGTATTTTGTGTTCCACCTACTTCCCAGTGATTGGTCAATACAATTGTCCGTTTAGGCCTTTTAGTACATGCCTACGTCACAGCGGTTAGTTGATGTTCATCGGCTTTACTAGAGACTTTATTTGCCACGTTGCTAATGTACAGCCCAATCTGGGAGATGCACTCTTCTCTCGGAGTCGGACAATCACTGACACAGCTGACAAGTGACCTTTCACAGGACACCGTAGTTTAAAAATCCGGTTGTGTGCAGTCCCTGTGTGCCGCGTGCTCAGGGAAAATGCTCACTGACAGGATAGTGGATGAAGAGTTTGAAATGAAGGATGATGACTGGTATGACCAACAGGACCTTGAACGTGGTAAGCGGTCGCGCCCTAAATACTGTCTGAACAGCCTGCTGTCAACTGCTTTTGATACATATTATTCTAAGTCACTTCGATGTAGGTCTGCTGTATTTACAAGCAGGCAAATAATAGGATTTGTGACTGCTGTCACAGCAGTCAAAGCTGTAATAAACATCTGTAAATGCTGTTTTATATGCAAAACAATCTAGAAAAAAGTTTTGTTCAGGGAACACTTCTTTTTCTCAAATAATGATAGGCACATACATGCAAGTGTTTTCTTTTTGGTTACAATAACCTTTAATAAATTGCAGATGTCTCTTGTGACTCATTCACACACAACAAGAGGAGTCATTATGGGAATGTATAGCCAGAAAATTCCTGCGAGCTTTCTGTTGCCAGGATATCCTTACGATGACATTTCCCTTGAGTTGATTTGTTGTTTCCTGCAAATGTTTCAGAGCAGCGGTTCCCATGTGCATACATGTGTGAGTTTAGTCAGGTCGGTTTTTAAAGGCCCATGCTAATGTCCTTCAATGTTTACCTTAAGCTGTTAAAACCTACTGTCAATGTAACTCCTTCATTTATGTTTTCCTCCGTGGCCAGACCTCCATTTGGCGGCTGAGCTCGGTAAAACCCTCCTGGACCGGAACCATGAGCTGGAGCAGGGTCTGCATCAGATGTATTCCACCAACCAAGACCAGCTGCAGGAGATCGAGGTAAATATTAGGAAGTAGTATGTCTCCCTCCTAGGAGCCAAACACAAGGCAGACAGGGTTTACTGAGCACATTGCATGCAAAAACAAAACTGCAACTTTACTGACACTCGGCCTTAAACGTTCTCTAAAAAATATGTCAGTTTCATATCTAATAATACACAGGGCATTATATGGGTTTTTAGAAAAAAAAAAGCTTATTTTATTAGTTCTAACTCCAATTGAAGCAACTTACTGAACATACTCTTATGAAAAAGTCTCTCCTAGTAAGAAATGATTGCTTCTTTGGTGGAAACATTTAATGGAAAACCAGGGGTTGATTTGTTTTTAACATGGTGTCCTATCTCTTTCTTGACCCTGTCATTTTACCTGCTCTAGTCAGCTAGCTTAATTTATTACCAAGGCTGTAGGGAGTCTGATGGACTACACTGCACTGATACTTAACGCCACTTACTTTGCCATACCAAATGCTTGCACTTTAACTGTAACTTTAACTTAGAGTTGTCTTATTTTTATTTAACAGTAAATAGTTCATTTTAATTATATAATGCTTATTGTATGCTTGCAGGAAGAGTGGGAGTAAGAATTCCAATCTACTGGTACCTGTACTTGTTGCACATGGCAAATAAACTCTGGAACTTGCATGTGGCTTCTAAATGTAGATTGGTGGCCAAGCACCACTGCATGTGCTACTTGCTGATCCATAAATTGCTAATAATTCCCAAACGGTATTGAAAAATGTGCATTTCATTTTCTCAAACGGATAAGCATATTTGTGCAGAGCCTCGCTTACAGTATGTTGATCCTTGTGGACAAACAGTGGATTATGTGTGCTCGTGATTTGTGTGTGGGCATGGTAGGTTTTTCAGTCGATTTAAAAAAAAATAGAAAAAAAAGCTGAATAATATTTGACTGCTTAGACCACAGACCAGCCATTTAACCCTCGCGTGTCCTGAAGGAACAGTTCTATTCGCCTTTTAGGAGCGGCCATGCTATCTTAGTGGCCAGGGGTCAAGAAAGCTAAATAAAGTTAGTTTACTCTGAAGCATAACAGCACAGTCCTTTGGGTTGAGTATTGATGAAGTGCAAAAGACACCGTGACCCTCTGTGCCAGCCTGTGTGCCTGCTAGCCTTACTGTTACATTTTAAGGGAAAGAAAACATTAAGCTAACAATAAATTGTTATTGAGTTGTTTTTGAAAACAAGGACATGTTTTTGTCTAGCTGGCCAGCTACTGTGTGAACAATGCTACTTTCCACCCATTTGTAATCTTAGCACTTACTTTATACCCAACTTAAAAAAGTCACTTGTCTTATCTCTTAGTGAGAAGTTATCATGTGTTATTGATGCTGTTCGAAGTTCTAGACGATGACCTTCATTTGACGACCCTCTGGGTTGTCTAGCTCCCTAGCTGATATCGAAAGCTAATGCCATTACTGACTCACTGATTGAAATGTAGGCTAAGGCCAGACAAGCAGCAGTGAATCCTCTGACAGAGCCTCTTCTAAAGCACTGACTCATTATGAAGTACTCCACACATACTTTCTCCTTGCTGTCACAAAGCCAAAAGCGTCTTTGCCAGTCCATAATTGGTTGTTTCATGCCAGTCTGCTTCAGGGCAAACCCTTTTCAGTTTTCAAATAGGAAATTATTCTGGATGTTATTATTGAACGTACAGAACCACCACAGCATAACTATAACATAATGTTTGCTCTCTGAAAAGGCCTGCCCTAATGTGATTATTATAGTTTGTCATTTTGATGTGCAAAATAGTTGTTTTAAGATTTCTAATCTTGATATATTATGAAAGGTGGATGCTTTTTACGGTTCTTCCTATTGTATACCGTCACGAATTTTTTGGGTCATTTTAAGGTTTATAATCTTTATATAATATGGTAGCTGGATGCTTTTTTTCTATTCTATCTATTTCTATTCTCTCTATGATCCTGACCTTTGCCCCCGGCCCGTCTCACCCTCAGTACCTGGCCAAGCAGGTGGAGCACCTGCGGCAGATGAATGACCAGCATGCCAAGGTGTACGAGCAGCTGGACCAGGCGGCCAGGGAGCTGGAGCAGGGCAACCACGGCCTGGTGCAGGACAACCGCATGGCCCAACAGAGGATCCACAGGTCAGGGAAGAATGTCAGCCCATTACGTCAAAAGCATTGGATGTTCCTCCCATATGCACTGTACTGAACTTGTGTTTTATTCTTGAACGTTTAGTGAACTCTGATCATATGATCTGTGGTGGTTCACCCTGAATCTTCTTCCTCCTCCTCCTCCTCCGCGCCCTGTAGTCTGACTGAGACCGTGGATGGGCTGCAGCGCCACGTGGACGACCTCCAGACACAGGTGGAGGAGCTCAACATGGCCCAGGCAGAGCGCAGCAAGAGGGAGCTGGCTGAGCAGAGACGCAGCCTGGGCGCCCAGAGTGTGTCCTGCATCAAGGAGCTGTACGACCTTCACAATGACCGGTGCGTGTACACATGCTGGTGTATGTATGTGCACGGTAGGTGCAGTCAATGTGTTTTGACTCATCCTTATTGGAATGAATGGAACCGAGATGTCCCAGAGGATCAACCAACAATATTACCCTGCAAAAAAATTTCTACTTAACTTAGACTTCATTATTTTATATTAATATATGATATTAATATTTGAGACACACCAATGAAAACATAGGTTAAGCCTAATAAAAAAGCAATGAGAGGAGGAGACTTAGACTATTTGAATTCAATGGTTCATTTCAATAATTCATTACTGTTTCTGTAAACTGTGATTGTTAAAAGGTGACAGCCTCCATTTGAGATGCACCCATCAGTCTGAGGTAATCTGAAAGAGGGAAACTATCTGTGGAACTCATACCTGACCCTCCACTGGTGCCTTAGCCCTTAACGACTTATTCTGGCCAGGGGCTTTGCTACATAATCCTTATCCCATCCAACAGTTGGAGACAGCTAATTCTCCCACTAGTCACAAACAAGTGCTTGCTTGTGCGTGCATTTCTTGCAGCCAGAGCTATATTTCCATAATAATAAAATATTTGCAACTGTGTTACGTAAATGATTAACATCGAAAAAAGTAAAGTGGAACATGCGCCCTAACTCAAAGGTATATATTTATTGACAACGTTTCAATCCATTTGGCTCTTTGTCAGGTCAAAAATATTTGCGTAAACGATTAGAGCCATCAGAATTCCCTATGGTGGGGGTGAAAGCATTAATTAGGTAATCTTCCCACTGAAATGCAATCAAATCTCTCATTGTTTCCCTGACTGATAATAATAATAATAATAATACATTTTATTTATATAGCGCTTTTCTAAATACTCAAAGTCGCTTTACATTAAAACCATTGTTTCCCTGAACGATGGCTCCCTCAGGCTTATATCCCACGACAGCCTGCGGCTGGATCGGCCCTGGCCGGCCCAAAGCTCCATCTGCGACCGGGGCCCGGACCCCGAGGAGGAGCACAGGGCCCTGCAGCGCTCGGTCAAGGCCCTCCAGGGCAAGCTGACGGCGGAGCGCCGGCGGCGGGAGGCGGCCCAGCAGGAGACGGAGTTGGTGTCCACGGAGAACGGCGTGCTGGAGCAGCGCCTGGCCCACCTGGAGGGCTGCCGGGCCAGGCAGAGGGAGCTGGAGGCCGAGGTGGAGGAGCTCAGGCAGCTGTGGCGTGCCAACTACACCAACAGGTGCGGGGGGGGAAATGTGCACGGACTGTGCACATATTGTAAAAAGTATTTTTTTAAATAATACTTTATATTTGAGATGCTTATGTTTTGTTCTTTGTTGTTGGACGTAGTATAGAAATGCTGACTACCCCGGGGGGGGGGGGGGGGGGCTGATTCTATGGATTTTGTATCTTCTCTCCCCCCCCCTTTCCAGGAGACCTGAGCAGATGCTGCTGCTGGACGACGTCTTCTTCCCCCCTAAGAAGCCCGGCGCTGGCCAGAGTGAGGAGGGCGAGAGGCCGGACAAGGAGAAGGAGCAGGAGGCGGGGGAGCAGGAGCAGGAGCAGGGGCAGGGGCGTCGTGTCCGGCAGCGGTGCAGCAGCGAAAGCGCCCTGCGGCTGGCCAACGCGGAGGACGTCCTACGGGGCCACGAGCGCACGTGCATCAGACGCTCGGAGGCGGTGAAGCAGAGGGGCATCTCCCTGCTGAACGAGGTGGACGCCCAGTACAGCGCTCTTCAGGTGACACCATCTCAGCGGCGGAACTCGGGCGTTGTTTATTTGAGAGTGTTTTCCATAGAAGCGAATGATGCTCGAAAGGAAAATGTGAATAATTATAGCTCACTGTTATGACGGATGGTGCATTATTCAGTGGGTTGTGTGGATGATGTCCTAAATCATGTTCCCTGCAGGTGAAATATGAGGAGCTTCTGCGTCGCTGCCAGCAGGGGGCGGACGGTCTGAGCCACAAGGCCATCCAGACGGCACACAGCCCTCAGGCGGGCCAGCGAGGCCGGCGACGCAGTTCCCTGGCTCTGTCTAGCCTCTCTGTGGTGCTGGAGGATGGCCAGCAGCAGCCACAGCAGCAGCCTGAGTACAAAGCCCTCTTCCAGGAGATCTTCACATGCATCCAGAAGACCAAGGAGGACCTGAGTGAGAACCAGCGGACTCCCCAGGGACTTTGAGGGTGATCACTTTGACTCAGGACACCGACTACAGCGCTGACCCCCCCCCCCCCCCCCCCCCAGCTACAGTGGGGCCCATTTGCTTTGCTTACTAGAGGGATTTTATCCCTTATCCTCTACAGTGTTTTTTTTCCAGTCAAAGGAAAGGTCCAAGTATGCTGACGAGAGCATTGACCTAACGTTGGTGTGTGTGGGTGTGTGTGTGTGTGTGCGCGCTTGTCTGCCTGCATGTGAATATGCACTGGTTTGTCTCCCACAGGGACACCTCGCCTGTCTGTAGTCATCTCATCCAGTTCACATTGCTTCATGGTTCCCAGTCTGACCTACTTGTCACACTCCTAAATATAGTGTTGTCCAGATATTTCTCTGTTAAACAACATACATTTTCCCACGGGGGTTCAGCCTGTGTTGTAAATACAAACCTGTATGGAACACTACATTAAGTGTAGAAAGTTGGTGTGTAGGCCACCTAGTGAATAATTATTCTAGTTATGATGTTTCATACCAAAGGGCTCAGGAAGTGTGTGAAATTGGTTTCACCCGTTAGTGAGCAAACCATATAGAATATCTGAAAGTGTTATGTCCGTAATATTATTGTGTCCTTTCCGCTTAGTATTGAAACCGTGGCAACTATTGCTTGGCAACTTGGTGCTTGGTTATGGGAGGCTGAACCCATAATGTATTTGTGCGCGGAGGGAAAGCTGAAAGCTTTGTGTGTTATGCAAACCTGAAGTCCTTCTCAACTGAACGGAGGGCTTTGTGTGTTTTAAGATGCCGTTAAGACTCTTTGCAAGAATGCGATAACACCCTATGGCGCCGCAAACAAAGAGTGAGCTTCAAATTCACTGGCCGTGCCTGTGAGGGAAGAGTCATCTGTCGATTTGGGATTCCTCCTTTGTGCCCGGGGCCTCTGTGCCCGTGTGTAGGATGAGCCCTTATGTTAGGCACCGTGCGGCTGCTTGCACTTTCATATGCTCAGTTATCTTTGGTCTATTTATTTTTTACACATATAACTGGAGATGATGAGATTCTATTTATTGTGTTAATAGTAATATGCTGTTTCTCACTGTACCCTAGATCCATAATGTGATTTATTATAGCTCAGTGCTGATATAAACTAGTACTGTGAGCTAAGATTGACAGAAGTGATTTGGAGCGTTGAATACAACAATGGATATCCAGTTTAAAATGGAAGTGTTGACACAACAAGGGAGGGAGGGGGTGGGGGTGGGGGTGGGGGTTGGGGTTGTTGAACAACATAACTTTAACTGTGACAAAACGTTTCCTGTGACGAAAGTCCTTGTCTCTCTGGCCCCCGTAATGTTCCTGCCCTCCAGACCACAGCAAATGAGGTATTCCAATCATGTACCAACAAGACCAGAGGACTGCAGGTACTAGAAAAACATGAAATGGGGACAATTTATTCAATCATTTCCAGGTAAAAGATATGTGGTAAATTGGAAAGATTATAAAACATTTAGCTCATCAAAAAGGCATTATTCTAATTACCAATAGCATTTGTTATCTGATAGCGTACACGTTGATACACCTTAAATACGATAAGGGTTTCACAAAGTAAATAAATTGAATATAACACTGAGTGCTGTAACTGCATGGACTGAGGTCTGACTCCTGATTTTTTTTAAACGACGACAGAAAGTATCATACCCCAGCTGACAAGACAAACTGAGTTTATCACAACCTCGAATTCAGGATGAAAACTAAGCTCCTGCTTTGTACGCCGTCCACATCAAAGATACTCTTTATCAGAGCTCATATAAAGTCTAAATTAACTTGAAATGTTTTTGACTGTCGTGCTGAATTTGATATAATTAACACAAGGTATAGAGATGGATGTAATAACTTTACCAAGGTATAAAGTAATAGGTGCCTATAGAGTTGTGTAGTTGTTATAGTGCATTTGCAGAGCTGTGCTTCAGGATGTATTATTGTAAATGTCTTCTATGATGACTAACGACATGCATTTGCTTTCAATTAACAATTATAAAACGAATATAAAACCTATCTAATTGGTTTCACTTGAGCACGTGGACACAAAAAGCATCATGGTGGCAAAACAAATGTGAAGCTTTCTAGTGTGGACTGCCCAATAAAATCACTTTCCTTGGGACAATGTCTGAGCCTGTTCAACATATCAGTGTACAATCTTTGACTGTCACCAAATTGCAAAATCATTCAGTCTATGTGTAAATTATTTAGTATGTAATTTTTATTTAGCAGCAAACTAGGTGAAGCATCTACGGATTTTAATATATGATTATCTCTATTATGAACAATATTCATTCAAATGTTTTTAGGTCCAATATACAGTTTGAAATACATACTAATGGATTCCCATAGAAAAAGCGGTAGAAGTGAGTGATGTCATGGTCATGGACATACAGAACATACTTAGCAAACAGGAAACCTCGGGTGCTGTTAAATGTTGTGCTCAAGGTGTAGGTGCAGACGGGCCAAAAGATCGTTAGACAGTAGCTATATGATTAACTGTAAACCATATGACATCTGAATAATAATTAGAAATTAAGAAAACGATTTTTTACATCGCTATGTCAAAGTTCCACTGCAATGTCTGAACTCTATCTTTTCCTATTCATATCGCTAGAGGACTTTAGGAACCGTGCCAAAAGACAACGTTGTCAAAAACACATCCATTAATAGTTAACATTTCTGTGGTCACTTGTAGAAAACCTAGAATTTGGAGCCGTTCTTTGTGGACGGTAGCGTGGCCGAGTGGTCTAAGGCGCTGGATTTAGGCTCCAGTCATTTCGATGGCGTGGGTTCGAATCCCACCGCTGCCAGAACCTTTTGATACGGTCGGAGGTATCGTTTACACATTTTTTTTATGCAGAAGAATACCATCGCTTTAGCAAATATATTGCAGTCAATTATTTTTAGATCAAAAAGTTTGCAGCCTTGGTCTTGAAATAGATTTGCGTGTTAAATAGGCTCCCTCTTGTGGCAAAAGACCTGAAGTGCCAAAGAGTGATCTAGGTTTGAAACAAGGAAGCCCATAGCCTGCATTTACACGCTCTGCGTACCATGTACTATACATTATACATTATGTAATTCATGAAAAATTCTATGAAATTTGAAACAGATTATTTTTAAATCTTATAAAATGTATATGATTGATCTAATCTTCCTGATGAGAAAACCCCAGCAAATTACCCATTAACACAAACTAAGGTTGGAAAATGCATAAATCGTAGTGGTCGAAACACTTCAATAGCCTATATATTTTTTTTTCTCGTCAGTCTTATAAACATACAGTGAACCTTTAGTTTACCAGCAAGTCAAACGTTTAAATAAAAATGTATAATATACTTTACAAGAAACTATGGTGCACCTTCCAATTAAATAAGTCAACATGCATAACACATAGAATGTTGCGTAATCTAAAAACATCAACAAATACATGTCTCTCCTTTGATAAGTAGTACAATAATTAGTTATGTTGAATAACATATGGCTTGTAGAAATAAATCCATATAACTTACATTAAAAAATTATCTAAATACTTCTACAGTTAATAAATAATAAACCAAACAGGGTCTAACAGTTTACATTACATTTAAGCACACTACTTGGTATACTTGTAAGTGAACCCTTCTGCAAGGTATACATACTATATCAAAATGCACAATAAAACCAGGAAACAGGTATTGATAAATGTAGGGAAAGCACATGGGTGTGGGTCTGTTTTTGGGGGCCAAGCTTGTTGACTACTGCAGCCAGAGACTGAGGCACAGCAGGGTGAGAGCCATGCCGAGCCCCACCATAAGGAGCAGGAGGTGAGGCAGGGCGGAGGCCCAGGTGCCCTCCAGGAAACAGGCACTGGAGCCGGGCGGTCGGGACATCAGGTACTGGTCTACAGAGTCCACCAGGCTGTAGCGCTTGGGGCAGAAGCCCAGATCTCGGCGGGCTTTGTCAATGCTGAAGGTGTGGTTCACAGCAATGTTCCTCACCTGTGGGGAAAGAAAAATGTCACTTAGTATTTGTTTTACGCTACCTTTACTCAAAGCACGGCGTATTGAGATGATCAAGATGGTACTTTGTATTAGAGTTATGACTCAACACCCTGATAGCTTTTTCTAAGACTTTTTTTTTTTCAGACTGGCAGGCTAATGGTTTTGATTAACGTCCATTGGCCATGCTCTGCTTCTACATGTTGCCACCCCGAGCCTGACGCATGGCTCTGGTTCCTGTATCTCCTTACTGCCCCCAGGATAGGATGTCCGCATGGAAAATACTTGAGAGAGAGAAGCCTTCAAACAAACCCGTTTACCCCCCGGTCAGGTCAAAAGCTTCTCCCACCTGATGAAAGGCAAAGCCATTGCTATTCTGTCTTTCAACCTTCATGTACAGCGTAGACTACAGTAGAATGGGGACGTGCTGTCCCTCAATCGCTGTCCTTCAGGGCTACAAAATACTGTGTTGACCATTAACACGTGCCCCTATGTTTTTGTACTCAAACTGTCTACCCTAGCAGATAAGCCTTCATGTTGCCAGCTAGATCTGCTCCTCATCATGCATGGAAAGGTTAACCCTATAAGCCCAGAAGGTGTACTCCAAACAAAACCCTATGTCTTTTGGGGATTCGAGCGACGAGGAGCCAAAAGATGTCCAGCTCCCGTCGCTGTACCTGGATCCATTTGAACCTGTCCTAATGTCACTTCCTCTGTCCCGCGTCTCAAACGTTCTGTCTTGGCCCACGAGGGTTTATATTTTATTCACAGGACAATCGTTAATCCCCCGGTCAGGCCGGGTCTGCGAGAACAAGCGGTGAGTCCTGATGAAGGGATGGCACATCTTTGGTTTCTCTCTGTCTCATCACACATTCATGAGGACTGGTCAGACTATAGTAGCACCGTCCTAAGACAGTGCCTTAGGCTCTCTCCAGTGCTTGGTACTTCAACTACCAGCGTGTTATCTGGGACAGTGGATGCCCTGCCGTGACTATAGGCAGACTGCCATTGCACTGGGGCACGGACGTGAAAGGGGAACACGTCACACTCCCAGTGTCCCACGTACCTCTATTACATATATACACTGTGTATGTGGAAGAATGTGTCTTCATTGTGGGTGGCAACTGCTATACTGTCTCCGTGGGTTAGTGAGATGATACTGTAAAGCTTAGCATGAATAGCTAAATCTAAAAGTAAAACCATATCTTAACATACATAGCAAAATCCAAAAGCCGCTGCCACAAGAAAAGCAAACAACCTTTGTTTAAAAAAGAGCAGTTAGGAGACGGCACACTCATTAATATTCGCACCGGGCCAGATGCACTGGAGTTACACTAGTGATTAGATGTAATCATTTATCCAGGCCACACCGATACACAGAAACAATACTGATCTTAGGAACGACATATATTATGATGGGAAGAAGGCACCTATAATTAGTCTGAAGCACCCTATGTGATCTAATTTCCAGCTGATATTATCCGATGAACGCACTATACATTTCTTTCTTGTTTTCTTACAAGCTTGCATGTGGTCTTACACGACACAAACCAATGCCCACCGTTCATCTAAAAAAAATAACAAAGTGAGCTCACTAATAGCTCATTTTGATCAGGTGCTGCCTATAACTGGAGAAGGAGGAAGGAGATGGAGGTTGTAGGAGAATACTCTTCCTATTGAAGTTTCTCTGCTCTGGCCGAGAGTGCCTTTGTTAGACTTTGACAAAGACTCAACCAGAGGTCCAGTAACCATAACCCCCACATCTACACCACCATCCACACACAAAGGGCTTGCGATGGGTGAGCCTGGTGCGCTCAGCCATAATGCACCCACTGCAGTCATTCTAAAATACAGCCTCGTCTGACAGCCACAGTGGCAGAACTAAAAAATAATTGCCTTTGCTGCGGTGAAATATGACAACCTTGTCTCTGTGGGTTTGATCTTAGTCTCCAGTATGGGAAAGCAGATGCTGCTTCACTGAAACGAATCAAAACCCTGAAGAAAGACGATAGCGGAGAGAGTGGATCCCTGCCGAATCCCGATGAAGACAGAAGGGCCGCCCGTCTGTGGCAAGGTAAAACTCAACGGTGAGGCCTACGCAAAGAAAAGAGACAGGATGGAACAGAAGGAAGTCAAGCCCAGAAGGGAGTACGAGACGAAAAAGTGAGGAGATGAGGCGTGGGAAAAGTTTGGATGGAGAGAAATAGTCCAAATGACTCGCCTCGTTTCTGGTGAAGAGTAGAGGGATTTCCACCATCGGTCTCAGCGCTACATGTAGGCACTCCATCAAGATGGCTGCAAATAGAAATACACACAGACGGCTGACTGTCGCAAAGATTTACGGGCGGGTTTGAATGTTTGGTTGTTCTTACTCGTAGCCCAAGGCTTACCTGCGGAGTAGACCAGTGAGACAGGCAGGTGAATCAGAGGCCTGTTGTAACCCAGCTTTGCAAACTACAGTGAGAGATGTGGGGCGGGGAAAGATCTGGGAGAATGAACTACACATACTATACCGGGAGGAAAATGGAACACTAGTTAAATGTTTAAATGTCTTCTGCCATGCTACTGAACTCACCAGTGGTGTCAACCAATCAAATAGGTTGACAGATTCCCCATCGTTGATGAAGTACGCTTGTCCACTCTGCTGCCAAAACAACAGCGTTAACCAGAAACATGAAAACATGAAACAACCCTAACCCTAAACATGTATCGAATAACAATGCAATACTACCACTACACTGTGCCTAACACAGTTAACTACAGGGCTAACTACTAGGGTGAGGCTAACACAGTTAACTACAGGGCTAACTACTAGGGTGAGGCTAACACAGTTAACTACAGGGCCTGATCAATGAGAGGCCAGGCCACTGAGCGAGTACTCACAGCAACACAGCTCCTGCGGTGCGTCAGGCCTTCTGCAGCCAGGGCGTGGGCCAGGACCAGGTTATCCACGTGGACCCAGTTCATCCTGGCCTGGGGGTCGCCGAAGCTGAAACTGAACAGCCTGCGCTCCACGTTCACCTAGGGGGTAGGATGGAGACTTTGTCATGGAGAACCTGGGGATGATTGGGATGTCGGCGTTTGTGGATGCATGTGTGTGTGTGTGCCTGCGTGTGTGCCTGTGTGTGTGCGTGTGTGTGTGTGTGTGCGTGTATGTGTGTGTGTGCATGTCTGTGTGTGTGTGTGTGTGTGTGTGTGTGTGTGTGTGTGTGTGTGCCAATACATTTGCACTTTGTGGTTGTTTGTACGTCAGCTCTGGCTTTCTCCAGCCTTCCGTCTCATCTCCTGTCTCCCCAGGAGACGGAGCGAAGGTGAGAGGCGTAACGAGACACCTGGAGAGCACCCATTAATAATGGAGGGGCTCCAGGCAGGCTGGCAGGCTGGCAGGCAGGCAGACAGGCAGACAGGCCTCCTGCCAGCCAAGGGTAGAAGCCCAGCTAACACTCTGTGGCACTGCCCTAATGGAGGAGGATCATCAGGGCTGTTTCAGGTCATTCTAGTTTGTTTTTTCTCACCATCACTCTGTGAAGGTGCCTCCTCTCCCCCGGTCCGTAGATGCCCGAGGGTCGCAGCACCGAGGTCCGTAGCAAGCCCCCACCTGTACCGGACGAGACCACCGTTAGGACAACACCGCTCACTGGTGGTCTGACAGGAGGCTGCTGCAAGTCTCTTCCTGTTGTGCCACTGCACCTGTGGTCGACAGAACAACGGACACCTCTCCCTTCACAGGTCACTGGCCAAACTCCCACTCTCAGTTGAATCATTCCAAATGAAATGGGTAACTGCTTTGGCGTGGGGTTACAAGGCCCACTTGACCGTAATCTCAAGTGATTGCTGCAGGATTTGTTGGTCCATGACTCATGCTGTATGTAATGCGGCCTTCTTAGAATAACTAGAGTACAAATGAAACTGAGCAATGAGAAGGTTTGTGATCTTTAGAGAGGCTTGGTATTACGCGCACTGAGTTTGGATGTGTGTGTGTGTGTGTGTGTGTGTGTGTGTGCACTCGATGTGTGTGTGTGTGTATGCGCGTGTGTGTGTGTGTGTGTGTGTGTGTGTGTGTGTGTGTGTGTGTGTGTGTGTGTGTGTGTGTGTGTATGTGTGTGTGTGTGTATGTGTGTGTGCCTGTGTTTCAGACTGCTTGGGACAGCCTGGTGTCAGATGAACACTGGGCTCCAGTGGGATTGCTGTGTCCGGCTCTGAATTTAAACTGGAGTCCGAAGGACCAGTTGGATTGGATTGCACACATGGCCAGATCCGTTTCCATGTCGACCACTACTTCGGTGGCTCACGCACCTGGAGAGCAGCCACACCTGTTGAGAGCCTGTGATCCGGACAATGCACCCTACCTTTCCATCAAGGTGGTTGCATGCATGATGCATGCCCTGCGCCCTACCTTTGAGTGAGCGTCCGTTGGCTGCTAGGACCATCTGGTCAGCTATGGCTTTAGTCCTGGAGTAGTGGTCGATGTGCTAGAAAAACAAACGCAACAGAACACCACATGACTTTGGGCCCTACACTGAAGTGTACATGTGTCTAAACACAATGCTGTGTGTCACCAAAATGTCACCATTCAAAAAGATGTGCACAACACATCACACACAATAAATAATAATAATAATAATAACTTTAATTTAAGAGCACCTTTCTAAAACCCAAGGTCACTTTACAAGGCATATTAAAAACAGACAATTAAAACAAGTACGCAACAATAATAAAAGGGGGGGGGGTGAAGAGAAAGTTTGCCGTGCCCATGTAGTGGAGTAGGTTGTATTTGTACCGTGTATCGGGGGCCATCTTGTCTCATCAGTACTCACCATCTCCAGTGGCACACAGGGCACCAAGTCCTCATCTCCGTCCTCGATGGGTTTGCCAGCAAACGCCACGTTGACCGTGCTGGTGTAGACGAGCCCAGGGATGTTCCGCTCCACACACACTGAAAAACAGCATTGCATGCCATAGGCCAGAGGGCAATATCGCACTGCTACAGCCTGGGCTGTATAATGAGATATACAGCAGAAACCGCACAGCAAAGTGTGTATGATATGTCCATTTCAATACCCATACGTTGAATGTTTCTAAATAGCTTTGTGAATGACTTAAGCAGATCGATTCATTGTACGTGCTAATAGTATGCTCCACATACACTTGCGTCCATCTTTACTTAGTACACACTGTACCCCAAAGCAGTTACAGAGCATCTATAGGAGAGATGGACAACAGCCACCAAACACCTGGAGCCAAAGAATGGTCAAAATGTGTCAGACTCAAAGTGTCGAAGTTTTACCATTGATGACGTTGTTGGTTCCTCCAACGTTGACAGACTCCACCTGCTCTCTCCGTAACTGGATAAAAAACAAACAAATGAAAAACAAACAAATAAAAAACAAACAAATGAAAAACACACTTCACAGAACCACCTCCCACATGTCTGTGTAACTAGCTGGTAAAGTGCCATCATTTCCTATCCGTGTGTCTTGACCTCATTTTGTTCTTGTCAGAGATTATTATTATTATGTTCTGAGATTATTATGCAGTATGGGCATGCTTGCTCGCTTGCTTTGCGTAAAGCTCATTGAATTGCCCATGTGCAGGAAATGTGCAAGACAAACTAAATTGATTTGATTTGATGCTTGAGAGCTTGTGTCCGGTGAGTTCTTTCTAATCTTATCTGCTGGGATGAGAGCTGTTGACAGCCAATTATTGTATCCGAATGCTTGAAGACAGCAGTCTGTTCACATTGCAGATCACACACACACATTACATACACAGCTATAGGAGACCACCCCTCTTCCTCACCATGTATAAGTTACATTCATCAGTATGTTTACCTAACGTGAGGATGGTTTGGAATAATGTTGTACAAATAGCAGTACATATTAGTAGACTATTAGTAGATCATTACTATGGGAATTGTATGCACCTTTCATAGATAAGACTGACTTGAATTTAAAAAAAAGACGACATTTCATACACCCGCTTCCTGAATAATGGTCAGCGCTCCAAAGCCTGACTAAACTGTGACTCTGCTACTAGTTTGGTCGGTGGCCCACTCTGCACATGCAGCTGAAGGTAGACGTACCTGGTCTGGACCAGACATGCCGTAAGAGGCTGTGTGGAATATACAGTCCACCCCCTCACACACCTTGTAGAGGGAATCATAGTTCCTGATATCACTCTGTAAGAAAAAGGGACAACATATTTCTCTGTATTATTTCACAAAATATTTCTCTGTATTATTTCAGCAGCTCTTTTCCCTGTATATTTGATGATGAAAAATGTATTGCAAGTTTTTTTAAATATATATATTTTTAAAATGCATATGAAAAATGGTAATAACCAAGCTTTGATGCCAGTGAGTATAATGCATATAAAGTAACCGTCTTGATGAGTTTAGCACATCAGCAGCTTCAGTGGTAATTGTCTGTTTGCTGTATTATCTTGGACACGTGATACACCCCCCCCAATAAAAGGTTTGTATAATTAAGCCACGGCGCCTCTTGGTGAAACCTGACCACCACCCCCCCCCCCCCACCCCACCCCACCCCACCCCACTCTACTCCACTCAACACAGCACCTGGCAGGTGGATCACTCCCATGTGTCCGGTTCCCCGACCACAGGACACATGTTCTGTGGAGCCCTCTTACTGCAGACACCCCGACCACCACGCCACACACCGGGCCTTTTCAAGCATTATCGGAGCCTGAGTTCTATCTGTCCAAAGGCCCACGTTTACGAATAGAACCAGAAAAACATGACGTTATAGGAAAGGTAGGACTCGGTATGAACACCTTTGTTTCATTTCATTCTATCGTGTGTACCTGATGGAAGACAGCTCCTTCGGGACTGTCCCAGGGCGGCTTCTGGAGGTCCAGCAGGATCACAGACACCCCCTGGTCGGCCAGAGCTCGGCCCAGCCTGAAGCCGAAGTACCCTGCTCCCCCCGTCACCAGCACCTTCCCTGGGCCTCTGCCGGCCTCCTCGGCCCCCGCCCCGTCCACCTTGGAGAAGGCAGACCCCACGCCGCTGCACCCGGCCGCCCCCGCCCCGTTCGCCCTGTGCCGGCTGGCCGTTGTTGGGCTGCTCCCCGCCGCCTGTTGGCGGTTGAGGCTCTGGTGGTGTTTGTTGTGGAGGTGTCCATTGGCCTGCAGGCGACACAGGCCGCCCACTGGGTCTGTGATGGAGATACTCGGGCTGGGCAGCGGCTTCAGCTGGCAAACCGAACGGCTGCTCTCCTTCGTGCTGGGACCACACAGCTCCATTCACTAGTCTGGAACGATGGGACCTTGGGGACGGAGGGACGGGGGGCGTGTGGTGTGGAGCAGGAGAACACCTTGGTAATTGAAACAGCACACCAAACACCAGACGAGAGATGAGTTATTTATCTTTAAATTATAAATGATGAAGCCATGTACCCCTGAAAATGAAATGCATTCAACTATAGTAGTTATCGAAACGTTGTTAAAAAGCAACCCGCTATAATAAATGGCAATTAACTTAATGGAATTTAAAAGCTTAAAATAGAGCAACACATTATACTTATAGCAAACGTAAATTAAAGGTAAAGTAAATTAGTCGCGGAGACGCGCTAATGCTCTTCTACAACTGTTTAATTGAAACACCTCTAGTTGTCGCTTACTTGGAAATCCACTATGGATCGCTCATTATTTAATATGCCTTTAAACTATATTTTTTGAAACATGTGGCAAACGTGTTAAAGGTACCTAGGGGTATTCGGCAACTTTTGCATCTTTAAAAAAAAAACGAGTAGCCTTTCGTCCTCGCTGTCAATGAAATCTACAAAGTTCCAATAAGCCCAGTACATTTTAAATGTTAATATTCAACAAATAAATAAATCAGTTGGTATACTAATAGGCCTTCATGCTAAACGCATAAGTCCCCATAGAATACATTGGCACCAACATCAACCTACCTTCTTGATTCTTATCCGCTCATTCATGAATCCTGTCTTGCACTAATTCAGTTTATAGAATAAAAAGTCCACCTTCTTCGAGGACCCCTTTCCGAGCTCCCGCGATCATTCTGACACCCATATCAACTGTCAATCACCTAGACCTTACCTGAGAGGAATTGTACCGTAAACTCCGGATGAAGTGCGCAGGAACACATAGCCGTTTCTAGCTTAGAAAGTGATGTACATACAGCGGTGTTTTTGTTTCAAGTTTATTGAAGTTTATTACTTTTGAATAAAAAATGACGACAAATATTACAGATCCATTATAATTATTTTGATATAAATGTATTTCAATTTGAATACTTTACTTGATCATAACTACTATATGTACTATTTGTTGATGCCATAAACATTCTAAATCACAAAGGTTTGCTGAAAGTTGTCAGGTGAGGGAGATCAACGTTTCTTGTCTTGGTCAAGCTGTTCCTTGATTCTTATTCATGATGATTTCTCTGCAATGGATTTCTGATATATGAATGCATCCAAATATCAAAATAAAAGAATGAATGTGAAATAGTTGTATTGCTTGGTCGTGAAAATACATACCTGAAACATTGGGCTTGCTTTCGGAAAACTCTTAATTTGTTAATTTCTTGGACCAGCCTCTTCAAGTCATCTCCCTCTATGGCCGGGAGGGCGTCCTGTTCAGACAAACACAAACTTTGAACCAGTCAGTAGACTATCCATCTTGCTCTAATTCTCACCCGTTTATTTACTTTCCGTTTCAAAACACAGTACCAATCGTCTAGGTTTTAGGTGTCCCACTTTTCCATGTGACAAGCTGCTGCCTGGTAGGCTAGTAATTCGCTAAAATCCCGGGCTAGGATACAGGACGAAAAATAATTGGAAATGAACGGTAATGTTGGCTTACTGTTGAGACGTTTAGAGAAATGATCCTGACCCTATGACACACACGCACAGTACGTGTTGGAGGCATCCGCCCACAAAGCACTCACATCTCCATCCCTGAGATCGGACGCTAGCAGCCCGTCGATGCGTGCATGGTCCTGACACGAGCGGTAACGCCCTCCAGTCTGGTGGGCCAGCTTCTTCAGGAAGTCCTTGGCCACCCTGGGAGAAACACCGCCATTATGGAAGCACAGGTTTGCTGTTCTCTGTTCCACCAGGGTAAATGTTTCCATCCATTCTGGTGTTAAAACATTATCACTATCACTATTTGACAGTGTGAGAGGAAGAATATGAATGCATTATTAAATGCAATATAAATGCTTACTGAGTAGTGATCAATCATTACGTTGTTACACATCCTTGGTCGAAGCTTTTACTTTATAATAATCCATAGTATTCTGAACTCAACTAGATTAGAGTAATGAAACTGAACCAAAAATGCATGTATCTGTTCAGTTGGACTCACACTTCTATAATCTTATTTTAAAATGTAGCTGTTTTAGAAGCTAAAGCAGGTTGTTGCCTCTCTGTGTCCTATGTTAATATATAGCTGTACTAGGATCCAAAGCAATCCTATTAGACGCTAAAGTAGTCCATTACCTGTCTGTGCAGTAGTAGGACACAGTGTGTATAGTGTTGTGGTTCCCTGACGTCAACCTCTGGGTCTCCCTGAGCACGCGGCTGCAGCTGCAGTCTGGCTTCCCGTCACTGAGCAGGTAGAGGCCCACCTGGGACCCGAAGCCACAGCCCACCTGTGGGGGACACAGAGGCATGAAGAAGAACAGGGACCAGGGAACAGCATGATACTCAGCATGGGCACATAGGGTTAGGGTTAGAGTTAGGCCATCAGGGAACAGCATGATATTCAGCATAGGCACATAGGGTCAGGGTTAAGGCATCAGGGAACAGCATGACATTCAGAGAACATAGGGTTAGGGTTAGGGCACCAGGGAACAGCATGATATTCAGCATGGGCAGATAGGGTTAGGGCATTCAGAGAACATAGGGAGACATGGCCACTCATAATTAAACTAGGACCAAACCTGACCAACCGACCAATCACAAAACAAAGCATGGCATTACCCAACTAACAGAGTTCCGTTCTCTTTTGTTGAACCTTGACTTAGCTTGGTGTGTGTGTGTTTATATGCAGCGGTGTGGTGGTATACCTTGAGGGCCTCCAGGGTGTCGGTGCCTCCGTGGGTGTCCAGCTGAGACACCCAGTGTGCTGCGTCCCTACACGTCCCCTCAGAGGGCACCTGTAGGCAGGGCCGCCACACCCTCACCCCCGTGGAGAACGCCACCAAGGAGAACCTGCAGCACACACACACACAGCACTGTTGGCTGGGCCACAGCTACTCACAAAAGCAACTGATGGCTTTGACGTTTAAACATCTCATTGGTGTGTGTGTGTTTTTTTTCAGGATGCCTTTACAGACTCATCCACATATTGTCCATTATTTTAATGTATTTTTAATGTCTGTTAGATGTTGTTCATTTGTCTTTGTTTGGCCAGAGAAATACTGTATGCTATGCAATAGGCTCTGTGCTGCTGGAGAGTGCTCTGGGCCGTTGCAGTGATGTGTACCTGACATGATTGTGGTGGAGCTGGTCCCAGATCAGAGAGACCAGCTCTTTCTTCAGCTCCTCCAGACAGGGGGCCATGGAACCAGACACGTCCACCAGGATGCACACCTCCTTCTCCAGTACCGTCCCGAACACACGCTGGCTACCTGGACCAAGGAGGGTTGGGAGGGCAGGTTAGTTATCTATGTGTCGGCCATCATTACCCATAGTGCCATTGTGTCAGGCTCTATGTCTGTGGTGGTCATTCTATGTGAGTCTATGGCCCAGCGGCATGGCCGCCATGGTGGGTGATGTCCTGTTGGTACCAGAGAGCAGCCAGCACAGCCTGTTGGTGTAGCGCTGCAGGAGCCTCTCACTCTGGGTCAGGTACTGCTTCAACTCTCCTGGAGTTAGCTGGAGGTGCTTCACTTTCCCCTGGGAAAGACAACGGAAGGATTAGAAAAAGAGAAAAGGAGAAAATGTAATATATTATCAAATAAAAAATGTTAGCATTAGTAGTTGTTGTCAAAGAAAGCTGGCTAATGTATGGTGTTGGTTTTGATCCAAAACGCTGTAAGTGGTCTGTAATAATTCTTCTTGGAAAATGAGTCAACCCATGGAGGTGAAACCGGTCATTCCCTTCACTCACGTTGACGTGGAAACGAGGGAAGATGGAGCAGTATTTGGCGGTCACTCACGTTGACGTGGACACTGGGGAAGATGGAGCAGTATTTGGCAGACACCGTCTTGAGGACAGGGGGGACCAGCTTCTTCTGGTGAGCACAGTCGGGTCCAGACACCAGCCGGTGGAGGTCCAGCCGCAGCTTCTTGACCCCGTAACTCCTCAGCCACTGACGAGGAAGAGATATGTATCGTCCGTGACACTTTGGAATGAACGACTAAATGAAGGGGCGACAGAGGGACACCCTGCTGCTTCAGAAGAGGAGGCCGTGTCTGGAAAAGCTGCAAAAGGCACCTGTTTGGTCGAGCAGATGTCCTCCTTTTTCGGCAAAGTTAAGGTGGGGATGGACTTCCGTACGCTCCCAGCCTGAGGGTAGGACTTGAAAACGGCTCCTTTCACCAGCCACGGGAACGATGCACAAAGGGCCAACACAGGGGACCGTTGAATGAGACGAGAATAAAAATACCAAACTAAACTACAGGTCACGAACAGGCTTGCAGAATGGAGACAAACACACACATGCCTTATTGTTTGTGTGGCCACAAATACAGAGGCAAACACACATGAGCACACTTTTACCCAAACTGCCGTCTTCAAGGAAAAACACAGACTGCGACACCTGAAGGTCTTTCTTTGGCTTGGCTTTGCTCCCCGTCAAACCCCAGCCTGTCACAGGCTGAGCTATAGGTCCAAACAAACCACGAACGATCAGAACAAATATATATTTGAACTCAAACTCCACGCGACTTATTCATATTTCCATTTAATAAAGGTCACGTTGATTCCTTCACTAGGTGGTTTGAGATTGCCGGCAGGCAAACCCCTGTCGGAAAACTGTTATTCCTCTTGACAACGCAAAGAAAACCACAACAGTATTGGTGTCCTTTTGGGGGGGGCGAGGGTAGAAATAGCCCTGTCATCCTTTATTTAGTAAGCACAAGACGGACCCCCTAACCGTAGCTGACAGCCTCATGCACCTCACGTAATTGGAAGAGCAAGAAGCAACAACAAGCCACCAGTGAATGAAAATGAGTTTCGCTCTGCCTTCTAAACAGGGTTGCAGCCAGGCGAATGGAGGGACATTCCCTCTCTGTCTATATCATGAACTCCACAAACCCCCTATTTAACATTGTATTGCTTTTACAGACCGTTTACAGAACTTGATTTGAAACAGAGGAAAACAATTATTGCTTGAGAAATGCATTGGGGTCTCTTTCTGGCACTCTATTGTGACTCACAAGCCAGGTTGGCAGGTTGGCAGGTTGGCATTATATTGGCCTCCCTTACGACCAGGGACTAACCTGCTGGGAAACAGCCCCTGGCACTGCTGGGGCGCCAGGTGATAGATCTCTGAGTAGACCCCTCTGTTCTGCTCTCTCTTTGCTGGAACCACAGACAAACACACATTTTTACTCCAATTAACATGTTGATTTTATCGTCTATCGGTTGTGTGAAGGAATAATCATTATCTGACCATCCTGGCCAGGGTGAGGGCTGTTGGTCTGGGTGGAGGCAGGGGTCCCTCTCTGGACCTCCAGGTTTGGTTGGTCAGAGCTGAGGTCCTAGCCCCAGGATGAGGCCTCTCGACGGGGCAACTACAGCCAGCCCTCTGGGTGAGGGACTCCATCAACACGGAGCTCTGGAGAGGGTCAACGCACAAGAGACCGGTCAAGGTGTTTCGCTCTGGATCGTTTGCTGTTCGAGCAGCACGGAGACCTGTGCTAAGCCTGCTGGGAAGTGTAGTCCCCAAACAGTCACAAAATGCTTGACTCTCACCTTCTGCCAATAATCAGCCGCCATATCCATCTCCTGAATCAGAGCAGTGACATCATCACTCTCCAAGACACCTGCAGAGAGAGGTTTTTAGAACGGGACGTGAGTAAGGAATGTGGTCCCGATGTCTGGCAGAGAGGCATTTATCGATATAGCTTAGGGGTTTGACTGTACGATGACGGCCCATTACGCTTTAAGTGGCCTTTTCCATCTACTTAGCTACTGACATGTTCCCACATTTACACGCGACACTACAGGACCTCCAGCACTTAGAAAGGAAAGTGCTATGGAAATAAAAGTGAATGTCAACACACACACACACACACACACACACACACACACACACACACACACACACACACCAACCCACTCCCAGACCCATTCTGACGTCTTGAGCACAAACAGCTGCATATCAGAGAGCCTGTAAAAAGGACCAGATCCCCCTTTGTCTTCTGTTGCTAGCTCTCCTGTGCTCCTGTCCTCCAGGTGGATCAGAGACTAGGCCTTGCTCTGATTAAGATGCACTGCTCAGCAATCACTTCCATCAGGCAGTAATCACCTCAACCCACCCCCGTCCTCACCCAGCACAGCGGGGCCAGTAATGCTGTCCCTCCCTGGCACCCGGCACATCTCTCCCCCCTCAGGAGACCTCGAGGCAGGCCTCGAGGGGGGGGGGGGGCTGGCCAGCACTGATTGGCTCGGGCACACTCGTTGAATCTCAATGCGGTTGCTTGTTAGACAGAAACCCCTTTACCTCTCTTTTGTTCAGCTTGGATCCTTGGCTTAGGCTACAGTGGTGGTGGGTACGGTTGGGAATGGGTTGGTGTGTGTGTGTGTGTGTGTGTGTGTGTGTGTGTGTGTGTGTGTGTGTGTGTGTGTGTGTGTGTGTGTGTGTGTGTGTGTGTGTGAGTGCCGTCGCGGTTCGGGTTGGATTACTGAGGCAAGCACCACTTATCTGATCAAGGCAGCTGAATTGGAAGGGAAGCACGCGCGTGTGTTCTGTTTTAGCGTGTGTGTGTGTGTGTGTGTGTGTGTGTGTGTGTGTGTGTGTGTCTGTGTGTGTGTGTGTGTGTGTGTCTGTGTGTGTGTCTGTGTGTGTGTGTGTCTGTGTGTGTGTCTGTGTGTGTGTGTGTGTGTGTGTCTGTGTGTGTGTGTGTGTGTGTGTGTGTGTGCTGCACCAGTACCCGTCTCACAGGTCCAGTGGAAGCGCCCCCCGCCCGTCTGTGCCAGCTCCCACAGCGCCCGTGCCGTCTCCTCCGTGGGGGGGGCACAGCGGGGGGCTGAAGGGTAGCCCTCCCCCGTCCCCGTGGCAACGTCTGCTTCCTCCCCATCCAACAGACAGACGTGCAGATTCAGCGGCTGGTTGCCGCGGCGCCCGGAAATGTACGAACACACTGCCCTCTGCAAATGACAAGACAACGCAACACAACACACCCTAAAGATTCAAGTATAGCTCCGAGATGGACACAGTAATAGCCCCCGCCATCCTATATATTTAGTAAACACAGGACGAACCCCCTAAGCGTAGCTGACAGCCTCATGCACCTCACGTAATTGGAAGTGGAAGTTCGAGGGGAAATGTGTGATGTGTCTTTTCTTCTTAATACTGAACTGGGAGAAGGTCAAGTTCCTGCTCAGCTCAATGAGAGTTTGGTTTTCAAGATGACGCCTAGTTTCTGCATATTGTTCCCTCTGTACTGTACTCTGTGCAATGATAATAAAGTTGAGTCTGATCTAAACTAATCTAGTTATTGGCTGTGGGTGGAGGGTTGTGAGTCTGATCTAAACTAATCTAGTTATTCACTGTGGGTGGAGGGTTGTGAGCCTGATCTAAACTAATCTAGTTATTCACTGTGGGTGGAGGGTTGTGAGCCTGATCTAAACTAATCTAGTTATTCACTGTGGGTGGAGGGTTGTGAGTCTGATCTAAACTAATCTAGTTATTCACTGTGGGTAGAGGGTTGTGAGTCTGATCTAAACTAATCTAGTTATTCACTGTGGGTAGAGGGTTGTGAGTCTGATCTAAACTAATCTAGTTATTCACTGTGGGTAGGGGGTTGTGAGTCTGATCTAAACTAATCTAGTTATTCACTGTGGGTAGGGGGTTGATCTGATCTACCCGTTGGGCCCCCGTTACCCGTTGGGGTCCTACCATCTCCTGGTCGGGCAGTCCGCTGGTGAGCAGGTACACACCCTGGGGGAGAGGAGGAGCCAGCGGGGGCGCCTGGGGACCCCCTTCCTCGGGCAGGGTCCCCTCCAGAGCTTGCCTCAGGGCGGTCAGGGTGTTCCTACTGCCTGCACACCGGAGAGCCAGCACCCACCTGGACAGGGAGAGCAGGGCATGACGGTGGTCACTCTGGAAACCATGCGTGAACGTGGGGGGGGGGGGTTATTTGGATGAGGAGGTAAGAGGTTGAGGCCTAGAGCACGGGTGCCCAACCATCAGAGCCTAGAAACTACTAGAACACCCAGGCCACAACCTCTTACAGACGGTCCAAATGAAACCCAACAACGTCCACCATTTCGAGGGTTGGCATTTGGCCAATGGAAGTGGACAAGTCCATCAAATAGTGGTGTTGAAGGGTTAGGGGCTTGATACTGACGCTGTAGATAGAAGTCAAATCTGGAACACCAGTAATCATAAACTTTACTTAAAGGCACACTCTCATACACACACACACACACACACACACACACTGCCTCAGAAAGTTAAGGAAATGGGAAGTTCGGAAGAGAAGTCTTGGAACAGAAGCGTTATGGGGATGACACACAGTCAAAGAGTAAAGGAGAAGAGAGAGACATGCTCTTATGAAAAGAGAAGATACCTGACAGGCACACACACACACACACACAGACACACACACACACACGTCAGGAGACCTTACTGCCAGGCTTCCCGCAGGCTGTCAGGGGTAGGGGGAACCATTTTTTCTCTCCAGGGCCTTATGGCTGAACCAAACCTGTCAGAGCGAAGAGGAGCACACACACGCACGCACGCACGCACACACACACACACACACACGCACACACACACACACACACACACACACGCACACACACACACACACACACACACACACACACACACACACAGCATAGAACAACTTGATAAGAGAATAGTCAAAATTAGAAGGAACTATTTGGGTCAACGAGGGGGGGCGTGACCAGGGCGACGTACAAAACGCCACGTTAGTGACATTTCAAAGGGCTTCATATTATGGGATATCAAAGACGGCAATCACAGGCAGGACGGAAGAGGAATGACAGCCGCAGACGAAACCTTTGAGGCGGACGGACAGAACAAAGCAGAGAGGCAGCATGAGTGACAGCACAAGCACAGCCCTACAACGTGCTGGTCAGATGGCAGGAAGAGGAGGGGTAATGGGAAACTCAAAAGGAGAGGGAACAGAGAGGAACAGAGGAACAGGGGAACAGAGGAACAGAGAGGGACAGAGGAACAGAGGAACAGAGAGGAACAGAGAGGAACAGAGGAACAGAGAGGAACAGAGGAACAGAGAGGAACAGAGAGGAACAGAGGAACAGAGAGGAACAGAGAGGAACAGAGAGAAACGGGAACAGAGGAACAGAGAGGAACAGAGAGGAACAGAGAGGAACAGAGAGGAACAGAGAGGGAACAGAGAGGAACAGAGAGAAACAGAGAGGAACAGAGAGGAACAGAGAGGGACAGAGAGGGAACAGAGAGGAACAGAGAGAAACAGGGGAACAGAGGAACAGAGAGGAACAGAGAGAAACAGGGGAACAGAGGAACAGAGAGAAACAGAGAGGAAAAGAGGAACAGAGAGGAACAGAGAGGAACAGAGGAACAGAGAGGAACAGAGAGGGAACAGAGAGGAAAAGAGGAACAGAGAGGAACAGAGAGAAACAGAGAGGAACAGAGAGGAACAGAGAGGAACAGAGGAACAGAGAGGAACAGAGGAACAGAGAGGAACAGAGAGGAACAGAGAGGAACAGAGAGGAACAGAGAGGAACAGAGAGGGACAGAGGAACAGAGAGGAACAGAGAGGAACAGAGAGGAACAGAGAGGGAACAGAGGAACAGAGAGGAACAGAGAGGAACAGAGGAACAGAGAGGAAAAGAGGAACAGAGAGGAACAGAGAGAAACAGAGAGGAACAGAGAGGAACAGAGAGGGACAGAGAGAAACAGAGAGGTACAGAGAGGAACAGAGAGGAACAGAGAGGAACAGAGAGGAACAGAGAGGAAAAGAGGAACAGAGAGGAACAGAGAGGAACAGAGAGGGACAGAGAGAAACAGAGAGGAACAGAGAGGAACAGAGAGGAACAGAAAGGAACAGAGAGAAACAGGGGAACAGAGGAACAGAGAGGAACAGAGAGGAACAGAGAGGAACAGAGGAACAGAGAGGAACAGAGAGGAACAGAGAGGAACAGAGAGGAACAGAGGAACAGAGAGGGACAGAGGAACAGAGAGGAACAGAGAGGAACAGAAAGGAACAGAGAGGAACAGTGAGAAACAAAGGAACAGAGAGGAACAGAGGAACAGGGGAACAGAGGAACAGAGAGGAACAGAGAGGAACAGAGGAACAGAGAGGAACAGAGAGGAACAGAGAGGAACAGAGAGGAACAGAGGAACAGAGAGGAACAGAGGAACAGGGGAACAGAGGAACAGAGAGGAACAGAGAGGGACAGAGGGAGCTGCCGTTCCACACAACAAAAGCAATTATGGGAAAGACGGAGGCGTCGAAATGATGTATGTTGAGAAATGTGTCTGTACTCCGCAGTCATGCTGCCCTCAGTGTTAAATCTGCTCCATTGACGTTCCAATCCTGGTGGGATCAGAGCAGGGAGCAGGGCTTTAATGGGATCACAAATAGGAGCATGATGGGGGGGGGGGACAAAGTCTGTGAAGTGATTCTGCCACGTCTATTTTGGGATGCTCCACTCTCTCTTTACGCATAGGAACGTTGTGCCTGTGAAACCCCCCCCCCACTCTAAAGGACATCACCGTTCCAATATATCTAGTGTGTGTCTTAACTGTTGTACTCTAGTGTGTTGCTCTCCGTCTGAGCATTATTGTCTGATTCTTTTTCTGTAAAGCGTCTTTGGGTCGTAGAAAAGCGCTAGATAAATAAAATGAATTATTATTATTATCATTATATATTTTAAAATGGAATTGTGGTTTAAGGATGTTGCAATGATTATGTTTTGGGAGGGGAAAAAAGGCCAGGCTATGGTTTTCAAGCTGGCGAGTGGATTTTCAAAGAGGTAAATACTCGAAGTGGATTGCTCATCCAGCTAATCCATCCTGTTAGGAGCGGCTTTCAGAGGTCATGCTCTGAGGACAGGGCGAGATGGGCTAATGCACTGGGAGGCTTTTAAGGCAAATCAATTGCATGTCTTTTGAAGCATAACCTAACCTCCTCACACCAGACTGAGCCGTAGGTCCGGGGGGGGGGGGGGGGGGGGGGGGGGGGGGGGATGGGAGTGTGGGGGATCTGAAGGCTGTGTTTCTGCACATCCATGTTTTTATTGAGAGAATATTCAGGCCTGGGAAATGATCTAGGGACAACCATGGGAAAGGCTTTTACATGCTTTTGACACGGTCCATTTGAGCGTGCCCGAGTGTCTGTGTGTGTCTGTGTGTGCATGTGTGTGCCATAGTGCGTGTGTGTTTGTGTGTGTGTCTGTATTTGCATGTCTGTGTATGTGAGTGCCATAGCCTGTGTGTTTGTGTGTGTATGTGTGTGCCATAGGGTGTGTGTGTTTGTGTGTGTCTGTGTGAGTGTTTGTGTGCCATAGCGTGTGTGTGTGCGTGGGACCTACGCAATGATGTTGAAGCTCTGTTTGTTGGCTAGCTGCTCCTCCAGCATTAGCCTGAGGGCGTGTTGGATGTGGGGGAGGCAGGCTGAGTTCATGGCCGACATATCCACCACTATCTGAACCCTTGAGACATACACACACACACACACACACACACACACACACACACACACCACAGAATGAGCAAGAGGAAGAAAGAGATCATTATCTATGTCATTCTCACCAAGCTCCAGCCATTCAGACGAATATTATCTTCTTGCGGACAGCAGCAGGGTGTCATGATAACTCCAAACACTTGGAGTTAGGAGGAGAAGGACTTGGAGGAGGAGGAGGGAAGGAGGAGGAGAGAAGGGGGGAAGGATGGAAGGAGGAGAGAAGGAGGAGAGAGGGAGGAGAGAAGGAGGAGAGAAGGAGGGAAGGATGGAAGGAGGAGAGAAGGAGGAGAGAGGGAGGAGGAGGAGAAAGAGGAGGGAAGGAGGAGAGAAGGAGGGAAGAAGAAGGAGGAGAGAAGGAGGAGAGAGGGAGGAGGAGAGGAGGAGGAGAGGAGGGAAGGAGGAGGAGAGGAGGGAAGGAGGAGGAGAAGGCCTCACCTCCGCTCACACACCGTCCCCCAGGTCTGTCTGCTCCCGCTGCTCAGCCACTGCACCCTCCTCTCCAACACACGCACCAAAGCCAGCAGCTGCTTCTGATGGGGGAGGCAGAGGTTCAAAGTCAGGCAGGAGGAGAGACAAAGGAGGGAAGGAGGGAGGGAAAGAAGGACAGATAATCAGATAAAGGACAAGTGGGAGTCAAAAGAAGGTAAAAGGAGAAGCTTTGATTAAGGTCTTTGTTTGGGGGTTAGGGTCAGGGTCAGGGTCACACCTGGTAGGGTTAGTGTCAGGGTCAGGGTCGGGGTCGGGGTCAGGGTTAGGGGTCAGGGTCAGGGGTCAGGGTTAGGGTGGTACCTGGTAGCTTAGGAGAGATGGCAGGGTTGGGGTTAGGGGTCAGGGTCAGGGGTCAGGGTTAGGGTGGTACCTGGTAGCTTAGGAGAGATGGCAGGGTTAGGGTTAGGGTCAGGGTTAGGGGTCAGGGTCAGGGGTCAGGGTTAGGGTGGTACCTGATAGCTTAGGAGAGATGGCAGGGTTAGGGTTAGGGTCAGGGTTAGGGGTCAGGGTCAGGGGTCAGGGGTCAGGGTTAGGGTGGTACCTGGTAGCTTAGGAGAGATGGCAGGGTTAGGGTCAGGGTCAGGGGTCAGGGGTCAGGGTTAGGGTGGTACCTGGTAGCTTAGGAGAGATGGCAGGTCCACATGGACGTTCTTCACCGTCCCATCATGCCATTCAAACTGCACCATGGCCTTCTGGGTAGGGCCGCACACGCATAAAGGGAATCAAGCCAGCAGTACACGACACATTTCAACACCACCGTGCCATTTCACAAGCAGCAGCTAAACGCTACAGAACATCCACGTTGAACTTTTCGACGCCATCCATCTGAATGGAACGATCAAAAGGGCAGCCCAAGCGTCACAAATGCAAACCTTCGTTTCAAACAAGAGGGAACACTGTTCATTACTGTAATGGCTTCTCCTCCAGCTTGACCCCTCGCTGGACGGAAAGAGGGATGACTCAGGTAGTACTGTGTGGGAACGCCAGCAGTGATTTACTGTTCAAAGTCAATTACACTGTCTGGTGGGTTTACTCTCCTGTCCGGTGTGATGCATGAAGGATGCCAGGGTCCAGACAGAGAGATGGAGAACGGGGAGAGGGGACAGGAAGGAGGGCGTCTGGCAGAGGACAGGGGAGAACGAGACAGACACTCACACCTCAGGGACAAGGTCGAGAGCCCGTCTGGAAGACAGCGTAAAGGACAAGGTCGAGAGCCCGTCTGGAAGACAGCGTAAAGGACAAGGTCGAGAGCCCGTCTGAAAGACAGCGTAAAGGACAAGGTCGAGAGCCCGTCTGGAAGACAGCGTAAAGGACAAGGTCGAGAGCCCGTCTGGAAGACAGCGTAAAGGACAAGGTCGAGAGCCCGTCTGGAAGACAGCGTAAAGGACAAGGTCGAGAGCCCGTCTGGAAGACAGCGTAAAGAACAAGGTCGAGAGCCCGTCTGGAAGACAGCGTAAAGAACAAGAACAGTCGCTGTGTCTTTTTCTTTTGCATTGTCAATGTATAACAACTAGAGTTCAACCTCCTGAAGAAAACGACAGAGAGAATGAGATAATGATACTCTCTGGGCCTTGTGTATGCTTTTATTTGTTTATTATCTGTTTATTCATGTATTTATTATTCACTTATCATTTTTTGTTGAAATGTTTTGTTGCTATCTGTTTTTACATAAATATGGACCGAAAGAAATCATTTCAATCAATCAAAAACAAACTAAGTGTGGAAGGCAAAAGAGAAAGAGAGAATGAGATGATGATAAAGTGTGCAGAGCAAAAAGAGAAAGAGAGAATGAGATAATGAGGAGAGGTTGTTGAGGGCATGCAGCAGCAGCCTGTACCTCATAGACGGTGGAGCTCACAGTCTTGTTGAGGATGGGGACAAACTCCTCCAGAGGAGAGTAGGCGTTAGGGGACAACACCTGCTGGAGCTCCAGTCGCTTCGCTGGAAGGCAGAACCAGAGGAAAGTCAGTGGATGTCTTTTCCATCAGGAGTGTTGCCAGACAATACTGAACGTAAGCCCCCAATAAAATATATGCTTAACAAGATTGTTGAAAGAAAAAAAAACTATGAAGAAAAATGTGAGACCCCATCTATAGCGTCATTTTCTTTGTCCTCCAGAAACAACACCAATGAATAACCTACTTGTAAAAAAAATAAATCAAAGTTTTCTTGATATTTGGGTTAAAGAAAAAGTTTGGACTTCTGTTTCAGTTTTGAAACGATACAAATCGTCTACCTTTCAGCCCATGACTCTTCAGCCAATCAGCTGAAGTGCTGGGCTGGACACCTGGGGCTTTGACCGTGAGGGGAGCAGATTGATTGGCGGTTTCAGGACGTGGCGGTGAGAGTGCTAGGCTGTCCAACGTTGAGGAAATCTAGAGCGAGAGAAAAACATTAAGGGTAAAAAATCGGTTGGTCAATGCAGAAAGACAGATGAGAAAACGCCGACAAGAGGAGACAGAGAGGTAGAGAGAAAAAGAGGGAGGGGGGGAAGTTAAATGACACTCTACCCACCTCTTGGCCAACCACCATGATAGCCACGTCCTCCAGATGACCCTGGCACAGTCGCTCAGTCTGGCTCAGCATCTCCCTGGCTGCCTTGATCTCTCTCCATAGCACGTCCACGTCTGTACTGCTGGCCACGATACCCTGACACACACACACACACACACACACACACACACACACAATCACACACACATTTTATAGGATGGTACCACACCTAGGTCTTCACCAAGACAAATGAGCCAATCTCTTACACACACACACACGCACACACACACACATTTTATAGGATGTTCCGTGAACAGGGTCACACCCCAGTTCACACACCACACACTCGTACGCCAAACAAACAGTGTTCACCAGTGAGGCAGAGAAGATGTGGTAGCGTCCACCGGTCATTTCGGCCAGCTTCCTCACAGTTCCCTGACGGAAAGATCAGAATAAACACAGGAACGATAAACACAGGAACGATAAACACAGGAACAGACCCGTGTCCACTGAGCGCGTGTGTCACGTGACCGTTGATGCTTCTCGTATTCCAGTCCGACACATGGACTTACGACCGTGACTGGGTGGCTGCTGCAGTAGGACACTGCATGGACAGTCACAGGCAAGTCTCTCCCCAACAGGCTTCGCTCCATGTAATCCATGATGGCCGCTGTCGGCTCGTCAGGGCTGGAAGAGGACGGCGAGAAAGAGTCCGAAGACAGATGGAGAAAGAGGTAGAAGACGAGAGGGGGCAATGAGAGGTGGACATGATTTGATTGAACATTTCTACATTACATTTCCACAGGGTCCTAACTGTGAATACAGTGTGACGGCTGTGGAGGTGGAGATCGACTCGCTGACTATGAGGCCTCAGGCATGTTCACCTGGAACCTAGGACAATGACCAGGGAGTCCAGCTGAGAACAGTCCGCGTCCAGAACTCTCTTCAGGGCCTGGAGGAGGTTGCAGCCTCCTCTGGGTCTCAGATCCCCCACCCATCTGCGGGCCTCCTGCAGCCTGGAGAACAGGACGATCAGGGTCCGGAGAGAGATCAGTAGATCACTGGTGGGTGCTTAAGATCAGCTATTGGATCTAGCGTCACATAATAATTCAGTTTTGATATTTTCATGAATTCATACATTTGATTATGACTAGAAGAAATGAGAAAACATTCTATCATTTTAATGAGAGTTTTTTTGTCTTCATTACAAAGCAATGTGCAGTGCCAAACGTTGACTGAAAGTCGTCCACTGGGAAGTCCCATATTCTCCATATTTAAATAATCCCACTTGGATCTTATTTCTGAACCTGAAAATAAGTCTGTCTTCACATGGATCAGAGCACAGTAGCTCCCACTGCAAGCTGCCTTCCCCTGAGTCTGTGTCTCTGCCTGTTTCTGTCTGTGCACACAGGATCAAACTGTTCCCGCATCATGTACCCACGCTTTCCTTCCAATGACTCATCTAAGAAAACCATTCAGTCATGTGAAAATAGACATTAATACCCTAATCAAAATAAACAACGGAAGCCAGAAGAAATAAGAACTGGCAGCTGGCCTGCTCTGCGGGGCGTGAGACGCCCCCCCACCCCCCCACCCCACAGCTAGAACAACATCCAGGCTTCGCCCATATCAGGACAGGACTGAAGCTAGCTCTTAAGAAGACCGCACAGCGTAGGAACACTAGGACCTTTCTCCTTGGCATAACACTGCAGGACAAACATGTCAGCTGCAATATTCTGGACATGCTGAAAGACAAGTTCGATTCTGGGAGCTTCTGCGGTCTAAATATTGCTGGTACTAACCTGCTCTGGGTGGAGAGTTTATGGCTGGCAGGGAGAGATGTACCGACCTCGCAGAAGTGAGACAAGTGTATGACTGTAAACACTCCGCCAACAGTAACAAAGGTGGCCTCTTTGACTGACATTTCTTTCTCCATTCCATTTGTGAAACAGGCTACCCTGAGCCAGACAATCACACTACACCATTCCATTTGTCCTCATCTGACCACAGAGCCCTTCTCTGACCCGCCCCCCTCTGTGTCACCTGGACGGGGAGACGTTACTGGGACTGTCCCAGAGGCTGCTCGAGTCGGAGCCAAACGCCATCAGATACAACTGCTGCCTGTCACTCAGCTGCTCGTCGATGAGATTCTGGAAAGAATGAGGGCACGCACACACACACGCACACACACACGCACACACACACACACACACACACAAAGTGAGTTTCAATTTGAATGAAATAACGATTCACGGGGTGAAACGTCAGTGTCTTACCACCAGGTTCATTTGCAGTCCCACAAGTCTCCCTCCAGAGCAGTTTGCCCCGGAGGTGTCAATCATCAGCCCAACACAGGAACCCTTCACCAGGCCGAATACCTGGCACACAAACGGAGACCACCCCCACAGAACGCTCACGTTTATGACTCCATTCAGATATGAAAGCTGTGCTTACGTTCGTGTTTCCTATACTAAGTGCTGTACCTTCTTGCTCCCCTGGTTCAGCCAGCGTATTCGGCCGTGGTACAGTTCCATCCTCCTGCACACATCAAAGCGTTTTAGGTAAGAGCTGTCACTTACTCATACAGTGGTGGGAGCTGTGAGGGAGGAGAATTATTCTGGATCGGGGGCTAAATGGGGGAAAGGGACAGAGCTGATCCTTACATGTACAATTTATGCTTGTCCGCAAACACGACGTGTTGTAACTGTGGCCGGTAGCAGCACACACTAGACAGCCTGGCTAATGTTGTGGTGCATGTATTGAAGATGTCTGTGGACCTGCAGCACTCACTGGTAGAGCTTGAATTCCAACTCCCTCACTTCCTCTGCATCGATCTCCAGCTGTCGTGTGAAGCCGTGGCCAATTGCACGCCTGACAAAGACAAACGCTGTCAGACAGTGCTGAAATGGCAGAACAGAAACTCTGGCAAGGTCAAAGTGATGGTGCAAGAGCCAGGAGAGGTTTCAGAACAGAGTCCCTCACACATTCACGGGCGCACTTACGTGCTCTCTGCTTTTTCAGGTGAGAGCAGTTGTGTGATAGAGAGTTGACAACTTTGGAGACCGTTGCTCTCTAGCCAATCAGATGAGCTTTTCCAATCGGCAGACATGCACTGGGACCTCTGCAGTGGGAAGCCACAGATTGCAGACAGGTTGTTCAATTCTTACTAATGTCTCAATAAAGAGTCTGTAATATGTTAAACACAGCAACAATGACTGTAAACAGGACCAGAACATTTAGAAAAAGTGCAATGTTATTAATCTGACATTTGAGAGCAATGTAATGAAAAAAACTACGAAAAAAACATGTACTAACCATTTGCTGCTTCCTAAGAGCAGCAAAACCATTGTTTGCATCCAAGTGATTCTGTTAGTATTACAGTACTATTTGAACTGTAATGTGTGTACTGTAGCCAATTTTCTCCACCTATGCTGCACTGATTATGAATCGATAGATGAATAGATATCTTGTATGGACAGTATGGTAGAATCTCACCATAGTGTGGTTGTCATTGGTTACCAGCAGAACTTCCTCATCTGTAACAGACTTTGCCAGGTCCTCCCGCGAGGAGCCCTCTCTCTGTGAGCAGCTGGCAAGTTGTTCCATTTCACACTTACAGAAGGATATGTTGGAGAGCAATCAACACAGAGGTCAAGGCAGCACTGCTTTTATAGTATCCGTCAGAGGGCCTGCAGTACATCGTACCCTCTCTAGCAGTCCACAACCCTCTGACTACAACTCACTGGATCGCACCGAGCCATTGCCTATGACTTATGTCAGCTAGTTAAGTGGGTCTGGTCGAAGGGGAGGCCAAACACGGCAGTAGTGCACTTTGAAAAGAATGTGGCTTCAGGGCGATCAATGAACTATTGTTTATTCACATTAGTAGTCTTGGCCATAGAGATATCAGTCAGCATTCAGCAACCTGCCTCTGGTTTTTGGAACAAAGAAAGAAAAGGCAGGAGAGCTGCGACATATGAGTTGGTGGTGAGGCAAGATGCCCAGATCAATCGTTCCATGCGTTTTCTAAGCTTTGACTCTATGGAATGTGACCAATGATGCAAGGAGATCGGTAATATCATTCGTTTTAGAAAGGTCTTTGATTGTTTGGTAAGAACTTAGCACTAGTGACACTAACAGTGTGTTAAGTACGAGCGGTAACGTTGGTTGTAAAAAGGTATAATGTCGTGTGTTGTAAGATACAACGTACCTTTACAGATTTAAGTGAGTCCAATTTTGGCGCAGTGCGAGTTTGCCTGTATGACAAGTGCTTCCAATCAATTGCTCCACATTTTTTATTGATTTAAGTCGCACAGTGCTAAGTGAGATCCACTATATGTGTCTTTGAGGATAGTCGATAACTTCCCACCCCTTTGTGTGTGTTTCTCATCTCCAGGGAAACGGGGTCATGTTGGAGATGAACGCACGAGGGCGCATTTGACAAACGTGAGAGAGCATCTGCATAAACTATAAATTTTCATGACACCTATGGAGACGAAGGATACTGAGAATACAACATTTTTTTTTAAAGACATTCCCCTTAAATTCACATGGCTCAATTATGTGTCTATTAGTTTTGATTCTTGAAAGAAAATGTTGGGACCTTATGTCTTAGAACAGGCCTCTCCAACGTATACCATTAAATATATATATTTAAAACTAAACCATCCCATGTTAATAACAGATTTCTGCATACAGTGGTGGGTTCCTTGATGCCAATGTATGTGTTTTTTTTTTCTGGTGACTAGAATTGGATAGAGTTGGAAAGAGTTCAGGTGCGCATATGGCATGCCACCGTTCTATAATTGTACACCTTGGCATGTGGGTTAGCACCTGACAAATAGCCAGTAGGAAACCGACCAGAAGGTTGGTCACAAAAAAAATGCGTCTTGAACAATAGAATATCTCCAATATATCCCGTGAGAATTTTGACTGTGCTATCCACCCACACAACTTATGTCATATTATACCACAGCTATTTACAGAATGTTGATTGCACTAAATCTAATGATTGGATTGTGTAAATACTTGCCAAATAAATGTAAGAATAAAAATTAAGTCAAATGCTGTGTGTATTTAAAAGACTACACATACAAAATGTTTTACTGTTCTGGGAAGAACACCGAGAGACAGAGAGCACTGCGTAAACGGAGACTTGGCCGGTCGCAGAAACAGCACGCTGTGCCTTTTCACTTTACCTTGGATGTATCATGTACCACATCATCCTCTTACCATAATTTGCGGCGCCCGGTTTAAAAATGCAATGGAATGGGCCTCCCTTTACCCATCATGGAACCTCCGAACCTCAGAAGAAGACAGCAAGACGACACCCTTCAAATAAGTCTTTATGGGCAGTTGTCCAAATTTGTAAATGACTTGCGCCACAATATTGCCCTAATGTTGTTGACAAAACCATGCCTTGTGTAATCATTTCCCTGTTAACCCATTTTTTTGTGAATTTGGGAAAGACAGTAAAACCATTGTATTTATTTAATGTAATGTTCGTTTAGTTGAGATCTATTGCTTTGCGACGAAATTATCATGTTAGCGCATGGTTGCGCTACACATTACATCTGGGACTTTATCCTGGCTGAGTTTGGTAATCAATTTAGAATGATCTATCATAATGCTCTGCCATGCTGTGCGACCCGCCTGCTTGCTGCATACATACACGATTGCAGTCTGATTCACCGCTCGCTTAATTAAGCCTAATTGTGCATGGATTGATGATTGGGCGATCAATCCAAAACCAGCTCTTTGACCATTACCACCCAAGCTTGAAGCTGGCACCCAAGTTTTAATTGTCCAATGGAAACCACTTATTTTATAACTTTTAATTAACTCCTACTACAGCGTAATTGAGAGCAAATTTGTGCTCCAAGACCGAGAACGGAGAGACTGTCCCACCTTAAACAACAACAACATAGGCCGACATAACAAAGGTTATGGGTGGGTGGGTTAGTTCGGGTAGATGTATATAGCTCTTGGTCGTGGCAGAGAAAACCCGTCGCAGCTGCCAGGGCTAATCAGTGCTCTGCGAACTCACGGTTAAGCAGCCAATGTACCCCAAGGGAGAGAGGAAAATAAATGGAGACCAGCACTTCCATCTGTGAATCCTCACAGAGATCTAGATAACGACCTAAGACAACCACCCAAACACATACTGGCTCTCGAAAGACGGCTGGACGTTATTCAGCCTAAGGCCTGGCCATTATTTCTTCTAGGCTACAATACTTCAATTCACTCTTTATTATCAGAGTGAAAACACTGTTTCAGTTGCCCATGTATAGCTAATAAAGAATGCTGCAAAGGCTTTTAAAACGGAATGAGAAAACAATTGCACCTGGCCCTGTTCTAGCTGCTCTATCTGCCCACTTGCTTTCGTCGATTTTAAGTTAATATTGATTACTTTTACAGCAAGACAATCCCAAGTTTGAATTGCTGGATGAATCATGTTACGTGAAAAAATCTTCTGAAGAGAAGACTGCAAAAACGGCCTTTGCATTCAGGGTCCTTCAAACTCAGAAACCATCTCCTTAAAAAAAAGACTGGTTTAATTATTTTTCTTTTTTCAATGACTTCTTTCGATTTTTTTTTAAACAAGAATTAAATAGTTAATCGTTCACAATTTCGCCTCACTTTTTATGTTATGTAATATGTAAGGACTTTTTTTAAATGAAAGAATAGTGCTAGAACAATAAAGGTTTATTATTAGATTATTTTACACCAGACATGTAGTGCCCGAGTGGTACCAGGTTACTATGGTGATTGGTGACAAGTTCTTGGCTTTAAATAGATAATCTCAATCAACAACTAGAGAACACAATTTCGTGGTGCTGTGTACAAACAAAGAATCTATTCAACAAAGAGGCCCTCTTTCAAAGGCCTGATCAGGGAAAACAGTTTGTTACAGGTGCGGACCAGTTCTTTATTGTGGATTGCGGTCTTGCCTGCAGAGTGGGCAGACTGTATCTGCCTGTATGTTTCTATGGAGGTGCTGTGGGGAAAAAAATACCAGTTTGAATTGAGTTTGATTTGCACGAGAGCCAGCTGTCTGAAAGGGTGTGACATCTGCAGCGGTACAGGACAGACTGACCCACTGAATCATGACAAACAAGTTAATCACACTCATCTAACATGCAAATAACACACCGACAAATGCGAGGTCCCACATAGGTGCGTTCAAATCGAAATAAACTGTTGAAATGACCAAGCCCTCACCAACGAGGCGGTGCGTAGATACATTTGAAATAGCAGACCAAGCTAAGTAGGTGGAAACACTGCTCGGAAACAGTATTAATCACATCCTGGCTATACTCACCCTCTGGAAAACAAAAGCAGTCGCAGTCGTTTACTGAAGACGCTGAAGCAGGATGCTGCTTTCAAAGCACATGAGCTCCGTATCGGTGTGAATGCTAAGATTCAAAGAGCAAGATTGTAATAGGTTCATGAAATATTCAAGAAGGCTATTTTGAGACAACACATCCCCTCTGCCGATTGTTTGATAAGCATGCACGGGAAAGGAACTGTCTCTTGGTTGATCTTTGGGGTAAAAGAAGACATCACTAAGGTACTGTGTATCATTAAATGTTTTTACTTTGTTGGAGGAAGAAGGTTTAGATTAGTTCGGTTCTGGAACATCAACAACTCACTCTGCTCTGCATGTCTGAATGCAAATATTAATATTAATACTTAAGAATACCTCTATACCCCTATATAAGCAGTGTGTAAACCATAACATAGTGAACGTGTTCAACTCACACAAATCCATATTTTCAGTACTTTATTCAATGATAAATAATTGACTATGATCATAGGCTTTAAGTGAAGACGTCTGATCAAGGCAAGACACAGATTAGAGGGCACACATTGGCACTGACAGAAAACCAAACAACCACAAAGTGAAGAAGAAAAACAAAACAATGAGGTAAGAGGTTCTCTTTTAAACATTTGTGATGCTTCTTTCCGGTGGAAGCACAGTGCTTCCTAATACAGAATTCCCACCCCTTTGTTTCTATAAAGAATATTGGAAGAAAAATGCCTGGCACCTGACCGAATCAAACCAAGGCAGAGCTCTGCATGATCTCAACGTAGCTGTCTACAAAAGGACTAGAAACAGTGAACAGAACAACCCCAAAACGCTATGTCTCACTAAGACTTAGCAACTCAGCCCAGTAACGAGTCTATGTGTGTGTGTGTGTGTGTGTATAGGGGTTAAGGTTGTGACGTGTGTGTGTTTGTGTGTGTGTGTGTGTGTGTGTGTGTGTGTGTTCGTGGGCCCTTGAGAGCAGCACAGTGAGGCACAGCCCCGTGCACAGACTGGACCTGCAGTCCTGGTGCTTTTCACTATTTTACAAAAGCAGCACCCCTGCCCTCACACTCTGGGTCATCCTTGCCCTCACACCCCGGGTCACCCCTGCCCTCACACTCCGGGTCATCCTTGCCCTCACACCCCGGGTCATCCTTGCCCTCACACCCCGGGTCACCCCTGCCCTCACACCCCGGGTCACCCCTGCCCTCACACCCCGGGTCACCCCTGCCCTCACACCCCGGGTCACCCCTGCCCTCACCACCCCGGGTCACCCCACCCCTCACATCCCGGGTCACCCCTGCCCTCACACCCCGGGTCACCCCTGCCCTCAGACTCTGGGTCACCCCTGCCCTCACACTCTGGGTCACCCCTGCCCTCACACTCTGGGTCACCCCTGCCCTCACACTCTGGGTCACCCCTGCCCTCACACTCTGGGTCACCCCTGCCCTCACACTCTGGGTCACCCCTGCCCTCACACTCTGGGTCACCCCTGCCCTCACACCGGTTCAGTGACACTAGATCACATCCTCTGGGTTCCCTTTGGATCTCTAACATGGGGAGCGTCCGCCTGGTCCTCTGGACTCCCCACACCCATCTCCACAGAAGGCTGAAGTCTCCATCTTCAGCTGTACCCCTGCACTACGCCCCTCTCTTACGTCACCTGGGAGTCAGAGCGCTGGTGGGAGACTAAGGTGAGACGGCCAGCTCCCCTGCTCTGTCTTCTAGCCTCCTGCTGTGGTGGCACCTGGGCGTCCTCTGACAGACAGGCTAGACCCCGGAACAGGGCCGCCTGGGGCTTCCTGTAGAGCGACAACCTTTCATTCTCTCTAAGGGTTCAGGAAACCTCCATCCCTCAACCTTCTTCAGTGGGTGGGTGGGTGGGGGGGGGGGTTAAGCAACAGAACCACTGAATGCACAACAACATAATAAAACCAAACAAGCCCAGGAGAGAGAAGGGAGCGGTTGTGACAGCAACATTCCATCACAGGGGAACCTTTGGAGGGCCTAAAGGTAGGTGGGTGGTCAAACGTGGGGGGTGGGGGGGGGGGGTTTGGTGCAGTGGCGTGTCTCGGAAACGTGTGCCGTCATGCTTGCCGTTGCCAGGGCAACATCCTGGGGGGGGGGGCTAATGGATGCCGCTCGCTCTCCGTGTGTCGCCCACACCAGTGCCCCCCTCCCTCGGTCTGCCACTGCTCTCCTGTCACACTCGGAAACGGAGTGGAAGATGAACACGTTGTTGTTGTTGTTGTTGTTGTTGTTTGTAGTTTGGGAATGAGCAAAGGCCAAGGGGTTGGGCCGGGTCCGCACTGTGCAGCCTCCTACCAGCGCTTCAGAGGTCCAGTGTCCAGCCTCCTACCAGCGCTTCAGAGGTCCAGTGTCCAGCCTCCTACCAGCGCTTCAGAGGTCCAGTGTCCAGCCTCCTACCAGCGCTTCAGAGGTCCAGTGTCCAGCCTCCTACCAGCGCTTCAGAGGTCCAGTGTCCAGCCTCCTACCAGCGCTTCAGAGGTCCAGTGTCCAGCCTCCTACCAGCGCTTCAGAGGTCCAGTGTCCAGCCTCCTACCAGCGCTTCAGAGGTCCAGTGTCCAGCCTCCTACCAGCGCTTCAGAGGTCCAGTGGCGTCGCGGCGTCCATTTGTTCGACTTTAAATAGTTTGTTTTGTTATTCCGTGGTGCTCTCCCTCCCTGCAGACAAATCCGTCAGTCCGCAAACCAGACGTCTTTGGCTCTACCAGTGTTGGCTTGTCAGTGAAAAAAAATGTTTTAAGTCTACGTTTTTTCTTCTGAACCCCGTCTGTTTGGGGCGGTCCCCCTCTGGAGGTTTGTCCGGGTGGCGCGGGGGGTCGGGTGGGGGGGGGTACGTCCTCAGCCCGGTAGGCACACCTTCCCTGCAAACAGCAGCCCCACAATTGTGAAGAAGATGGAGAGCACAAAGAGCACGTAGGAGGAGCCCACCACGGTGTTGTTAGGCAGCTTGTAGGGCTGGCCCCCCACCTCGTTGATGTAGAAGCCGATGGGGAAGATGAGCGCCGCCATGCAGAACAGGATCACTAGGGGGGGGGGGGACAGAGAGAGAGAACGTTAGGAATGTCAAGCCAACTGTTTACAGTCACAATTTATAACCGATGCTGTTATTTATTCCTTGACGCCGATGACGTGCATATTCTGATTTGGTTACGCAACATATCTGCATGCAAAGCACATGTGACACCAGTGAAGAGGGTAAATCACCAGCAGCATGTGACACCAGTGAAGAGGGTAAATCACCAGCAGCATGGCTGCTCTATAACCCTAACCCTAACCCTAACCCTAACCCAGGCCATACATAAAGCCACCTGCACACACGACACATGGTGCTCCCACAGAATTAGATTAGCGAGATAATAGTTCCTTTCAGGGCTCTTCTTAAGGAGCAATTAATTCACGCAGTGCAGTGTGTGCTTCATGATATCACATTGGGAGAGAGAGAGAGAGAGAGAGAGAGAGAGAAAGAGAGAGAGAGAGAGAGAAAGATTAACCAATTAAAAGAGAGACAGAGAGAGAAAGGAAGTTGGCTCAGTAACAACCTGCGCCATCTGAACAGATTCAGAGGTGCCCTGTTGTGGTTTCCTAATATGCTCAGCCGCAGAGGAGAAGCATCACTTCAGACAGACAGCCCAGCTGTGCAGCACTGTGGCTAGAGAGGACGGTGGTCGAGTAGATCCCAGCCCGCCCACATCAGCTCCACGATACTGACAACACACATTTATGGACTCCAGTGCACACCGCAGATGTCTGCGACAGGGATTCCAGTAAAAAATACAGTTCTGAACTAATAATGGCAGTGTCCCCTGAGGTCTATAAAGACACATTCAGGGAGGTATAGGTGAATGAACAGGCTCACAACTACATGGTTAGCAGTGAACCAGAGAGTCTAGAGGTGGCTGGTTGGTGTGAAACAGAGAGTCTAGAGGTGGCTGGTTGATGTGAACCAGAGAGTCTAGAGGTGGCTGGTTGGTGTGAACCAGAGTCTAGAGGTGGCTGGTTGATGTGAACCAGAGAGTCTAGAGGTGCCTGGTTGGTGTGAACCAGAGAGTCTAGAGGTGGCTGGTTGATGTGAACCAGAGAGTCTAGAGGTGCCTGGTTGATGTGAACCAGAGAGTCTAGAGGTGGCTGGTTGATGTGAACCAGAGAGTCTAGAGGTGGCTGGTTGATGTGAATCAGAGAGTCTAGAGGTGGCTGGTTGATGTGAACCAGAGAGTCTAGAGGTGGCTGGTTGGTGTGAACCAGAGTCTAGAGGTGCCTGGTTGATGTGAACCAGAGAGTCTAGAGGTGGCTGGTTGGTGTGAACCAGAGAGTCTAGAGGTGCCTGGTTGATGTGAACCAGAGAGTCTAGAGGTGGCTGGTTGATGTGAACCAGAGAGTCTAGAGGTGGCTGGTTGGTGTGAACCAGAGAGTCTGGAGGTGGCTGGTTGATGTGAACCAGAGAGTCTAGAGGTGGCTGGTTGGTGTGAACCAGAGAGTCTAGAGGTGCCTGGTTGATGTGAACCAGAGAGTCTAGAGGTGCCTGGTTGATGTGAACCAGAGAGTCTAGAGGTGGCTGGTTGATGTGAACCAGAGAGTCTAGAGGTGCCTGGTTGATGTGAACCAGAGTCTAGAGGTGCCTGGTTGGTGTGAACCAGAGTCTAGAGGTGCCTGGTTGATGTGAACCAGGGGGTCTGGAGGTGGCTGGTTGGGTAAAGGGAGCTACCAATAATTGCTGGCTCTATCTCTTCGCTCAACAAGCACTCACAGTGGAACCACTTCAGAGACTATTCCCTACCTCGCTCCCTACAGACAATTCTGTACAGGAACACGTTCGCTCTGCTCACTTATTTATCTGGGTATGTGTCAAAACCTCGGACCGCTTTAATAGGACACCATTTCCTCCCGTGAGCTGTGAGCGGCTGCAAGTCTCGTTAATGAAGCCCGCCTTGCAACACTTGAAACCCGACCAGAACTCTGAGCATCCCTTCACTGGAACCAATTACAGGGTCCACCAGATGCTGTGAAGCGTGTACCCTTTGAGTTGAATACTTCAGACATCAAAGGCCGCCAGGCTGACGGCTCGCGGTTGCAATGCGGCCCGGCCCACGAGGTGTCCCGGTTCTCGCACTCACCGGGTCGAGGGTGAAATCGTTCGAAATTGTTATTGTGCACCTCCATCTTAGCCATTAGCCTCGTGGTTTGGCGGGCTAATTAACAAAGCCATGGCTAATTTGCGTCACCCCATTTGTCTCTGCTTTTTTGACAACGTCAGGGCTTCCAACCCCCGCCACACACAGTGGGGGGGCCAGCTGTGTTGAAACAGGTCGCCCTCTCTTGACTCCAGTGAATTACACGTTGATAGCCGGGCTGAATTGGAATCGGAAAAAACGTCAATCTGATGGAAAGGCTCTGCCAGTGTGTAGCCGAGAAGAACACAATCAAAGGCTCACAGACAAAACCTTCCATTCAGAGGAAAGCCCAATCAGCAGGCTGTTGTTTTTTTTCCAAAGCAGCAAGTTGGATATCAAAAGAGGTCTTATTCTGTCAAACTGGGGCAATGATTCACTCCCTTCTATGATACGGAGCCGCACATAGCTTTGCATCCAACAAGTCAGAACCCCCACATGCTGTTTTTTCCTCTGTCCAAGAATGCGCCGCTTGACTTTAAAAGCTAATCTGGTGCCGGTTGCGCTGGCTTCCGTTAGCTCTCCCATGCTAAACGTCTCGTTCTAGCACAGTGTGCGCTGTTGGTTAACCTGCCTGGGCCTGGCAGACCCAAACTAATATTTATGTCTGCCCCCCTTTCCCTCTTTCCCACTGCTAAGGCCAGGCGTTTATCTAGAGCCAGCAAGTGGCTCTTAGCTGTGCCAGCAAACGGAAACTGTAGCTATGCTAGACTAGTACTCTGAAGCCATAAATACCAGGCTGTAATTAGATCGATTCCTTTGGAGTCTGTGGGAGCATGGTGGCCTGTAGCTGATTAGCTAATTGTAGCCCTGCTTGGGGCGCATCTCGGGTTCGGTTTGAACTGTTTCTCTCAGTCTTGCAGGAGCATACAGCCTCCTAACCGATTCCCCTGTAAGAGGAGATCACCGTGGCTACGGAGGATTGAAGGAGGACCTGAGGGAGCATGGGGGTGCTGAGCAGAGGCTAGAGACCAGGGGGGTAGCTGGTGTCTAATGTACCGGGGACAGAGGAGGGGGGCAAGGCTAGTAGGGAGTGTACAGACAGAGGAGGAGGAGGAGGAGGAGGAGGCTAGTAGGTAGTGTAACAGACAGAGGAGGAGGAGGAGGAGGCTAGTAGGGAGTGTACAGACAGAGGAGGAAGAGGAGGAGGACCAGGCTAGGAGGTAGTGTACAGACAGAGGAGGAAGAGGGGGAGGAGGCTAGGAGGTAGTGTACAGACAGAGGAGGAAGAGGAGGAGGAGGCTAGGAGGTAGTGTACAGACAGAGGAGGAAGAGGAGGAGGAGGCTAGGAGGTAGTGTACAGACAGAGGAGGAAGAGGAGGACCAGGCTAGGAGGTAGTGTACAGACAGAGGAGGAAGAGGAGGACCAGGCTAGGAGGTAGTGTACAGACAGAGGAGGAGGAAGAGGAGGACCAGGCTAGGAGGTAGTGTACAGACAGAGGAGGAGGAAGAGGAGGACCAGGCTAGGAGGTAGTGTACAGACAGAGGAGGAAGAGGAGGACCAGGCTAGGAGGTAGTGTACAGACAGAGGAGGAGGAAGAGGAGGACCAGGCTAGGAGGTAGTGTACAGACAGAGGAGGAGGAAGAGGAGGACCAGGCTAGGAGGTAGTGTACAGACAGAGGAGGAAGAGGAGGACCAGGCTAGGAGGTAGTGTACAGACAGAGGAGGAGGAAGAGGAGGACCAGGCTAGGAGGTAGTGTACAGACAGAGGAAGAGACCAGGCTAGTAGGTAGTGTAACAGACAGGGGAGGAGGAGGAGGAGGAAGAGGACCAGGCTTGTAGGCAGTGTACAGACAGGGGACAGAGGGTGGCCTGTGCTGGCTGTACAAAGCTGTCCATTCAGGTGGCAGTGGCCTGGAGCCAGTTCCCCTAGCCACCATCCCCCAGGCTTCGTCACCTGTTAGCCCCGGATGAACCCGGGCCCTGCAGCACCCCCACCCCCCCACCCCTGGCTCTGTCCCCTCCACTCCCTCTGTCTGTCCTTAAACCTCCACTACCGTACATGGCTTCTTCATGGGACACCTAATCTTCCTTCCCAGCCCACAAAGGCCACCCAGCCCCCCCGTTAAAACCCTGGGAACAGCAGTGTTTATCAGTAGCCTGAATAGAGTTCAGCAGTCAGGAAACCCCCCCCCCCCCCCCCCCCCCCCCCCCCCCCCCCCCCCCGCCTCCCCCCCCCTCCCGCGTCCTTACAATGGGTTTTTCCCCACTATTTCCTCCACCGGGGCAACTGATTCTCAGGTTTCAAGGGATGGTTCTCTGCCTCTTCAGCCTGTGGATATCTCTGTCCCTTGCTTTCACACTGCCCACCCTCTTGTGCCTCTCACTGCGCATAACAATACCACCACAATCTCTCGCTGCTGTTTCCCACAAAGTGACGCCTTTCTTGCACACGTCGAACGGCCTTTCACACCGCTGGCTCCGGTATCTGACTGATTTCCGCGCGAGGTGTGAGAACCCTCGCGAGCAACAAGCCAACATGCTCGACGACAACAACCGTGGACAACGATGCCGTTTGCTCTCCGGTTGCCGTGGCAACCCGGCCGCTTGCCTCGCAGCGCGAGTGTCAGAGAGAGGCTCGCTGTCTTCCAAATTAGTCAGCGACACATATTCATGTTTAATACATCCGTAGCACATGCTCAAAAGGGTCAGCATTTGGTGAGAGGGTAATTCATTCGAGTGGCTATCAAGGGCAAGCAAAAGCCACATCCCAGAATAAAACCAGTATTCAACTGAGTTTAATCTTAGTGGTCTTAATGGTCACCAGGCTATGGGAATTAAAAGGCTCCGTCTGGTCAATTCATCATTAGGAATGACCAGAGCCATTTTATATAGCATTGTGAAGCACAAACTAGCTCTGTAATTATGCATGGTACAACAGTGTTAGCCCTGTACCAAGATAACCAATCCAAACACATCACTCCCCCCCCCCCCGGCCCACACACACCCCCACACACAGCCTTAGGAAAGCAGCAGTGCACGTTGAGTTTGTGCTGAGAGACCAAAATATATCCCAAATGCCGCTGAAAAACAGCACCATGAGTGCTGAGAGACAAAAGGAGAGCAAAGCCAAGTGCCACAGAGGCCACCCACACGGCTGCCTGAGGAGATCCACTCCTCAATCCATACAAGCCTGGGGGAACGAGAGAGAGGTGGAGACGGTGAGGAGCGTACAAAACACACGCACGCACGCACACACACTCACTCAACGCCACGGTTACGCGGTGAGAAGCACCACTATTGACAGCACGGGTTTGGTCGCTCAGCCTCTATCGGAGGCAACAGCAGCCCTGAAAGTGCCTTAAGTGCCAGACTAAAAACCAATACCTCTCTTTGCTTCTCCACCCTCCCTCCCTCCCTCCCTCCCTCCCACCCTCCCTTCCTCCCTCCCTCCCCACTGTGCAGAAGAATGCCTCCAGCTCCCCCCAGATGACTGCTGCCCCAGGCGTAGAGAGGAGAGTTCCTCCAGGGAAAACAGGATGCCGAGAAAACCAGACTAGGAGAGAGACCGCGGACAGAGGTTGGCTTGAATGCCGATGAAGTCCGTGCAGCGACCCCCCCCCCCACCTCCCCCCACCCCCCCACCCCGTGAGGGATAAGCCCGGTCCCAGCCGGGTCGGTCTCCTGGCTACTTACTGCCGGTGAAGGCGATCCAGCGGGCGTACTTGGTGGCCTCGCGGCGCCAGTGAGACGCCACCAGCAGGCCACAGGTGACGGTGAGGGAGATGATGCCCATGATGATGAAGAAGAGCGTGGTGACCCACTCTGGTGGCAGCCGCGGGGGGATGCACGTCCGGTCCCGTCCGTGGATGGTCTGGCACTGCCGAACGAGACCCACCGTCAGGGCACCTTGTTCAGGAGGAGAGAGAAGGTGTTAAGTAGGAAGGGCACCTTGTTCAGGAGGAGAGAGAGAAGGTGTTAAGTAGGAAGGGCACCTTGTTCAGGAGGAGAGAGAAGGTGTTAAGTAGGAAGGGCACCTTGTTCAGGAGGAGAGAGAGAAGGTGTTAAGTAGGAAGGGCACCTTGTTCAGGAGGAGAGAGAGAAGGTGTTAAGTAGGAAGGGCACCTTGTTCAGGAGGAGAGAGAAGGTGTTAAGTAGGAAGGGCACCTTGTTCAGGAGGAGAGAGAGAAGGTGTTAAGTAGGAAGGGCACCTTGTTCAGGAGGAGAGAGACAAGGTGTTAAGCAGGAAGGGCACCTTGTTCGGGAGGAGAGAGACAAGGTGTTAAGTAGGAAGGGCACCTTGTTCAGGAGGAGAGAGACAAGGTGTTAAGTAGGAAGGGCACCTTGTTCAGGAGGAGAGAGAGAAGGTGTTAAGTAGGAAGGGCACCTTGTTCAGGAGGAGAGAGACAAGGTGTTAAGCAGGAAGGGCACCTTGTTCGGGAGGAGAGAGACAAGGTGTTAAGTAGGAAGGGCACCTTGTTCGGGAGGAGAGAGACAAGGTGTTAAGTAGGAAGGGCACCTTGTTCAGGAGGAGAGAGACAAGGTGTTAAGTAGGAAGGGCACCTTGTTCAGGAGGAGAGAGACAAGGTGTTACGCAGGAAGGGCACCTGGTTCAGGAGGAGAGAGAAGGTGTTAAGTAGGAAGGGCACCTTGTTCAGGAGGAGAGAGAAGGTGTTAAGCAGGAAGGGGACCTTGTTCAGGAGGATAGAGAAGGTGTTGAGCAGGAAGGATACATACAGTCAATCTACGCCTAGACAGACATCTGCTAACCCTCACAACACAGGCTTTGGCTTCAAACAATCAGGTACTAACAATGCCACATGTAGAAGGAGAAAATGTCTGCCACACCGGTCTGCTGTACAAGTGTATTTCTTGGGTCTAGGCCAGGTCATTACCAATGCCACACTCACTACGGTAGGAAAACATTCGCTCAGGAACTTTGTCTTTACCATCGCAAAAAAACGTGAGGATTCGCTGGAGAAACACAAAGGACCATAGTGTGACTCCAGGGAAAGGCCTTGGAAGGAGCCCTGCACCCAGAGCACGCTGCTGAAACAAGGACAGCCTCTTGAACCCACACACAGTAGTCGGCTTCACAGTCAACGGCACGCTGGAGCTCTGAAGCTGAATTTGGTCCCCAGGGTTGGAAAAAGAGCGGGGGAGAACAGCAGGAGAGGACGTGTGAAAGACTCAGGGGAGAGAGAGAGAGAGAGAGAGAGAGAGAGAGAGAGAGAGAGAGAGAGAGAGAGAGAGAGAGAGAGAGAGAGAGAGAGAGAGAGAGAGAGAGAGAGAGAGAGAGAGAGAGAGAGAGAGAGAGAGAGAGAGAGAGATTAACCAATTAAAAGAGAGACAGAGAGAGAGTTGAAGTTGAAAATGCTGCCTCCATCTGTTACTAACAAAGCTCTCTCTGCAGTTCACTGGAGTAATATCAGTGTGTGATGCAGGTTACAGCCGGACCGATACTGGATTTTGGGGGCAGATGCAGATACCATTATTAAAGAGTAAAACATTTCTGATATTGATATATCTATATCTATATCTATATATCTATATATATATATATATCTATATATCTATATATATATCTATATATATATATATATATATATATATATATATATATATATATATATATATATATATATATATATATATATATATATATATATATATATATATATATATATATATATATATATATATCTATATATATATATATATATATATATATATATATATATATCGGCCGGCATCTTTCATTCGTGTATTCTTCAAAACATTTGTTTGTATGGATTTATTCTGTGTGTATATTTAAACACGCATACACATAGAATAGATACATAGACACATTTTTTGGGGCAATGATTCCTCAAATGTGGTTATCAAACACTTGACAAAGATATGTACATGGATATCATTTCAACATTTATGTTGCTTGTTTTATGGTTCTGTTCTAATGTTTTGCCCCTGGCCAGGGCTCCATCGGAAAAGAGATATAGCCTATATCTCAATGGGAATGCCTGGTCAAGTAAAGAATAACAAACATTAAAAATAAATAAAAATTCAAAGAATCGTCAATCTTCCCCCACCCCCTATAGTGATCCATCTGTGATGGGCCCATTTAAACTGGTCTGGCTCTGACGCAGATACAGAAGAGCACAGCGCCTTTATTCCCTCCTGCCATCACACACTGGTGCTGATATATATGTATATATACTATATGCGCCAACACACACACACACACACACACACACACACACACACACACACAAGTTGGCAGCGTATGTTCCTGATTAGCACTTTTCTCTGATCAGCGCTACTGACTAAATCCATCGCTTTACTCGCCTCTCTTCGGTATTCTTATTAGGCCTATTCAGTATTTGTGAAATAACCACACGCACACACAGACACACACACAGACACGCACATGCACACGTAAATCCACTACTCTTCCTAGAGCTGTCCGCCCGGCCAAGCTGAGCAGACGGGGGAGAAGGGCCTTGATCAGGCAGGGGACCAAGAACCGGACGGTCACACTGACAGAGCAGAAGGGGGAGAAGGGCCTTGATCAGGCAGGGGACCAAGAACCGGACGGTCACACTGACAGAGCTCCAGAGTTCCTCTGTGGAGATGGGAGAACCTTCCAGAAGGACAACCATCTCTACAGCACTCCACCACGAAGGCCTTTATGGCAGAGTGGCCAGACGGAAGCCACTCCTCAGTAAGAAACATGAAAGCCTGCTTGGAGTTTGCTAAAAGGCACTTCGTACTCTCAGACCATGATAAACAAGACTCTCTGGTCTGATGAAACCAAGATAGAACACTTTGGCCTGAATGCCAAGCCTCACGTCTGGGGGAAACCAGGCACCGTCCATCCCCTGGCCAATACCACCCCAACGGTGAAGGATGGTGGTGGCAGCATCATACTGTGGGGATGTTTTACAGCTGCAGGAACTGGGAAACTGGTCAGGATTGAGGGAAAGATGAACGGAGCAAAGTACTGAGAGATCCTTGATGAAAAGCTGCACCAGAGCGCTCTGGACCTCAGACTGGTGTGAAGGTCACCTACCAACAGGACAACGCCCCTAAGCACACAGCCAAGACAACGCCAGAGTGGCTTTGGGATAACTCTGTGAATGTCCTTGAGTGGCCCAGCCAGAGCCCCGACTTGAACCCGATCAAACATCTCTGGAGAGACCTGAAAATAGCGGAGTATCAACGCTCCCCATCCAACCCTGACAGAGCTGGAGAATGGGCAGTGAAGAATGGGAAAAATGTTGTAGCGTCCTACCCAAGAAGACTTGAGGCTGTAATCGCTGCAAAAGGTGCAACCCCAAAGTTCTGGCTAAAGGGTCTGAATACTTAAATGTGATATTGTTTTTTTATTTGTAATACATTTGCACACCATATGTACCTGTTACTTTGTCATATTGTGTGTTGATTTGATGAGAAGACAAAATTATATACATTTTAGAATAAGGCTGTAACATAACAAAATGTGGAAAAAGTGAAGGGGTCTAAATTCACTGTACATTAAGACAACGTTGTACCGTAGTTGAAATACAACTGCAGCTAGCTATCGGCTGATAAACAGACACAGAGGAAGTGGTGGGTTAGGATAGTGGTGGGTTAGGGTTAGGATAGTGGTGGGTTAGGATAGTGGTGGGTTAGGGTTAGGATAGTGGCAGACGGATGATGAAGGACAGCAGCGTAGGAGAGAAACATGCCACAGTGGCCCAACCAACAGACACTTCATCCACCCTGTAGCAGGGCCCATTCAATTAGCATGGCCTTTTCCTCTGGGATTTCTGCCCGAGTAAGCAGAATGGAGCCACGTCACTCAGGGCTTTCAAGATCAGAGGTCTGGGAGCGATGGGCGCTGTGCTCAGCGAAGGAGAGATTTAGGTGGCAAAGGGAGCTGTCCAAAAATGTCGGTACAGAGGGTTTCTATGAGCCCGCGATGGACTCCTAGGGGAGCTAAACTTTTGGGAGATGTCAGAGACCCTGGTACAGCGTGAGCTGGCTTTATGGCAGTCTTACCAACCCTGTAGTATGGACCTCGAAGGACCGCCTAATAGAGAAGATGTACAACGCTAGAGAATATGTGTTACACACATTTATGCCTGCACAAAATATCTTTGTTTTTAAACTTTTTTTGGGGGGGTGAGGTATTATTATGCCGTATTTTTCTTGTTTTATTTGTATTTTTTTTTTAAATCAACTGTCAAGCACTTTGTTTTGAAAAAGTGCTGTGTCAACTAAGTTTACTTCTGACACAAAGTCGTACTTCTTTGGCCTGTGGGAGCCACATCAGGCTATTGAAGACAGGCCCGTCAAGGACAAGCTGACGCTGGGGGAGAGAGAATCCCCAGCTGGAGGCTAGGGCGGGCCTGCCGTGCCCCAGAGCAGCCTGTCCAAAAGGAAATCCTGTCCACTTTATAACACCCAGCAAAAACACAGCCTCTGCAGAAACAGCCAAACACTGGCTCCCAAACCTACTGAAACCACACACACAAACGATGTGCACTCACCGTTTTAAGGGATGGCTCAGCATGTTCTCGAAAGTAAAGATAACACTCTCCCAAACCCACAAAATGGAGGGCTTTGCGTTGTAGAGTGCCGTTTAAGTTCCCTTCAGAAGTTAACGGAACGCTTTCTGACACTGGCATGTCGCCGTGGCATCGGTTAGTGCCTTGCGGACGAATGATGAATGATGCTGTCACATTATCTGGCTGTGAATTGATTTCCGCGCTGTTTTAATGCCAGGGATCTGTTCTGTTTCGATGGCTAATCAAAGCTTCCTTCACGCTGAAGAAAGATAGAGGTCACAGATAAAGTGACGTACGTGGCACCTGAATGGCCCGCCAGAGCTTCCTCCTCCGTAACCCATTTCCTGAAGTGGGCCGCATATTCCTGGCATAACCTTGACCCACGCCTGAGGACGGGAGGCCAGGGAGGCAAAGTAACCAGAGACCAGGGCTGGGAGTAGTACATTAGGGTTAGGGTTAGCAGATAGCAGAGGCCAGGGCTGGGAGTAGTACATTAGGGTTAGGGTTAGCAGATAGCAGAGGCCAGGGCTGGGAGTAGTACATTAGGGTTAGGGTTAGCAGATAGCAGAGGCCAGGGCTGGGAGTAGTACATTAGGGTTAGGGTTAGCAGATAGCAGAGGCCAGGGCTGGGAGTAGTACATTAGGGTTAGGGTTAGCAGATAGCAGAGGCCAGGGCTGGGAGTAGTACATTAGGCAGGGTTTGATAGCAGAGGCCAGGGCTGGGAGTAGTACATTAGGCAGGGTTTGATAGCAGTGGTAATGGGCCTTTTTATGGCCGTTTCCCCAGGATCATCCAGCCTCCCACTGCTTCACAGGCTCTCAGTGGAATTCCTGCCTTACAACAGGCAGGCACGCCACGGCCCTCGCTGCTGGACATGTCTGATTAACACACCCACCCACCCGCCCACCCACCCGCCCGCCCGCCCGCCCGCCCGCGCACACACACACGCACACGCACACGCACACACTAGGCTTCACATAGTGCATAGTCTGCAACGAGACTGGGTCATGCGCAGGGGATTGGGTAGGTACACACAAATGGGCATAAACATACTGGAGTGGTATCTTGCCCGCTCTGCAAGACAACATCTGGCTAAATAAACATGGGCTAGAAAATGAAGCGTGTGAGCAATGGAGCGATGCCTCATTTCTCCCTGACGGCAGGCTGGCGCTGAGGGGGGCAGGGGACTACAGGACGCCATGGGACAGGGGAGAAGACAGAAAGAAAACACCACCAGAAAACCCTCTGCGCTCACTCTCTCTATCCAAGTCGACGTTCCCTAGTATCTTCCCAGCCCAAACCCGCCGTCCGTTTCCACTTCCTCTCTCACACACTCACACTCACACTCACACTCACACTCACACTCACACTCACACTCACACTCACACTCACACTCACACTCACACTCACACTCACACTCACACTCACACACACACACACACTCACACACACACACACACACTCACACACTCACACACACACACGGCTATCCGTCACTTAACAATAGCCCACACCCCAGAATAATTCTGCTTCCCACATCAGACTCCCTCACACATGCTCGCCGCATTCCTTCAGAAGAAATTCTCCTTCCTCTGTTTTCCCATCATGCACGGCGCTCTCCGCGTGTCTTTGGCTGCGCCACCTGACACAGCACCCAGCGCCTCCCTTCGCCTCAGTGGGACCGGGAGGGGATTAGGGTCCGCTGATCCTGCCGTCGCTGTCGTCAGTGCGGGGCGGGGCGGAGCGGCTGCGAGCGAGGGCCGGATGGATGAGTCAAGAAGGCCTATGAACTCCGGAGGGTGGAAAGCACGCTGCGGTAGGAGGCCGTGCAGAACCGCTGGAGCTGCTTGAGGCGCACAGCCATTACTGACATCAGAGGACATCAACAATGACTCACCTAGGCAGCGGCAAAAAGCTGACGCAACAATTTGGAACCAGGACCACACATGGCCACAAAAACACACACAGACAAGCTAACTGCAGATGACAGTAAGCTACCATCAAGGTAATTCTAGGTAGCGCATGCATGCGGGCTCCTCAAGGGCTAGGGCTAGGGTTAGGGTTAGGGTTAGGTCTGCCACAGCAAAATTATACATTTGCTCTTATCATAAGTGCCAAAACAAGTAAATAATTAGCCTACAACTAAAAACCTTACTCGAGTGAAATTCCATTTTAAGGGATTGTGCAGGAAAAATGGTAGTAGGTTTAGGCAATTCTTCCTCGGCCTATACCATTCCATCCATTATGCAGAGCGTGGTGACCGCGACAACAGACCGAAACTTAGGTAGTCATACATTACAGGTGCAGAACACCAAAGACCTCTACAATAGTCACTCTTTGCGATCTTGGCCATGCAATAACCTTGAAAAACATAGGCTACATGCATCTACAACAAGGCAATCATACCAGTCATTTCCAGACGGATTTGACGTTTTGTAGATCTACCTTTAGCTGGCATGGCTTAATTGAGATTACATCAACAAAATCAATTTCCTAAATTGTTCTTCTGGGACTGTGTTTCTGTCAACAACGCTTCCTGCTCCTTGGTCAGAGCGCGTGCGTCAGTAAGACCAGGCTCTTATTTATGGCTGCTTTTAAACTGTTCTGTTGCTGGTCTGAAAAAGCCAATGAACCATGCTGGGGGACAGAGAGGAACAAGAAGCCTCTAAACATGGATGAGTAGAGGAGATGGTGGGAGAGAGAGCGGAGTTAAGCTAGGCTACTAACACTCACCCACACATGAATTGTTTTCTACTCCCAGCGGTGGCCTTGTTGACAGGCTTCTTTTATCTCGAAATGTGACGACTGTCATCAACAGACTATACTTTTGAAATTCAACAGCCTTCAACAATTGCATTTGGAACCGTCTATAGGTCAAAGAGTTCAGCAAAGGAATTGAAAGCAATTTAGTTTAAACTATTTTGAACTTTAAAAAAAGCCTAAATCCATATACGATAAGATGATTTCTAAAAGCAACCTGTACGCACTGGGACTGCAGATGGTGCTCTGGAAGACAGTCCAAATATTGATAGACAGATGGCATGTGATTAGAGAAGGCTTCATTTCAATGAACAACCCTGCTGAGGCACAAACGCAGCACATACCACACCAGAGACCCTAACCCTAACCCTAACCCTAACCAAGGCTATGCCACACCACACCAGAGACCCTAACCCTAACCAAGGCTATGCCACACCACACCAGAGACCCTAACCCTAACCCTAACCCTAACCCTAACCCCCACACCAGAGACCCTAACCCTAACCCTAACCCCCACACCAGAGACCCTAACCCTAACCCTAACCCTAACCAAGGCTATGCCACACCACACCAGAGACCCTAACCCTAACCCTAACCCTAACCCTAACCAAGGCTATGCCACACCACACCAGAGACCCTAACCCTAACCCTAACCCTAACCCTAACCCTAACCAAGGCTATGCCACACCACACCAGAGACCCTAACCCTAACCCTAACCCTAACCCTAACCAAGGCTATGCCACATCACACCAGAGACCCTAACCCTAACCCTAACCCTAACCAAGGCTATGCCACACCACACCAGAGACCCTAACCCTAACCAAGGCTATGCCACATCACACCAGAGACCCTAACCCTAACCAAGGCTATGCCACACCACACCAGAGACCCTAACCCTAACCAAGGCTATGCCACATCACACCAGAGACCCTAACCCTAACCAAGGCTATGCCACATCACACCAGAGACCCTAACCAAGGCTATGCCACACCACACCAGAGACCCTAACCCTAACCAAGGCTATGCCACATCACACCAGAGACCCTAACCCTAACCCTAACCAAGGCTATGCCACACCACACCAGAGACCCTAACCCTAACCCTAACCCTAACCAAGGCTATGCCACATCACACCAGAGACCCTAACCCTAACCAAGGCTATGCCACATCACACCAGAGACCCTAACCCTAACCCTAACCAAGGCTATGCCACACCACACCAGAGACCCTAACCCTAACCCTAACCCTAACCCTAACCCTAACCAAGGCTATGCCACACCACACCAGAGACCCTAACCCTAACCAAGGCTATGCCACATCACACCAGAGACCCTAACCCTAACCAAGGCTATGCCACATCACACCAGAGACCTACCCTAACCCTAACCCCAACCCTAACCAAGGCTATGCCACATCACACCGGTAGTGCAGCGTGACGTTGTCCCTTCTATGAGCGTGTCTGAAGGTGTGTGCCGGCCAAAGTGGGGTCACGGCACCCAGAGAGAAATGGCGTGATGATCTGAAGGTGGCCCTGTCGCCTCCCTGTCACCACGGTAATAATGGCTGCGTGTCGTTGAGCCAGCCGCTAGGCCCCGGGGGTGACGGCGAGGTCAAAGTGTCACGCTGCTCCTTCAGTGGATGGTGTGTTGGGGCGACAACATGGCCGCTTCCATCAGTGTCAGCCTTAAGTGTTCCATCTCCAGAGGAGAGGGTGAGCTGGGGAAAAGAACCGTGCCGAAAAATATGTAGTAAGAATTCATCGTGTTCTGGATATTAGTGATGTTGACTTGGGCAGGAATTGTCAATCGTATGGCCTACCCATTAAAGGGAATTGGCCAAATATGACCAATAGAATGTCTGTATTCATTCATCTAAGGTACACTCCCAGGACACCATGGACAAGGGGTTAAAGAGATTTCAAAGTAATGGATGCTTTTTTTTAATCACGCAACAAAGGCTAGGGTTTGGTAGGAGTCTGCTCATCTGCACATGGCCTTACAACTCTTTTTTTTGCATAAAACTTGCACGTCTGTGAAAGAACAGGGAAGAACACAGAGATGGAATTCATAAAGTGAAACATGTCTACTAGAGGTGAACCTGTACAACACAAACTAAACACGTTTTGGGCTTTTTGGAAACCAAGATAATGATGCTGAATTTTCAGTTTGTATATCTGTGGCGTGTTGCGTGGGAGGAAAATCCCAACAAACATTATCAAGGCCATCGTTTCTCTGCTTTAAATAATGATCCCTTAAAATAAACACTCGTCCAAAATGACTGCGCATAATGTTCTTGTTTGTCAGGCTAACATCTGTGATAATTCTCGATTTCAAAAACACTTTAGTGGAGCTAAACCCAACACACAGGACGAAATAAAACACTACGGACGGCCTCAGAGATCCAAAGGTGAGGAAATCCTCACGCTACAGGGAGAAACATGGGGGTTGTGATCAGCAGCCCTTTCCCGTGTTGTAAAAACCTCTCGCAAAATGACCACCAACATTTACAACAGCAGAGATGGCATCACAGAGAGGGACAAAAGTAACAGACAGAGAGAGGGGGGGGGGGGTCTGGTCATTTCAGTCCTACCCTAACGCAACATGAAAACCGTTAACCTAATACAATAGGCAAGTTATTATACAATAGGAAGATTGGGCCATTGGCTATAGCCTGTATTGTAACATGCAGTCTGATGCTGTGATATGGATAATGCAAGGGTCAACGTTGCTGTGACAGGAGACCTAACAAGTAGCAGACAGGCTAGAGGAAGCGACCAAGAGCTGCTGATTCATTCAAGTCGACTAGTTTGTGCATTGTCATGTAGGGGTTGGTGGTGAAGCCTACTGTTATCTCAAACAGTCTGAATGAAGGCCTTCTTAGGTTGAAACAAACAAAAATGAAAACATATAATGGAATGGCAGCATTTGGCATGAGTACTGACAGTGTGGAGCTAATACACACTAATACTGCCTGTCCTGGCGTCCTGTGCCGTCATTGGTGGGTGAACCCTCCCTGACCCAGTTGCTAAGTTGTCATCAGGCAGAGGGAACAAACAGCTGTCTGTCAATGGCGCGCTAGGTTTGGTGTCTGAGGCGGAGAACAGCAACTGCCGATTGAGTGACTTTGTGTGGGGCCAGCGGGGAGCCTGCACGGTGCTTTTTTAAGACCCCCCCATGCCGGCTGACCTGGGGGGGGGGCACCTGGTGACAAATCTATCTGCAACAGAAACAGCAGCCAAGAGAGATCTGGTTGTAGTTCATTTTCAACATGATGTGAAAAGGCCTGCAGGAAACAACTTAGGGGTGGCATTCTTTGCAAATGCTCTTTGAAATAACTCCTTGCTTGTGATTTTCATTGGTCTCCCATTGGAAATTACTAAACTGTGTAACCATCAATAGCGTATATTTTTGAATATACTGTTTCATTAAGGCTTTATCAATTAGGTTCACTAACAGGAAGAGGACAATAGATGCCACTGCAGATTAAAAAAAACTAAAACTTCTTTCCAAGAGAGTGGATCTATCTTTGCACCATCTGACTGAACAGTATAATAATAATAATAATAATAGTTGGTAAAACACTAGGCTGGATGGCTCTGGTTGAAGACAATTGTATAATTGCTAATTGTTGCAACCTCTAAAGTTGCAATCAAAGGACAAAGACAGCAAAGGGGGAAACTGATCAGTTATTATTCAATTACCTGCCGATTCACCAGTGTTTATCCAGTCTGGGTTCGCAATACTGGCAATTGCAAAGATATCCGCTGCCAGAAAGAGGCACCCTGATATGATGGTTAATTTATCCATAGCACAATTGTGGCGTGAAGGTCCAGGTGTGTCTGTAGCTGAAACGAGCAACACTGCTACTGTTTGTAGGTTAGTTATCAGTCTAAGATAACATCATCCTCTTCACACACAAAAAAACACAAATTCTGAGGTTTTGTCTTGCATTCTGTCCACGCGCTGCATTAACAATGCCTTCGTAAACAAAATATTAAACTTCAGCTGAATAGAATGCGAACTGAGACGCACATTTCAAAGATCATTTATTTTACCCCGAATCCTCCTCCGATAAAACAAGAGGAGCTCACGTAAAGTCAGGGCCCAATACTCCAGCGGCTTGTGTTCTCGCTCGGATCCGCTCAGTAGCAGCAGCATTTGGTAACTGCGGCTAGCAGGATAGCTGCTTCGCTAACTGGCTATTTTGCAAATTCGATGTTGGTGTCCCGAACAGCGGGCCAAAAAGTGCTTGATGCCCGAAACACCATTTGCATTGGCATTTCTCAGCAACAACGGTGCGACAAGAGTTTCAAAATAACCAAACAGTTCAAACCCTTATCATTACAGTATCCTTGATTGAGCCAAGGTCCGACGTTGTCAGTCAGGAAAATGAGCACCCATCCTCCCTCTTTCTTATTAATGCCCCCTTTCTGTCTGCTGGAATAGCATCTGTAGTCCGCTATTCATCACGCTTTGGCACCAAGGGGAAGATCGAGCTTGTCAGAGGCTTGGAACTAGTAATGGCCCCGCAATATTTAGCTAAAACTGTATGTTTTAACCTGCACTAAAAACAAAATCATTCACAACAGCCCACCAGCTAACCCCTCTTTCTTCCAAACCAAATGACATCAAGTGAACACCCCCACGCAGACACAACAGTTCTCACGCACTCGCGTTTAGGGGGCATTCATTCTCGTCTCGCGATATTCTCAGTGTCTGATGCCAAGGGGGTCGATTTGGTACAGGGTGAAAAAGGGGTAAGATTGAAACAGGGAGGGTAAAAATATCCTCTAGAAATAGATTATTTTTATAAACGTTTCATTTTCGTTGGTACATTTCTCCGATCTTTTGTAGCATATTTGCTTCCTCAAAAGCTTTCCAAATGTCAACAGAATTCTACTGTCAGTGAAAGTCTTGCATCATAAAACAACGTAAACACTTCGATGTTTAAATTAACACCTCTAACTTATAAAGACCTACCTCATACAAATACTGCAAAACTACTATTCTTTTCCATGGCTGGCTAAGAGCATGACAGCCAGAACTATCTGGTCAGCTCTTTAACCTGATTTTTTTTATAACCACTCCAAACCCAAGTTATCAGCAAGTAGCCGCTCAGTGCACACAGCAGCATCAGCTCGTCTCCTACGCTCTTCTGCAGCGCTCCTTGCAAGTCCTCAGATTCCTACTTGACCTCAACAGAATCAATTTCACATTGAGGACAGAAGTTATAAGACCATGCAAAACAAAACGACATTATTGTATCTCATAAAAAAACAACAAAGAATGCACATGGCATGTATGAAACAGACATTTAGATAAAGTATCAGTTTCCTTTGGTACAGCAGGCAGTGTTCTGTCAGACCTACGTAACAACGTGAGTAGCTTGCAGCATCATGCAGCAGAAGTGCAGGGATAAGACTAGTCTGACTGATTCGTTCTTGCTCGAATATTATCATGATAAAAAAAACGTCATGATAATTGAAAAGCATCTATTTGAGTTGTTACTTAATTACTCCTACAATGATTGATCAATGTGTCCGGAAAGACCAATCAAATGCACAGATTTCAACATTGGAAGGGAGTGTACAGTACACACACCACATGCCCTTACTTATACAATCATTTGTGTTTTGGTGCCCCCTGCTGGAAATTACACACAGTAACTTTCAAGAGCACAACATACTGTACTTTTATCCTGCAAAAGTAAACAATACGTGACAACATTGTCGTTACTGTAGATAGAGATTTTAATGAATTTACATCAGATATACAGTAAAACTGATAAAACAAACGCATTATCCTTCCTCCTACTTCCTGTGTGTACACATTATTGACAAACTACGAATGATTGAGGACAACAAAGGGGGTTATTATTTGTCGTTGGAGACCATGGGGCCATGCAGCCATTTCTTTTCTCCTCGATAAGCAGCGAGGCATAACCAGCCCGGGTTAAAATATTAAATAAATGTTTGTTGTTGCTTTTGTTTTTTTGTGTGGTTTCATACTTCATCGAAGAAGGGCGTGTTGATAAGGTGACCAGTAGCTGCCATTGATCTTTTGCCGTCCACGAACTTCTTTGCGGCCTGAAAACAAAACCAATGGCTAGTTACCTTGACATACGATCAATAATCAACCCACACCATAGCATCAAATTGCTAATGACGTTCCAGGTCAGTTCTCTCAAATTCAATGAACCAACACATACATTTGTGGCACTGATTAGGATTAGTCACCATAAAATATTGAATTGCGTATGCATGCAGTATCAACAACTGAATGCAGGTGCTATATAAGCCGGATACAATATTTGAGCAGCAGAGGGCATACTGTTCATTTACATCTAGAGGAAATATATTCAAACTGTAAATTCAACGACTTTCCCCCAAAGTCCAAATTCAACGATGTTTTTTTTACGTTTTATGTAAAAAAAAAAAAAAAGATACAAACGTTGAAATTCAAGGACGTATTTGAGCCGATGTTTTATTTAAATCCACTCACGTTGACGACATCTGCGTGGGAGACGGCATCGATACCCTGGACGATGATGTCCGGGGCCTGGTAGGCTCCGTTGATCAGGGCCTGGGAGCCGATCTCCTCCAGCAGACCCTCGGAGCTCTCCATGGCCATCAGGTACTCCGCTGTCACCTGGGTCCTACAGACACAGGCACACAGGTCAGCGTTCGGTGGAAGGCCGGCGGTGTGGACCACATCTCGTTTGAAGGAGACCCAGGGAACTCACTTTGCCCTGGTCACGTCCTCCTCGGACACGTTTCCGTTGGCAACCTCCTTGACCTGGCCGACGGCCGCTTTGATCACCTAAGCAAAGAGGGAGAGCCAGTGTGACTGCACGCTCTCATGAACAGGATGTGCTTCTTCTCACGAGGACAGTAGTAGCATAATGCTAACCGCTCACCTCTCCTGCAGAGTCTGCTTGAGAGATAGTGTAGATTCCAAACAGGCCGGAATCAGAGTATGTTGCATTGAAGGCTGTTGCCTGACAGACAAAGAACAATTATACACTGATTGTGCATCACTACCCAGCAAATTAAACTTAAAATCTCCTGAAAAATAGTCAACCGTTTGTGGTGCAAGTGGACCAGCATGCAGCTGTTTAGTTCATTACATGGCTAGGGTCATGCTAAGGTCAAGTGTACAAGCTTGCAGCTCTTTAGTTAAGAATATGTCTGGGCTAAGGCCAAGTGTACAAGCTTGCAGCTCTCTAGTTAAGAACATGGCTGGGCTAAGGCTACACAGAGGTCGTGACCCACATCAAAGGGCTGTGAGGTAGCGTTGGCGATGCCCTGGCTCAGCTTGCTGGTGATGTTGGAGCCTCTCTTGACGTGCGGCCCGGCTCCCAGGATCCTCTGCAGCACGCTGAAGGCGTTGGCCTCCGCCGTCCCCGTCAGGCCACCCTCGCCGGCCACCAGCGCGTGGACCAGGCTGTCGTGGTTCTGCACCCTCAGCTCCCCTACGCAAACAAAACCCAGAAGACTTCGCATGGAACACAACTGGAACAGGAGATGACACGACCGTGCCAGAAGCAGGAAGTGTCGCTGGCACACAAGCCAAGGACCGCAGCGAACAGCTTAGGGAGCCGTGGCCGGGACGGCGTGACGTTCCTACCTCCCCTGTACAGTGCCTTGGCAGTTGGCGCTCCAGACCCACCACGCACGTCCATCCGCTCCCCAACCTGCCTGAGGGCCGAGTGCTTCATCCCTGGGGAGAGAGCACTGTCACATCGGTATGGAACCAGAGATCCGGTGGAACACAACAGTTCAAGTAGCTGGCTCTTTGTCATGCTGCCATAAGGGCATGTGCTGCTCCTTGATGACTTTTATCTTCCCGACATTCCGCATGCACTCGACTGTGAAGTCACATGGGTCACTTATAGAGACACAGTCACAGCCACCTCTACCCCACATAGTGACATTTAAAGTCAGCCTGTAGGTTATTGGGTATAGGTCGAGGGAAACTTAATTTCCTGCACACCTTATATACACTGACAGCTGTGGATAGCCTTTATTTACACTAACCAAAGTCATACAGTACACCTCCCTACAACAGTACCATAGCCATTGGTAAAATAACTGTTGATAAGTTCTGCAGAGCAGATAACATATTTTAAAAGGACAATGGAAAGTGTTTCACATTTTTAAAATGGGCCCCAGTTGGGTGATATTTGAGACAAGCCACTTACCAATTCCTACCAAGGCCATTCTGGCGCTGGTGAAATGATTCTCGACATAGGTCTGCAGCTACAGAGGGAGAGGAAAGTCAGTAGGAAATGAAGATGAGAAAGAACTACTTCCATGGACAACACTCCCAACTTCAGATACTTCCAGCCCATTCCAATGTCACACTTTTAAGACATTCACCATCGTTTCCATGATTGAAGGAGAAAGTAATTGAATGAAAGCATAATAGCTACCCTCCAGGACCATAGCATTGTAGACATCCTCCCTATGAAAGGCCTTACCTGTTCACTAGAGACACGTCCAACCATGTAGTCGGGACAGTACAGGGAGTTGGCCAGGGCATTTTTAAATGCCGCTTCATGCAACTTCTCTATGACACCTGAAGGGAAAACGGAATACAAGACCCTGTTGAGTACGCAAAAGAAAACGTTGCCCGTGTGACAACAACTAAATAGTATTTAAAACACTGTATTGGATATACAGGCTAGCTAATAGAGGCAGCCATTTTAGAATGTCTGCTTGCCTATCTGTGGGCATTGTGCAGCCAGGGCCTTGTCTATTTTCACCCTGGAGGTCAGGTCGTCCACCTCCCAGGGCCGGAACTCTTGACCTGTGGTCACGTTCATCAGGAACTCCAACACCGAATCGCTGAGCGCAGAAAGCAACACATGGTCAGTGCAAAACGTCTGGTTTTCACCACACAACGTTTATTGCAGAACAGTTAAGGAGGTACACCCAATGAGAGGGGAAGGAACGTTTTGGAGGGAGCTGGAATAAAAATCGTCAATTGAACTAAGTTCCCTCTGTTCTACTTGGGACTTCTAAAACCTGATTTCCCTGATCTATTAATTCAACAGTAACAGGTTAGGGCTGGAGGATCAATATGCGCACATTGAAATAAGTCGAAAACGAATCTTCAAAATAGAGCTGGCCCTGACTGAACCTAAATCATTTTGGAAGCACCATATTGACGATAAAGTTTGGGGTCCACGTTGCACTTGAAGGTTGGTCCAACAGTAATACTCACACATGGTCTCTCAAACAGTCCACAGTGTACACCATGGTCTCCCTTGAGGACACCACACTGCGTTCAAACACAGGGCAGAAAGGGGATGTTGGGACAATGCCACACGAAGACCCGCTATGTATTTATAGCATGGCAGCCTGGGGAATTAAGTGTGTGTGTGTGTGTGTGTGTGTGTGTGTGTGTGTGTGTGTGTCGTTTTTATCTGCGTTGGAGGGGAGGGGAATGTTGGACTGAACTGACCTCAAACTGCCCCCCACTGATTCCACACCACGACAGAGCCTAAAGGCGGATGCACCTTTGGTAGTCTGCAAACAATAACAGCCATCGGTCATCAGTGTCACCCAGAAAAAGGTGCCACCAGTACGTGATATGGATGTCTGAAGGGCAGCCGATGGGGTCAGTACAAACCAGCCATTTTATGGGTTTGAGCCGACCACAAATGAAGAGTAAGACGCTACCTAAGGAACCGTTCACATGCTTCATGTTCAAAGATTCAGCTCATCTTACCAGGTTGGCTGCCAACCGCAGGACATGAGACACACCCTGGGTCTCCACAGTCTCAAATCGGCTACCGGCTTTCACGAACACACTGACACTGGACACGGGGGAGTAGTTCTCCAACGACGCCACCACCAAACCGTTTGGCAACTTTGAAACCTAACGGGGTGAACAGGGGGACCAGGACGTCGACAAAACACACCTTGAACCGCGGCCATTTGCAGAATTACGGCAGAAACTCAAATGTGAATGTGGCAAAGTCATGCACTTCCAGCTCCTTAAGGCAGCCCTTACCTGTACACTCTGGGGCGGGAGAGGGGCCGCGGCAGCAGCCTTGTGACCTGGTGTGGGGTCGCCATAGGGTTCCGTCAGAGCATTACTTCTCCTGGCAGCCGCATAGCATCGTTTCTAGTGATAAAAGCAATAAACAGCTTTCATTTTATAGAAAACAACAGGTCTGGATTAGTATAAATAGCTTCAGTTGGCTCTTAAGTGACCTGTTTAAAAATTGACAAGTGGCAATCAAGCCATTCAATGAATGTTGCAGTTTGCTTTTCCAGACCTGAAATCACAACACCTGTAATCAGTGACTGTTACGGATAGATATCAAACGGGCTCTTTGATCAAGTTTCTTTTCATCAAGTTCAGAACAGAACTTAGAGGCCCCAACTAGTTGCCACGAGAAATAGACGCCAGTTACTTTTACTGGGAAACAATAACTTGCTGCCTAAACTTAAAATGTACTTTGAACTTTTACAACAAAGTTGTGGCGATATAAGCACTGAGAACTTATATTGCAGCAGTAATATGCATACGAGAGTATCCAATATGCTAAATTGTCACCACTTCACCAGTCAGTGCTCGAAAGTGTTACTCGATCTAGCATAAGCTGTCAAAACACTCAGAATAAACAAGTAACATATCAATAGTATAACTGATCGGAAACGCCACTAGAGTACATGTCACCACGTCCCCCAGCATAAACGATTTATTTACAAACGATGAGAACTGAAATGACCTTCATGGGTTGATTGCGGGCTAACTAAGCTAGCTAGCTAAGCTGGCTGGCGTTACTTGTCAAAAGCTAAATGTTATCTACTGCATTAACCAATCCACAAGAATCTTTTTAGCCAATCACCTATTTAGCTTCCTTTTAAAGCGTGCAAGATTTGCCAGGCCAGACAGCAACATATTGAAGAAAGATTCGCTGTGACTCAAAACACATGTAATGTGGCATATGCAAACATTAGCTAGGTGGCACAGGCTAGCAAGTTCAGTGAGCAAGTGAGCTGGAGAGCAGCCGGCTTTACGAGGGCTATGATATTATGCCCTCTAAAGAAAATAATGAACCACAGCTTACGCCAAATGTAACTAGCCACATAGTAAAGACATACTGACATACAGAACACTTAACGGGGACTTACAGAGAGATGATTCAAGGGTCGTATTCCTTTCATGACTGCCTCTCTCCTTCAAATTCAGCCACTAAAAATGGTGGCTGTGACGTCAATATCACAGTACCCAAAGCCCGATGGACTGCCAAAGGCAACGTTAACTTAACGTTAACAAGTTGCTCCATGCATTTTCTCTGTCGCAATAGGCTACTCAACCAGCAAAAATACCACTCTTCTCCGAACTGGAAAGGTTACACTGTGCTCCGCATATTGCATCATCATCAATTGGAATCCCTAATTCCGTTTGTAGAAGGCGTACTTAATAATGTAAAACAAAAAGAGTTAGGCCCATAACAAATAACATTTGTGATTGTGTATAGTATTTCTCTTCATTCAATTACATTATAAAAATGAATTGGGTTCAAATATTTTTTAAGAAAACATTCCGTTTTTTGATTATATTAATACTAACATTTATTTTTCATAAAATATGTGTTCTGAGTTTTCTCCTCCATTTCCCTGTTTAAACTTCCTATCAAATTGGCTACATTCCATAAGCAGGTTTTAACATGATGGAGTGCATGCATAGACACAAGTTACAAGTGTTGTATTTGAATAATTGTGATAGGCTACCATGTGTGGAAACAGGACATTATTTGGGGAAAATGCGAAAACATAGGCCTATTGTTTGGTAAACAGCTATAGGCTTAATGGTGTATCACTATAATTCTATGTAAAAATATAGGCTAACATTGTGGTTTCTCCGGAAGAACATTACAAGGTACATTCTTGATTTGAGTAGTAATATATATATATATTATATATAAGTATATACGTTTTATATATATACAACTTTTGCACAGTACTTTATATATATATATGTATATAATATTGTCTGACCGTAAAATCTATTTTGTCACCCTCATGCAAAATAAATTGCTTTGACGAATCGCTTGAACGAAACATTTTGTCGTGTGATGTTTTCATCCCCCCTAATATCCAATGTTTTATGCAACTCCTTTTATTTTATGTATTCAGTTGTGTCCCATCTGTGTGATGCATGTTACTGAGAATCGTATTGTGGTTGTTTATTTAAAAAAAAGAAAAATGAATTTGACTGATGCATTTTTATAGTTTGATGATTTCCCCCCGCGTCGACAGGTATTCCCAGTCAAAAAAGTTTCTTTGTGACCGGTAGTCGTCAGAGAGCAGAGTCCCCCTGCCATCCTCCGTGAAGCGTTCGCCGAGAGGAATCATGGTAAGTTGTTGAAGCAAAACAATAGTCATACAATAATGCATGTATATACGGGGTATGAAAAAGCTGCCATACTATGAATGAACCAGCTTGCTCAGTTACAATCTAGCTACGTTTTTTTGTTTAGCTAACGTTAGCTTATCATGTTGGTCATCAGCTCTGAATTGTTCACCACTTACTATTGTACTCCACTTGCCATAAACGATCGGAGAGGCCATTTACCTGTCAAAGCGAGCAAGTGTGCTAACACACTAACAAGAGTATAACTGGAGTGCACTATTATATCATAAAGCACTTTTGGATGTTAAATCTCATGTCTGCCTGGCTTCTGCTGATTCTGAAGTTAACCCCAAGGCCTATCCCCTGGCAGATGCCACGCTGTCTAAAACCATCTTGGACCTTGTACAGCAGGCTTCCAACTACAAGCAGCTTAGGAAAGGGGCCAATGAAGGTAAATGATGATGCGATGCAGGTATTGTCCAGGTGTTCTCTCACTGGCTCCCCGATTCGGTAACCTCCACCTTTGTCCTCTCCTACAGCCACCAAAACCCTAAACCGCGGTATTTCCGAGTTTATCGTCATGGCTGCTGATGCTGAACCACTGGAGATCATTCTCTACTTGCCGCTCCTCTGTGAGGACAAGAACGTTCCCTATGTGTTTGTGCGTTCCAAGCTCTTGGACGTGCGTGCGGGGTCTCCCGTCCCGTCATTGCCACGTCTGTTACCATCAAGGAGGGTTCCCCGCTCCTGCCCCAGATCCAGGCTCTACAGACTTCCATTGGAAGACTGCTGGTGTGATTAGTCATTGGGAGGGATTGAAGGGTCCAAGCTATTGTCAGCAATTTGTGTATCTCTTAATGGAACGAGGCCTTTGTTTTATTGGTGAGTGCTTTTTACTATGGGGTGGGATGATGGATGGTTCGTCATTTAAAACAGTTATTATATTAATATTTTTGTGCCCACTGTTCAGTGTTTAAAGTCTTAAACAGATATGAAGTACATAACATGAGTGGAGGTTATTGTACATTTGTTTGGCACCATAGCTGTGAGTTTCACAATATTCCAGTTTGTATTTTGTTGGCCAGCATAATATTTCTAAACAAAACTAAACAAACCACTTGGTTGGTGCATTCACATGAAGGTTGGATTGTTTTTTTTTGTCTCTGCTGATCTCATTTATTTTCTGGTTAGGAAATATTTAAATAAGTTGTGTTGCACCTGGACTAAGCAGCCTTTCCAATGAATATAGCTATCCTTAATGTTTAGTTAATTTACAACTTGTGCTGTGATTTGTAAAAGTATTTTTATTAGGTAATTGTTACATTTTGACTTAAATTACAGTAATTGAAAAGGTAAAGTTAATAGAACTGAAGTTGTACAACCTTGCTGTGATGGATAGTTTTGTATTTCACTGATCGTATGCTACGCAAAGTTTAGCTAGCATAGGTAACATTACAAACTAATAAATGGCTAGGGATGAAGTATAATGGTCTTTAGTTTCACACAATTACGTTTTAAAATTACACAAAGCGTTTATTTAAAGTTAACATATGTAACATGTAAAAGGAGATTAAGGCAATGGTTTGAACCAAGTACATATACAACACATTGTGAGCTTTTTTTTTTAACTAACCAATAAACCAGTTGAGTTACTTACTTTACCACCTCATTCTTTGGCTAATGGAGCATCTTCTCACTGACAAAATGTTTGTTTTGCACACGGATTAGGCCATTTTCTACTAAACCAACAAAATAAATACAAAACCGCACACATATGGTACAAAAATACACTATACGTTAATTGAGGAAAATAGCTTCTTAATCAAAGACCTACACATCCGAAATACAATACCCCGATTCCGACGTTCACATAACTACACAATGTTTAAGGGTTCTACAAGTGATTTGGGTCACCTACTTACCATGAATACATGCAGGTGGACACTGTTTCCCTGTTGATGTGGCAAAATGACCCCAGTGAACAAGACCAAACAGACTTTCACAAGTTGTAACTACTACCAGCTGTGCCACTGGGGAAAATGACTGCTCCTTCACGGAACAGAAATGTGCTCTTCCCAGGCACAAGATGGCCCTGTTGCGCAGGTAACCCCTCTCCGAACGTCCTTCCTCGAGTACAGAGTGCCTAGACAGTCCCTTTAGGAGGGCACGGTTGACCGTTTTAGGTTGCCAGAGACGCGACAAGCGCTCCTGAAAACGACACCCTGGAGCTTCTGGAATCCCCCCCGCCCCTTCAGTCCACGGAGAACTCGGTTTCGGAGGCCGGGCCGGGCCGGCTGCCGCCGTGCGCGTCCTTCCTCAGCTGCAGGGGGACGCAGCTCAGCCAGCTGCGGCTGGTGGGCATCTCCCCCACGATCTCCCAGGTGTCCGTCTCCTCGCAGTAGCGCTCGATGGTGTCGTGGTACCTGTCCAGATGGCGGGGGGGAAGGATCATACTTGGTTCAGACCTCCGTTTGTTTACCCCCAGGAGAGACACCTTTTACACGCGACAGAACAGGGACGCTGACTGGCCTCTCATTTACGATGGCTTGGTCCTGGATCGGTCACCAGCCGGACCGTTCTTACCTGTCCCAGCCCTCCTCTCCTCCCAGGACGTAAATCTTGCAGTCCACCACTCCCACGCCGGGCCGGTAGCGTCGCTCCTTCATGGGGGCGCACATGGTCCACTGGTTGGTCTTGGGGTCGTAGCACTCCACCTTGTCTGTGTTCTCAGTGGAGGCATGCCAGCCACCTGAGCAGTGGGACAGAGAGGAACCACATGGGAAGTGTGACATTCATTCATAATTCAGTTTGGGGGAATCTGGTGGTATCTGTTTCAAACACTGGGATTTCACAAATTCTGAGGAAGACTTTCTGAACATGGTTGATCCACCGGCTTATCTGTTGTTTGAAGAGGAGAAGACAGGGGAGAGAACACATCCTGCCGCTCCACCAAGCTCAACATATAACTCTTGTCAAGTTTTTTCAGCAGTGAACTTTCATTGCTGAGAGGAGAAAGAGCACTCTACCTATGACGTAGATCTTTCCCTTCAGCGTGCAGGCTGCTGAGCCAGAGCGAGCTATCTGCATGGGAGCCACCTCCGTCCACACCGCCGTCTTAGGGTTGTACACCTGGGCCAGGTCTGTGCCGTCTCCATCCTCCAGAACAGCGCCACCTGGAGGACAGGAGGACCCCGAAACATTACAACTAAAATATATATATATATATATATATATATATATATATATATATATATATATATATATATATAAATAAAAAAATGCAGCATCTTAAGTCCAGACGGTGTGTTAACATACCAGTGACATAGAGCAGCCCGTCCAGTGCTACCACGGCAGGGCTGGTGACGGCCATCTTGACAGACTCCATGAACTGCCAGGTGTTGTTATGTGGGTTGTAGCACTCCACCGAGTCCAAACGAGAGCGGCCCTCCCAGCCGCCCACCGCAAACACATAGCCATCCAACGTTACCAGACCTAGAACACATAGCCATCCAACGTCACCAGACCTAGAACACATAGCCATCCAACGTTACCAGACCTAGAACACATAGCCATCCAACGTTACCAGACCTAGAACACATAGCCATCCAACGTTACCAGACCTAGAACACATAGCCATCCAACGTTACCAGACCTAGAACACATAGCCATCCAACGTTACCAGACCTAGAACACATAGCCATCCAACGTTACCAGACCTAGAACACAGCCATCCAACGTCACCAGACCTAGAACACATAGCCATCCAACGTTACCAGACCTAGAACACATAGCCATCCAACGTTACCAGACCTAGAACACATAGCCATCCAACGTCACCAGACCTAGAACACATAGCCATCCAACGTCACCAGACCTAGAACACATAGCCATCCAACGTTACCAGACCTAGAACACATAGCCATCCAACGTTACCAGACCTAGAACACATAGCCATCCAACGTCACCAGACCTAGAACACATAGCCATCCAACGTTACCAGACCTAGAACACATAGCCATCCAACGTTACCAGACCTAGAACACATAGCCATCCAACGTCACCAGACCTAGAACACATAGCCATCCAACGTCACCAGACCTAGAACACATAGCCATCCAATGTTACCAGACCTAGAACACATAGCCATCCAACGTTACCAGACCTAGAACACAGCCATCCAACGTCACCAGACGTAGAACACATAGCCATCCAACGTCACCAGACCTAGAACACATAGCCATCCAACGTCACCAGACCTAGAACACATAGCCATCCAACGTTACCAGACCTAGAACACATAGCCATCCAACGTTACCAGACCTAGAATACATAGCCATCCAACGTTACCAGACACAGAGGGCCGACAGGGAATGGGACAGATCTTGTACAGGTTCCGTAGAGGAAACACATCGACCTAACCAACCCACCGTCAGAAGTGACTGCTTTGCTAACAGTGACACATGGAGAGTAATAATCTTGCCTAACTCGGAGCGAGCCACGTTCATGGGCGCCATCTCTAGCCAGGAGTCAAAGCAGGGGTCGTATCGCCACATCTCTCTGCTGGCTGAACCGTCTGGGAACTCCCCTCCTGCCAGATAGAGAGTGGAGCCTGTAAAAAGGGTAAAAAAGAGAAGTCTATTACCCAAAGGATGTAAAAAGGATGCTCATAAGACCTGGAGCCACTCTGAATTGGTTACCCAAAGCTTCAAGTCCTAGCAACAGAAACGTTTTATTTTCCAGCTGGCACATTGACAAAACCCAGAGAACATGTGCTTTCTTGGGTGGCCTCAAATCATGCACACTAATGAGCCCTGAGTCTCTTAGGGGGATTCTCCCATGCACACAGTCCACTGCATCTCCAAGGCATTGCCCCCCCCCCCCCCGCCAGGGTCCCCCATTACCTGAGACGACGAGGCCATGCTTGCTGACAGCGAAGGGCAGGCAGGCCAGACTCTTCCACTGGCTGGTCAGCGGGTCGAAGCTCTCCACACTGCGCAGCACCACCTTGTCATCCTCCCCCCCCACCGTCACGATCACTTCAGCTGTCCCTGTTGCCGTGGCGACGGGAGGGCAAGGGAAAGCAGCAGTGAGCCACGGGGAGGGAGGGGGGGATTTCAGAGTTCAAAGAGCTGCTAACTGTCTGTAATTAAGGCAGATCCCCGAGGTATGCTGGCTCTTTGAGGACGGGTGGGGGTCTGACTTCAGACGGCTGAGGTTAGCCTCAGTGGAGGGTGGCCAAAAAACAGTGTGTGTTCACACGCAGTGCGCTCTCTGTGTCCAGACCATGTATGTGTGTGTGTGTGTTACCTGTGGACCTGCGTGGCCGTGCCCTAGGGCAGTAGAGTTCTCCTCGGCGGTCCTGCAGCAGCAGGTAGTCCTTGGCGTCGGAGATGAGCCTCTGACAGCGCTGGGACTCCTTCACCACTTCCAGGGACTCCACCACATCATGCAGGTAGTAGGGACTCATCAGGGGCAGACGGATATGCTCCAGCACCTGGACACACACACACACACACACACACACACACACACACACACACACACACACACACACACACACACACACACACACACACACACACACACACACACACACACACACAGCCTTTCAGCACACAACCGTGTGTCACAGTACCAGACATGTTCCCCTGGTCTACAGTACCAGACATGTTCCCCTGGTCTACAGTACCAGACATGTTCCCCTGGTCTACAGTACCAGACATGTTCCCCTGGTCTACAGTACCAGACACGTTCCCCTGGTCTACAGTACCAGACATGTTCCCCTGGTCTACAGTACCAGACACGTTCCCCTGGTCTACAGTACCAGACATGTTCCCCTGGTCTACATTAGGACAAAAGGACTTAGGCACTTATACAGCTCTAAGAAACAGACGGACAGCTGGGTGCGCCCCCCCGGCATGCTGATTCAGATTGATTGCAATCCCTGAGCTCGCTCGCGCACACACACACACACACACACACACACACACACACACACACACACACACACACACACACACACACACACACACACACACACACACACACACACACACACACACACAGCAATAACCACAAAGGTGTTCTTCAGTTCACACATCCTGTTGCCTGGTTACCGCGGTGATAGAACGACAGGTGAACCTTTTCAAAGCCTTGTCTGCGGCTGGCGCACTTGTCCAGCCACAGCATGGAGGCCTCAAACACCGTCTCCTCCTTGGGGACATTGAGGTGGTCACTGGAGAGGATCTCGGTCAGCTTGTCCCCACACAGAGACAGGAACTCCTCCTGGAGAACGAGACAGCAGAGTCTCTGTTAGGCCCGGGTTCCATTGTTCACTAAACACTGGCTTTGCCCAAACATTATATTAATATTATAAATAATCATCTCGTTGGTTTTCAATGGTTATTGGAAAATGGCAAAAAAGGCCTCACACGAAAAGAGAAATAACGTATGGAATTTAAGAGATAAATGCAAACAAACAAGAACAATTATCTGCCAATGGAACAAGAACATTTCCTTGAGAAGTATGTCTAAAATAATCCCACACCCACAATTCTTAGGAAGATCATTTCTCTTATCTTGAGACATATTAGATATATTGGCTTGATACAGGATGTTTGGTCTTGTATAGATTTCATTTTTTTTGCAGTTTTAAAGGAATAACAACGAGACATTCCTTCTTCGACTGCGTTGAATCCCTCCTTCTCCTCCTCCTACCTGCTGACAGACCCCCCTCCTCATCCTCCTCCCCCCCGCCCCCCCCCTCAGCTGCTGCTGACACACCCCCTTCCTCCTCCTCCTCCTCCTCCTCCCTGCTGACAGACCCCCTTCCTCCTCCTCCTCCTCCTCCTACCTGCTGACAGACCCCCCTCCTCCTCCTACCTGCTGACAGACCCCCTTCCTCCTCCTTCTCCTCCTACCTGCTGACAGACCCCGCTGAAGTGCTGGAGGATGTAGTCCATGCTGCGTTTCTCCAGCTCCCTGCAGGAGTGGGCCTCGGCGAAGCAGTGGATCCCCACGCAGTTCATCTCATCCATCTGACGCTCCATGAAGCGGCAACAGGCCTCTCGCACGGCCATGACGTCCAGCAGGTTAGCTGCCGCTAGCAGGGCCTACGGGGGAAAACACATAGATGATAAAATGCTAACCGCCTATGGTTAGTATATCAGAGATAATGAATATAGGGTTAGGGTTATGGATAGTATATCAGAGATGAGGAGGAGTATAGGGTTAGGGTTATGGATAGTATATCAGAGATGATGAGGAGTATAGGGTTAGGGTTATGGATAGTATATCAGAGATGAGGAGTATAGGGTTAGGGTTATGGATAGTATATCAGAGATGATGAGTATAGGGTTAGGGTTATGGATAGTATATCAGAGATGATGAGTGTAGGGTTAGGGTTATGGATAGTATATCAGAGATGATTAGGAGTATAGGGTTAGGGTTATGGATAGTATATCAGAGATGATGAGGAGTATAGGGTTAGGGTTAGGGATATTATATTATATATAAGATGATGTAATAAAGGCTGTCACTGCACCTGTATAGGGTTATGGATATGGATATTATCTTATATTATATATAATAAAGGCTGTCACTGCACCTGTATAGGGTTATGGATATTATCTTATATTATATATAATAAAGGCTGTCACTGCACCTGTATAGGGTTATGGATATGGATATTATCTTACATATTATATATAATGAAGGCTGTCACTGCTAGGGTTATGGATATGGATATTATCTTATATTATATATAATGAAGGCTGTCACTGCACCTGTATAGGGTTATGGATATGGATATGGATATGGATATTATATATAATAAAGGCTGTCACTGCACCTGCACGTTGGCTTTGGAGATGACCACCTCTGCTGTGTAGGCATAGCTCACAAGCATCCCAATCATCTGAGGCTCCACCCCGTTGATGGCAACCCGCTCCTGCCTGGACTCCATCAGATCAGTGGAGAACATGGCCTGGGGGAAGGCAGAGGGTAGAATGTGTACGGTGGAAACAGATTCAAAATGGTTTCTCACATCCTAACGGTTGTTGACAATGCTATTGCTGGAAAAAGAAAAAATTGTGTGCTTTCTTTCTTCTGATGCATTTGTGTTGGACCAGTGGATTCATAAATAGCCAGGGACATTTTGTGACGGCTGTTTACCTGGAAGTAGGTGCTAAAGGATGCCAGAACTATGCGATGGCAGGGGAACTCCTGTCCCCCACAGCACAGAGTGACGTCACAGAAGGCATTGTTAAGGCGAAGGCTATTCAAACCCTCGAGGACTTTGTTGGGGTGTCTGGTCTCCACAAACATATAGTCCTCACTGTCCAGAGAAGCTAGAGGTAGGCTGGCCTCCTCGACAGGTGAAGGAGGCAAGGTAGCCGATGCAGGAGGAGAGGACAAGGATATGATGTTGACCGATAAGATTTCAGCCATCATCCCACTTTACACAGGCCTAGATAGGAATAAGATGTCTGTCAGTTGGCCTTGTATCATATCAACAGGGAACAGCAAAGGATAGTATCTATTTTAATGCTATGGATGTCTTCTGTAGAATAGTGACAGACTCCAGAGGCTTATTGAATGTTCACTGGTAAAAATGATGAAGACTGTTTGAAGGTTGCACCTACGAGCCTACGGTCTCATTGCACGAATGTGAGAGCAAGACATTTGTATTTTGGAAAATCTAAAACGCACTAGCCTTCCTGCAGTAGATCATCCTGCAAAGCAATTCAAATTTTGACTGACATTACATTTGTCGGAGAACTACATTCCGAAGCTTGTACAAAAAGCTAAAAGTATATTATTTTCATGAATTAATATATGACACAAGCAGTAACTAAACAAATCAGCACGCGATGTTACTAGGAATATGCTGACAACTGTATTTCAACTATATACTACAGTCTTGAAACTGAGCAGGCATACGAACAATATTAAAAACAAGCAAATACTAGAAATAGGAGTAATATGAGGAGTTGGTCAAGCATTACATACATTACCTGATAAACATCGTCAAATTAACTGTACACTTCAAATTTAGCAATTCATGAGCGAAGAAATATGTTTATCTTGAGTCGTGACCAGCTCAAGCCATCTTCTTCGCAGTTTTTCAGATTCATAATAAGGGGGAGTGGCTCATTATCGCCATCTGCTGTTTATAAAGAGTCATGCCTCTGAAGAAAATTGATGGTTTGGTAACGCCAATCCATTCAATAGTGAGTTGTTTTTATAGAGTGTCAACGGCCAAATTGGCCATGATCGTAAATTGTAATTAGTGTATAATGTCTATCATGAGTTTCGTAAAGGCATTAAAAAAAGTCTTATTTCACGAAATGCTGCATTTATACACATGCATGGTATAGAAAGTTGTATTATTGTAGGCCTATATGGCCAACTTGCCACATGGTGAGATTAGAAGATTTGAATGTATGTGCCTAAACAACAAAGATACAACAGCGTTAAATCGTTTTGCAAGGAACTGCGGTTGTCAGTCTTATGTTTGACGAGTCGAATCTGAATAGCTCTCTATACATCTGAGTCTGATTGTAAATGGAAATATTTGTACGACGTTTCAGTCTTTTCAATGTCGTTTATCCTATGGTTTTACAGCAACATTTTTCAGCAGCAAATGTCATGGCCCACTGCCGAGAACAGAGCATTGTTTAGGGATCGTGGTTAAACTTCGTACACAATCATTTAAAGATTAAATTACTTGATTACTTACGCAAATACAAACTAACCCAGACAGGTGATTTAGATCATTCATTTCTATTCCTGTCCTGAATGTATACATGTTGTGTAGGCCTATCTATATCTCTATGCAAGGCTGTTGACATGGAGTCAACATTGTGGGGTATAAAAAAAACACATGGGATTAACTTATTATTATTATTATTATTATTTTTTACAATTAAGTCTAATAGTGTAAACAGTATTGTATTACATGTTTTTTTCTTTTTTACCTTTTGTTGTTTCAATGTTTGTAATGGCAGAGATTAGGGATTAATAAAGTACAACCATAGCCATAATCATATTAACAGAAATATTTGCATTGTTATGTGAAGACAAGTCCTGATATTGTGATAAATGCCCCACGTGATATATGCCCCATTTGAGATGAATCTATTCATTGGAGACTGCAGCCGCCCAGTAACCTCTTCTTTCCTAAAATTCACCATAAAGTACTGATCTTTGAATACTCATGTTCAGCATTCTTCTCATGCTAATAAAAAAAAGTAAAAGTAAAAAAAAAAGTTTACAAAATTGAAATAAACAAGAATTTGTAGCAATTTATCCAAATATATTATTTTTATCAGCATGATCAAAACCTTAAAATATAGTAAATCCTCGCATGTACAAGCATCATTCAAACTGTATGTAATATATTAGACAAAACAAAATGTATGGTTCTTAAAGGACATTATACTTGCTCAAATATCTAGGAAATCGATTGCTAATTTATAAGTATACACGTTTTAAACTTCGTTTGAAATCCTTCCTATAATGACAGTAGTACATGAACATTGTTTTACAGAAAGTGGAAGATTTTGTGAATAATCCTCAACCTGCCATAAATGTCTTGGTGTTACCTCATTTAAAATGGTTGTTGTCATTACATACATATCATCAACATCAACATATAAAATAAAGCACATACATAGGTCTACTAAAGAAATCAATTGTTATTGTAATTTAAAAGTTTTGCGCTTATGCAATAGACCTGTGAACATTGCCTTATTGTGACATTCCAACACAGTGTCTATTAAGCTCATCATTTGATTTAACAGTGTAAATATATTTTAATTGAGGCTCCAAAAGGGTTGGTCTCAAGAAAAACACATTGGGTCGCTAGAAACACAAAAACATAACGTTACAGACCAAATTGACACAAACGGTTTGAATATAATATGTCCTGAAACACCTGGTGCCAAAGCCAGGTAATCAGATCACAATTTAAGTGTTACAGTAAGGGCAATGCAATTTCCCAAATCTCGCATACAATAGGATTGATAAAGGCATCAATTATTTGAGGAATTTGTAGCCATCTATCCAACTATTTATCTAGCGTTATATAAACCTTAGCAACATGCTTACATGTAGATATCCTTCATACTATGTATATGTAGGCCTATATATATATATATATATTCATATATATATACATATACTAAACACAACACAATCACGTTTCTTATCATAGTTTAAGGAAATTACCTGCTCAAACATCTAGGAAATAGATCGCTATCTGAAACGCTAGCCAGAGGTCAGTGGGCCTACAATTACTAGTCACATAACTAGCGAGTCGTCGAAATGACTCCAGACTTGAAACCGCAGGAATTTTAATGAGTCCTGTAAAAAAGTGTGAACAACGAGAACAAAACAACTTTTTAAACATGTTATTCCTGACTCGACATGACTTAAACGTTGGATTGAGATGTATGGAAGCAAAGAGTTCCGGGATTTCTAGGGGTTACCAGAAGAGGTCGCTTTTTGACAACAAATCCCCCCAACAACGGGTTCATTCTCTGATTGGGTTCCACTGCCCGTTTAATGGTGCAGTGCTTTGCAATTTGCAGGGTTCATGGCAATTTCCCCTCCCTTTCCCCCAATGCTATGCCCAGATAAGTGTGCTGGTATTTCCCCTTCTGATCTTTCAATATGATTTCACATCAAAAGTAATCGGTTATGTAAATCTTTCCCAAACAATCAGTCCAAAAGCATGATAGTGAAAGTAAATGTGGACTTGCCCCCATTGACTCACTAACTTATCTTGCTTGATTACTTTCTCACTTACTGTAGCCGCTCACTCATACACTTACATTTCCTACGTAATTTGGTGTTGAAGCCCCTACGGATGAAGTTACTCAACAGATGGATCACGCTTGAGTCTTATTTCACCCAAGTCTACTTTGCAGGCCGTTCCACAACGCCTGAATTTCAAATCTAGGACAGACTGCAGATTTAGGACCTACTATGAGACATTATTACAATGTAGGCCTACCTATCCTTGTCAAGTTTGTTTGTAACAATAGCGATTATTTATCATGCATGAGGGTAACATCAGACAATATGAACTGTTCCTGTATCTGTATGTCTTATCGTCTTCAATCGCATCCGTTTCTCTCCTGCTCTACTGATGCTGTTTATTATCCAGTGACCTGGTAGATTATTATTTGGTCCTTCCTGGTATTAACCTATTGTCAAATCCTGGTATTTGTTACTGTTAAAGTATCTGTTCATGTAATCATGAATCATTCTTTTCTTTTTCTCACTTAATAGATAAGACACATACATGCATGTTTACCTGTTTCCTGGTTCCACCCCAATCCTTTACTCGTGATTTTGCTTTGGGTTGCTGTGCTTGCTAAAGGTTCTATAAACAACTAGGAGCTATGTTCTTCTGTTCCTCTGCTCTGTTTTGGGCCTAAGGGAATGTGCACATATTTACAACTCCATCGGCAAGCTAGTAGTTTTAACTGCAACAAATACATAATTACGGATAAGGGATTATCGCTTAAAACTAATATCTTGAATTCAATTCACAGTTAATTGTTTAATTACAACAATTTCACATTATAGCAGAGTGCATTTCTTTTTATCCCCAGTGGAATCATAACCTTATAGAACTATATGGAAACCAGCCTTGCAGAATTATAAGATTTTTGTTTCAGACAACCTAAAATATTTCGAATTCAAGTGTCACAGAAGGTTGATAATTTGGGGTGCTGGCCTCGGTAGGAAGTAAAGGCAGAATAAACTACACTACAGTTTTGTAAACTGGATACAAACCCTTTGATGCCTGATATTTCAAAAGTACTCTGAATTCAGATGGAGCCTTATGATTCTAAGGTCATTAATAGGTAAAGTGGCTGGTGCATGACACTGACATTGATTAGCAACACATGCATTTCTAGATATGGCTCCTGACATTTAGTAATTAGGAACCATAATGAAAGTCTCCTAGAAAACATAATTACCTCCTGTAATATTTTTATATTTTTCATCGGGAGTGTCAGTGTGCAACGTGGGGAATAAGACGCCACAATATCAAGCGACTCTCTCTTTGAAACCCACATCTATCCAGTCACTATGTCAGCAGTCTCAAACGATGCATCTAGCCTGCTATTCTTAGTAGAATCTACATGTGAAACTGCCGGATGACCTTGGTTTGGAAAGAATCAACTGTGCATATCTTTTGAGCCTGCAGTGAGAGACAATGAACCTTGGGAGATGGTGAGTGGGTGAACTCGTCGGCTTAACTCCCTTAACCTCATCCTCTATTTAGAATGCGGATTGCCCCATGTGCCGACAAGTGCTGTAAGACTCCAGTGGCATGCTCTGCAATGGAGGGTTGTGTTCTTCAGGACAAACAGGCCCATAGGACCTGTAGATACTGGAATGTACAACTGTAAACTTTTACTTGCCTGTTTATGGTTGTACTGACTAATTCACATTTAGTTTTCTTTTAGTGTCAACAGTTCTGGTCATATTTTACAAAGTACAAGCATAAATGGGTGAGATAACATTCAAATGAAGGAATATTCCAAGGGAAATTAAGGAAATTGACAGTCTTCGACAAAGCAGTCTTTAGAGCCAGTGGTCACTCTTCCCTTCCCTGTCTTCTTCCCTCCGTTTCCCTCTCCTTGGATCTGAATCTCAAGTTGCACTTGCTAATAATAGACAGCGTTCAATCAATGCCCATCTTCCAGACTTAAGTTCTCTTTGCTAAATTCAACTTCAAAAGGAACGTGAATAGTGTGGAAAGCTCACGGCTGTCTAGGCAAGCCAGGGATCATAGACATGGAAACCTAACATACACAGCAGGCTTATATGGAAGGCGTGGAGCATGCTATTCTGCCCAAATCTTACGTTTTGTGAGATTATTTCTTTCAGTAAAGAACTGTTGGTGTGTTTGTTTAATGAGCTGTTTATTTGTTTGTATATGTACGCCACAGGAGCACACTTGGCTGTGCGTTCTGTCAAGTACATCAGAGTTCAGAGACCCCTCTCCGCCCTCTTTGACCTTGTCTCTTTCATTCTAGCGTGAGGGCCAGCAGCCTGATAAACCATGGAATGGTGACAGCAGAAGTCACCGGGGAATAAATTAGGTGGTTCCCAGTCTGGAAACACAGGGCCATTCCTTTGACCTCTGTGCAGTTCTGTGCTGTATTACTCTCACACTCTCCACCGAGAAAGGCTGGGCCGAGGTGTGCTCCATATACACTTATCTGAACGCTCAGCAGTCAGGTGGCTCTATGAGCGTCCTTATCTGGTATTTGGACAGCTGAAAGAAATCCAAAGGCACCCAGTAGGGCTCCTCCTGAATCAGCCACCCTGACCATAAACTACGATCAATCATCCCACGGTGGTCCCTGTGCACCTAACGAGTCAACCAATTAACGAGTTTGTCGGAGGGTAACCCTCGTCATTACGCCGCCCCCCCCATGCCCCGGCGTCTCTCTCTGGCCTCTTCTCCTCGACACCCCCTCCGTTTTCTCCCCAGAGCCCTTCGGTTCCCTCAAGGTTTCAAGTGACAGCCATTGGATCAACCCCCCCCACCCCCCCCACCCCCCTGATCCTTTGGAGCGCACAGGGAGGGGTCAATAAAAAGAGATGAAGAAGAAAAAGCCAGCAGATCCACAGACAAGAGGGAGAGGGAGACACAGCCAGAGGACATCTTAAGAGACAACCACAGCCATGCCTGAACCCAAGAAGCCAGGTAAGCACTGGCCCTGGCCGACGTGATTCCTGTAGGTACTGTTGTCTTGTGCTCTGGCTCTGTGCCCTGGGACTGTCAGTGTGAATGCAGACCTACATCGGTCAGTTCACGCTTCATTACAGACTGACAATGAAGGCACCCTCCACACAGATCTTCCTTGTTAGGATTTAATGACAGAGTTCCATTAGAATCCTCCGTAAAAGTTTAATAACGTCATTGTTTGCATGATTCCTACTCTGACCGGGAAAAAAATTTCAACCTAGAAATTTTAATTTTATTATGAACTTTAGGAATCAGATTAAGAAACTGTCATTGTATGAGCAATTAGACGGTGTACTACAATCACAATTACAAGAAATTCTCAAGTTACACGACGTATATACGTTATATTATATTATTATACGATTATATTATATTATTATACGATTTACAAAGACATTATACACATCATTAAGTTACAGTATAAGTAGTAAAACCATAATCATTTCTAATGAAAGAAGCTTAGAGCATGTGGTTCGGGGAATTTTTGGCTTGCTTTGTAAAGACAAGGATTTGTTGGTCATGGGGCATATAACAGTGTTCTTAACTTCTGACCACAAGCGAGCCCTAAGGTTAGAAATGTGTAACTCTCCCCAAGCATGAAGTGATGCCCCAGTAAACCTCAAGGGACTCGTAAATCGAGACAATTACAGAAATTGACCTGTTTTCTATGAACACCTTTTGGCTGTGAATTATTGTGACAACACGTTACGTTAACTTTCCGCTAGTAAAAAAAAACAAACGACGCACACATCACCTGTATGTTTGGCATGCCCTTACAAATGGCATGCATGCGACTTTAAGCGTCGGTTTACTCAACAGTGCAGTAACTGTCGCTGAAATTTACTGCCTGGAACTAGTCGTGTTTGTCGATGGCCTGGGAGTCTAAAATATGCCCTGGTCTCTTTTCAACAGTAACGTTAAAGCACTATAAATCACATGGCAGGGAAATTGAAGTGTCTGGAGGGACAGTAGGGGAGGGAGGAGGATAGGGAAGGGGGGGGGGGGGGGGGGGGGGGGGCAGACGTAAACAGATAAAGCCAGTGAGAGAGAGATGAGAGAGGGAGAGAGAGTTGACAGGTTAGAGGGGGCTCCGCCAAGCCAGGTGCCACTACCTTGCATCATGTCTCCACACCTCAGACTCCTAATCTGTCTCGACTTGGCTCCCCTCACCTACCGTTCTAGTCTCAGTAACATTCATCGGGTCTGGACTCCAGTTCTCCTCCAGTTCTCCTCAGCGCTGATTAGCACCAGATGAAACGTATTAACTTGATTCAGGCTATTTTGAGACTTTTTGGGGGAGGGTACTTATCATCTTACATCTCCTCAGCATTGCTGTGATAGACCGTGGCCTCTGGTATTTGCTAGTGCAAGTCCACATCCGCTATGCGCCGTCTGACTTTAAGTAATTCCATCCCTGCATTTCTATAGGGCTCACCCATGCCCAGCCAATCCCACATGATGACATCATGGAGATCGTGTGGCCATCACCACATTATGACCATGCTTCTGACTCTCGCTCCTACTTGTCCACCAGCCTCTAAGGCCTTGCCCCTCCTTTGAACTTATCTCCAGTCTCTGGGCCCTCTCAGCTGACCATCCACACCTATCCCCCCCAAGGACCCTGTCGTGCAGTCAGTCCCATCTCATGTGACCCCCCCTCCCTGGCGAGTTACCCTCCGTGGCAGAGGCTATTTGGGAGTCAGGAAGCCGCGGGGATACGCGGCAAGCACGATTTCCTATAAACAGCCTCAAGAATAGGTTACGCTGCCTTGACAAGAGGCCGGGGCTTTTTGCAGAGTGGCAGGGGAGGGATTTGGGTGTCTCCAAGAGGAATGTGCATCCTTGGTTAGTTGAACTGAGTCAGATGATCCGAAACCTTTATAGCGTTGGTGCTCCATTTTTCTGCTGGCCTGGTTGACTTGATGAGACTTAATTTGGTTTCAAAGTGTTGTTGCTGTCGTTAGAACGTGGAGGAACCTGTTGTTACGGAAGCCGTAACAACAACAACACCACCGTCATAATTAGCCGTAACGCAACCAGAGGCTAGGCTCTTTACACCTGCAGCACGATAGAAGGCTAGGCTCTTTACACCTGCAGCACGATAGAAGGCTAGGCTCTTTACACCTGCAGCACGATAGAAGGCTAGGCTCTTTACACCTGCAGCACCATAGAAGGCTAGGCTCTTTACACCTGCAGCACGATAGAAGGCTAGGCTCTTTACACCTGCAGCACGATGGAAGGCTAGGCTCTTTACACCTGCAGCACGATAGAAGGCTAGGCTCTTTACACCTGCAGCACGATAGAAGGCTAGGCTCTTTACACCTGCAGCACGATAGAAGGCTAGGCTCTTTACACCTGCAGCACGCTGGAAGGCCGGGGGCATGCCAGGAAGCGGCCGTGATGATTTCACTAGTGCCCACATCATTATTTTGTGGACTCTACGGGCCCATTAGGAAAAGGTCATGCCCCCCCCCCCCCCGCCCCCCGTCTCCATTCCTGGTGCTCGGTGCGGCAGGCCAAGAGGGGCTGGCCACGTCACTGACTTGGGCAGTGTAGTGTTACCTAATAATACCATGGCCATCGCCATGCTCTCTCAAGTATGTGTCTCTGCCTTGATGGATTACGGACAGATGCTGCATCTCCAAACAGAGCCAGAGGAGTGGACAATGTGAGCGTAAACCGCTTGCTAAGCCTGAATATATCATTAAGGAGGACTTTTATAACCTGCCAGAAGGCACGGCCACCGCTAGCCGTGTTAGGTAACGTGTCCTAACTATGAAAGGCACGATTGTTCCCGGCTGCAGCCGGCTCATTCTGAGCTAAGAAGTGGTATGCCTCAGAGATGTTTTGTCGGTAACAATGCATAAGTTGGGGATTGAGGAAACCTTCGCAGCTGTAGTTTTACAACGTTCTTTGGGGGAAAGCTTTCATTCACACCGCGTCTCGTGTAAGTCGGCACATTTTATGACCATACAGTAAACTTTCAGTGTCTCCTTTCCGCTCTCCTTAGCTGTCTTCCACACTCCTCTCCTGATACCACAGCCCCCCCCCCGCCCCTACGTGTGGCAGTGGTGGGAGTAGAGAGAGACATTATTGTTGGAATGCGTATAAGCTATAATTCTTATCATCACTACTGTCTTATAAAACACGGTGTGATATACAGCACACGTCCTGGCAGCCCTGCTGGGTCTCCACACTCTTTAGATGGCCGCAGCATGGCATTCCTCCCTGCCTTGGCTATAGTAGAGCCGTGACAACCAGTGAGCTAGTCAACTTGCTGCGCTTGGGATTATGGTTATATAGCTACAGAGTGGTGATGACTCTAGTGACAATGAAGATATACAAAATAGAACAGAATAGTAGTTACTCCAAAACCATCAGTGATTGGAGTTTAATATCCCCATACTGTTACTCTGCCATCTTAATGTCCCCATACTGTTACTCTGTCATCTTAATGTCCCCATACTGTTACTCTGCCATCTTAATGTCCCCATACTGTTACTCTGTCATCTTAATGTCCCCATACTGTTACTCTGCCATCTTAATGTCCCCATACTGTTACTCTGCCATCTTAATGTCCCCATACTGTTACTCTGCCATCTTAATGTCCCCATACTGTTACTCTGCCATCTTAATGTCCCCATACTGTTACTCTGCCATCTTAATATCCCCATACTGTTACTCTGCCATCTTAATGTCCCCATACTGTTACTCTGCCATCTTAATGTCCCCATACTGTTACTCTGCCATCTTAATGTCCCCATACTGTTACTCTGCCATCTTAATGTCCCCATACTGTTACTCTGCCATCTTAATGTCCCCATACTGTTACTCTGCCATCTTAATGTCCCCATACTGTTACTCTGCCATCTTAATATCCCCATACTGTTACTCTGCCATCTTAATGTCCCCATACTGTTACTCTGCCATGCGATTCATCATCTTCCCTCATGTACTGTCACAGTAACTATTGCCTTCCCTCCACCGACTACACCTCTGAGAGTTATATTCAGTATAGGCCATGTACATCCATAGCTTCTATCATCAGAAGTGTCATTTAAATGTTCCAGCTGATTGAGTGATATAGTGGGCCGAGGCTTAAGTGTACCAGAGGGCTGCCAAACGCCCCCCCCCCCCCCCTCTCTCTCTCTCTCTCTCTCTCTCTCTCTCTCTCTCTCTCTCTCTCTCTCTCTCATCATAAAACAGTGAAACTCCATCAGTCCCAGCCTGGACGCCCGCCAAATACCAATAATACCATTGATACTCATCCACACGCTCCGTCGTATAAATATACCCTGTGAATATTAATCTCCCCTTCACGGCCTGCTGTCAATATAACAACCCCCCCTCCCCCTCCCCCTCCCCCTCCCCCTCCCCTCCCCCCTCCCCACTCCCCCGCACCACTTCTATATTTGAATAATATGCAAATGTGAAAAAGATTTCCATACTCATACTATCATGTTCGGCTCCTAAACAAACATTAATATCTGGTTCAGCATTCATTGGAGGATTTGAACCCACAAGCCCATTTAACTTGGCCATCTAATGACGGTGTTGTGGAAGTGAACTACAGATGGGAAATGAATCCTGGATCATACAGGGTTTTAATCGGTGGAACTGTGCGTGGAGCATTTGGCTGAGGCTGTTTTTACCGTGACACATCCAGGCCTCCATCAGGGAGCAACGTGTGCTTCACGTGTGACCGAGAGGCATGTTTTCCACGTGTCAGCGGGTGCAAAGGGGCGTCACGGAGGAGCGGTCTAAACGGGGACCGTGCAACATTAACACACTGGGAGTCACATTACATCCTTGAACTCCTTACCCCACGGGCCCCGTCTCAGGCAGAGCGGGCCACAGAGGCCCCGACCCCTCGTTAACACATCCACGTTGCTGGAGCGTCGTGCTGTGGGGCCGATAAAGTGCCTTTGGGCCTTTCTGTCAGCACCTTTCTAACAGCACCCACCACCAGAAGTAAATCCACACCCAACTGTCTACGTCAAAAGCCCAACAATAATCTGCTATGCACATGTGGCTTTGGTCAGGTTTTTATTTAGTATTCCATGGGCTTATCTTCTCAGTTGGCTTATCCGACTAAACACACACAAGAAGCCCTGGTGTGAGCAGGAGAAGGAAATGTCACGAGAGATTAACGTAGAACATTCCAAGGAGGATACACGACAGAGCAAGAGGCCGAGGAAGAGAGAGAGAGACACAGGCTGAAATGGAAAGGATTGTAGTACATGGTGCGAGGTGACTGACGATACTGTAATGTACTGTACAATAACTCCCCTCAGACCCCTAAACTATGAACGTGCTGTTAAAAGATTACATTGACATCAATAGAAATGTAATAACTACATGTACCCGAGCCTTTTTGAAGCTCTAGAGAGCACTATGTGAGCAGATTAGAAGCAGGTAGTTGTCACCATAGAGATGGTTGACACAGTCAACACTCGACTTTAGTTCTTCATAGTATTTCATGCAAAAAAAATTAAATAAACATTTACATACAATAACCCCAATGATTGTGTTCCACATTTTTTTTAAATGTCACAGTAATATCATTTTTAAATCCTTTATTGATTTATGAAAGCAAAAAACCATCAGAAACGAAGTTAACGGTTGGGCGTATGTATCGCACATTTCCCAAATGTTGCCACAGTTTCCTAGTGTGACAGAGATGTATCACAGAGAAATAGAAAATGCTTTAAACAACTTCCCTAGTTTCTGCGGCTTCCAGAAAGATCTTACGTGTACGTATGGTAATCAATAAGGTTACAGCATGTGTATATTTAGAGGGAGGAGCAGAGGGTGTCAACGAGAACTGAAGAAATCCGGGCCCTCTTTCATCAAGTATCTCACGGGATATTCTTTAAATAAACACCGTGCTATCCATCTCAGCCACCACCAAATTGGAAGAACTCAACCCTCAAGCCTTTAACTTGAGGCTTCACACCATCGTTGACCCTCCTTGGCCTTTCTCCTTTACCTCGATAAAACTCTCACCCCTCCCCGTCTTTTCCTCTCCCTTTCCTGCTTAACGTTGCTCCCCGAGAGGAAAGTCTGGCTTCAAATTCATTTAGGAACCACAGGAATTGAAGAATGTAAAGACGAAGAGAAACTGAACGAAGAGAGACCGAACTGAAATGGAGGGTTCACTAATTGAACCAATTCAAAGGGGAGGAGATTATTGCAAATGAGAGACCACAACAGCCTGGTCCAGTCAGTGTCTGGATCAACAAAGCCTGAATGAGAGACCACAACAGCCTGGTCCAGTCAGTGTCTGGATCAACAAAGCCTGAATGAGAGACCACAACAGCCTGGTCCAGTCAGTGTCTGGATTAACTAAGCCTGAATGTCCAGCACCATACATCAGCTTTAGCATTAACACAGAGGGTCCAGACCAGGAGTTGGTCTGCCTTTGTCTTAGCGCTGTACTTAGAGCGTTGGCTATGGCGCAGGCCAGACAGCAGCCCGGGGCGCGAGCCATTGAGCTAGGTCGTGATTGAGAGAGTGCTGACAGCTTGTAACTAGAGAGGAGCCCAGGCCCAGCTGGGTTGAAGGAGACACACTGTGGGCGGTTGGCCTCGAAGCAGCCCTTCCGTCACTGCAGAATGTGTTCCTTCTTTCCACCGCTATGTATTTCTGAATTGCTTTCAAAAGATCAAAGCGTCAGCATTATGCTTTGTCGACTAGACTTAAAAACGTTTTGTGTTATTATATTAAGATATTGTGAACTTAAAACCAATTTGATGATTCTCGTAGGACATACTGTATGCTTCATCTCCGGTTGCCGTGAGCATCACCGAATCCAGGCAGAGAATGTTTGGTTGGCCAGCAGAGCAGTATGTCTTGGTTCAAAGAATGTTAGTACCAACAACAGCCACTCACCTTGTGTTCTTCCACAAGGTCAGAGCGAGTCTCTCGGCTAATCCTTCGTAGCAGCCCAGAACAAGGCCTTGTCATCGGAGCTCAAAGTGTCCTATATTGAAGGGACGTAGCTAACCCCAGTCACCTTGGACCTAGGACCAGAACACCAGGTGCTCTTCAGTCCACTGACCTACTTCCCTCTCATTTGGGCAATGAGCGCCATGCCAAGGAAGGGAAACCTGGGCTAAAGAAAGCCTTTACAGCCTGCTGTGATACACCCCCCCCCCCCCCCCCCCCGAATCGAACGCTGCAGGGGAGGGGGGGGGGGGGGCGGCGGCGGCAGCGCTGAAGCGATTTGTGTGTGCCGACAAGCGTTTACAAATCGCTGCCTGAAAAACAAACCTTATCAAAAATAGACGTGTCAGCCGCGCAGAATGCCAAAACGGAGCGTAAGCGGGAGGCCATGGCCAAGACGGAGATCTTAGGGGCTCAGTGCAGCAGGGGCCCATGGGAAGGGCCTTCTGCAGAGTCAGTTGTGGTCTATTGTGGACCGTCTGAGACAGGGGCCTGGTCCTAGCCATCCCGTCCTTAACGTCCGATGCCAAGGCATGAAGGCGTTCTCGCTGACTCTAAACCACAACGTAACAGGACCGCGTTTTTGACACTTTAATGCGGGCCCTAACGAAGGCTTGTGACCTCTCCGATGAGGAATTGGAAGAGGAAGACGTGAACGGTGCCAGAGGTTTAAGTCGGAGAAAGCCTTCGTCCCAGCCTCGACACGCTCGCTAAGTAGACACCCCGAAGCTTCTCGCATAACCTAGTTCCCAGATCCTGGAACTTTGACGTCCTTATCCTATCAGAAGCATTTTGGTCTGCAGGCTTTTTTCTCGCCTTTTATTTTTCTTCCCAGAGCACAAATATTTCTCCTGATCTCAGAAGGGAAAAAAAGCATGTGTTTATCTCCCTCCCGCTGTTCCGATAAATCCCCCTTTCCTCGTAGTGATGCTCTCTTCCCCTGTTGACTTCAAATATCGTTCTCTCACTTGCCAGAGGCAGACCCTGAAGAAATTGGTAAGCGTTGCACAAAGCAAGGTTGCCTGATTGTACATGCCCCTGATGGTTATTTCTGAAGGTTTGTTTACGTAATGGGAATGAAACACTGTTTGTCCTATATTGAGGTTATGCATCTCTAGCTGTTTGCCAAGGTTAGATGGTTGAATGTCATCCCGACGTGGGCTGTGAACATTCAAGCTGTACGTCTGTTGATTAAAAATATGTACAGTGTGTATTTATACATTCTTGATATGCATGGTTGTTTGTTGAACATGTGGCTTACGTCCCAGATTTGTTATTCTGCACGGCTGTAAAATGTTCCTTATTATTCCCGGTAAGTTGTTGTCTTGTGAGTCGTCCCCAGCTCAGGGTCTGCTATCCGGCCCCTTGCGTTCACTGCGTCTCCAGCAGAAACACAATCGTAGATTACAGCGGCTGACCTCGCGTGGAATAATGTGATGATTCATTTGCATAATGTTTGCTTAATTGCAGCCGCCGAAGGCGATGATGCTGCAGCAGCCCCTGCTGGTAAGACCCCTCACCACACCCTTTACCAGCCATTAGAGCCTAACCCTGACCCGAACCCTAACCCTGGCCCTAACCCTAACCCTTTACCAGCCGTTAGAGCTTCATGCTGGAGAATTCTCCCGAATCGTCTTTAATTCATTACATTTTGCTCTTTTTTTCAATTTTTTTTTCAGACAAGAAGGGTAAGACCTCTGCATGCGTGTGTATGTGTTTGTTTGTCTAGGTGTGCTTTTCAGTTAGGTGCGACATCACGATAGGTGGTCATCATCATTCTCCTCATCTTCATCATTCCTGTGTAATGTGTGTGTTTCCCCTCATTCAGAAGAGCCTGCGGAGGAGGAGGGTAAGGCCTACCAACTAGACAAGCACAGAATGGAGCATTCTGTGGGGATGAGACTGAGAGTGGCAATGCATGATTATCACGATTGATCACTTATTATAATTATTATTATTATTATTATTTATATTGTATCACACCTCAACAGTAGTAACCACTTATGAATCCCCTTTTCACGTAGTCACGATTTGGATTCGGTGCTAAGCATGTATTCATAAGATCCCATATTGAAGATCTGGATAGTTTGGTTGTTAGCATCAGAATATGGTTGTGTGTCTGGACTGTGTTTTGTGCGGTGTGGTTGTAAAAGTGTGTGTGTGTGTGTGTGTGTGTGTGTGTGTGTGTGTGTGTGTGTGTGTGTGTGTGTGTGTGTGAGTCTATGCGACAAGGACTTCAGTCTACCATTCATATTTATATTGGTTTGGTTCCCCTCCTAAATTTTTGTCATTTTCAATTAACAGAGGCCCAGCCTGCTGTAGAGGGTAAGATCTTTTTCTAGTAGAACAT